>JAMJFZ010004090.1:12200000-12762500 GCA_026225945.1 Cricetomys ansorgei | reverse complement strand
CACACCCTTCCTCAAATGCATGAGGAAATAAGACACCACCACTAAATCTTTCGTAGTCATCACTATGACCACTATTCTTTTGAAATCCTTCCCAGAGCACCTTGCCTGGAGCACTGACTCCAGCTGACTTTAGGCTGTATTCTTCACATACCTACAATGGTCTTTTTCTCACCGTGGCTGACTGTGTGTGGCTAATTCAGGTTCTAATTTGTGGGGCCCCAGGGAGCAGCTGAGCAGGTCTCAAGGTGCACAGCTGGCTCCTCGGAGTTTTGTCATTATAGGATTACTGGAAATGGCAAGTGAGCGGCAGGCAGTGGGGCCTCTGTTGTCAGCTCCTAGAGAAACCCAGGAGCAGTGGCTGTTGCTCTTGGTGACCTTTGATCAGAAGGGGAGACTGGTTCTTCTTTTGTGAGGATAAGACACTCACATTTTTAAAGACCCTGTGGAATAACTCCACATTTTGCCCAGTTCCTTACCATCTTCGGATGCTCTTCTCTTGTCAAGCCTCTTGTGACATTTATGTCGCCTGTGACATTTAGCAAGTTGGAAACACGGAGCCGCTCCTCTGTGGAATCTTGAGGGGGTGCTGAAGGGACACAAACACTGTTTGCTCCCTGACTTCCTGGTATTCTCAATTTCAATTTCCTGAAAGAACAGTAGATTATAATTGTTAAAGATGGAACTGTCAAAAGTATCTGAAAAGACCTATAAGCCGGGGTACATAAACATGATTTTATTTGATATAGATATTTTAAAAAGCCACATATCTTTTATCTCAAGGTAGGAAATAAAAACACAGGTAAATGATGAGCACAGGGAGGCTGAACAGGAATAGTGAATGTCGGCACAACAGGTCAGGCACAGACTTTGTTTCCTGGAGCTCCTTCTCTTTGCCAACTCCTCATCTCCAAAGGTCCTGGTATTATTCCTCTCTCTCTCTCTCTCTCTCTCTCTCTCTCTCTCTCTCTCTCTCTTTCAAAATTTATATTCAGAGAGCCTGTCCATCTCAAAGTCTTGCTTTCTTAGCTCACACAAGGCAGCTCACAGTCTTAGTAGCCTGATCTGCTTGCACCCAATAGAGATCCCAATAGCTGGGCATGGGTTACCTGGATGAGGGCTGCTACCTTGAAAGAGATGGCCAGGATAATCAAGTTGTCTGGGAAGACACCCTGTGGGAGCCGGGCTGTCAGTGGCTTTCTGAAGTGGGTGGGGTTACTGTCTTGTCTTGGGGGATTGAATCTTTGCTTAGCATAAACAGTAATCTTAATGCTGCTTTAAACAAATTTAAAAAAAATTGAAAAAGCTTGGCTTTAGATACCAAGAGCCAGAGTCTAGAGAGCTGAAAGTTTAGAAGGCAGGATGACATAATTTACTTTCCACTTAAAGGGAGATAAAAATGTGACCAGCTGTGGCGGGGGGAGAGGAGGAAGAGCGCAGTGGATACTGTTAGGACTTAGGTGCCTGCCGTGTGCCTCTGAAGACAGCTCAGCATCTTCTTGTCCTGGCCTGAATTATGGTTGAAGGGATGAGGTTGGGCAGCAGATGCTGCGAGTGAGTTGAAAGGAGCCCCACCTGGAACCCTGTTCCCGGACTGTGCTAAAGGCAGAGTCAGTCTGTCTTCAACATGGCCCCTAGGAGGAGGAAGAGCAATGTCTGGGAAAGCCCAGTTGGCAGGTTCGAGGACAGCTTTGTGGTACCCCACCAGTGCTCCTTAGACAGAGGGAAAGGTCATACAGAGACTTCCTATGGTTCCCACGGATGCAGAAGTGGCTGGGAACAAGCAGCTAGGATCGAACAAGGAGGAGACAGTGTGTGTGCCCCTCCTGTGAAAAGCTGAAGCAAGGTGAGGAAGGGAGAGGACTAGACAGGAGGAGGTACCTCACAGTGGCGTCAGTTAGGAGAGAGGGCAACCCAAACAGCAAGCACATATTCTGGAAGCCTGGACAGAGCTGCCTCTGCCCGGGGCAGAAGCGGAGCATCCTCGGTACAAAGCAGAGGGTGTGTGGGAGAAGGCACATCTCACAGTAACTATATCAAGTCTAAAAGACACCGAGTAGCTGTGAATTAGAAAGACTATGGCTTCTACTGGAAATGAAACGACTAGATGCCAGCTAAATTCTGTCATACTCAATGAAAACATTTTAGTTAAGTTTTAATTAGCACATATACCTATACATCATATGGGTTTCATTATGATGTTTTCATATACATACAATGTATTTTAGTGATAGTCATCCCATCACCTCTGCACCCTATTCCCTGCTCTCCTTCCTCGTCTCACCTTGGTACTTTCATGTCTTTCTTTTGGTGAACCAACCAATGATTTTAACCAGGGTTATTTACAGGAACATCCAACTTAGCAGTGGCTATAACACAGAGGAAAATATCTTCCCTTCCAAGCAACCATTAACTGTCTATAGGGCCTGTGAAGCTTCTTCCCCTCCACCACAGGGTGTTGACAGATCCAGTTTTGCGCAGGGAATCACAGCAGCTGAAAGCTCAACAGGGCCATGGCTCATGTCACGCCTGGAGGATAGCAGCCTGCTGCTTCCTACTCTGTCATCTAGTTTGCTGTTAGGTTCTTTATACCTCTTGTTCCGTGGTGTTCTGAAAGCCTTGGAGCAGGAGACATAGATGTCCTATTTAGGGCCAAAATTCTACAGTCACATATTCTCAGCATCTGGACTAGCTATGAGTCTCTGCAGTAACCACCGCCCACCGTGAAAACAAACTAATGCTAGTTTTTTAAGTCTATCGTTGCACAGTTTTGCTTGTCCTACAGGATTACCTAGACAGAGAGAAGACATCAGAATGAAGCTAGAGTAGCTGATGGATGTAGGGACTTCTAGAAGAGCAGTTCCAGGCATCCAGGGGCTAGTAATGAGGAGTGCTTGTCTAATTTTCTAAAGGGGGCTGGGAATGGGAAACGCATAGCGCAGAGAGTGCTGTGCCTGGACCCCAGCCATCATCAGTGCTGTCTGATCTTCTGGTGCTTCTTGTGTCTTCCCGCAGAATCTCTACAAACCTGCAGAAGGTTTCATCCTCGCTGGAGCATCCTGGTTCCAAGCATGAGAAGCCTGTCCATGCTGAGGAAGAGCTCCTGTTCTTAAGAGACGGGCGTTAATACCCAGTGATGCTTCTTCAAGTACCGTCTGCGGCTAGATATCGGACGGAGACATTAATCAAGCTTCGTCCTCTGCTCCCGTGAAGGGTCTGGTGACGAGCACGGGGTGTCAAACAAAGGTACGATGAATGTGATTCGATTCGGGCAACTCATTTGTTCTCAGACTGTCGGGGAAAGTCTGAATGCATATATCTAAAAAGCCACCCAGCCAGCTGTCACTCCAATCATTGAGCAGTCACCAGTGAACTTCTCTAAGAGAATGATCTGTGGTTTGGTTCTAGCATTCAAGAAAGGTTTCTAGGTGGATAATGGGAAGTTCTGCACTGTAGTCTGGATGCCAGAACGTAGAGCCTCTTCCCTCTTGAGCTTCCTCTCTTCCTCTGAATCGTGCTACACTGAAGTCACTTATTTTCTCTCCATTTTCTTTGTACTCCCGCCTCCCCCAGTGCTGGACCTTCAAGTTTTGATCCTTCTGTTTCAATTTTATATTTCAGCAAAAAATAGGATACTTCTTACTTAGAGGGAACTGGGGCTGCCTGTCTCAGGTTTTGAATGTTTGTGACGTTCAGGAGACAGCCTCAGATCCCAGACTTTGATGAATTGAGGGTTTTACCTTCATCAGCATCTGAGTCGTTTGTTCTATTGCTATGAGGAGACACCATGACCAAGACACTTCTTATAAGAATTTCTCTTATAAGAGAAAGCATTTAATTGAGGGCTTGCCAACCGTTTCAGAGGCTGAGTCCATTATCCTGGTGGGGAGCATGGCAGCAGGTGTGGTGCTGGAGAAGAAGCTGAGAACTACATCTTGATCCTAATCTGCAAGCAGAGAGGAGAGAAAGGGAGGGAGGGAGGGAGAGAGAGGGCGTAGAGAGAGGGGGGGGAGGCCACAGGTTGATGTTGAGTGTCTTCCTCTATACCTCTCCCCCCTCCTCAGTATCTCACTGAACTGATGCTTTGCTGGACTTTGGCTCCAGTGGCTTTCCAGGGGGCACCCAGGCTCCTCCTGGCTTCACCTCTCCAGCCTCAGAATTAGGCATGTCTATCAAGCCCAACTTTTTACACGGGTGCTGGGGATCCAAACTGACGTTCTCATGGTTGCACAGCGAGCACTTCTCCCACTGAGCCGTGTCCCCAGCCTGTTACAAGTTAAAAGATATCCTAACTATTAATCACTTCATTTACAGACCAGTAAAATAAATTGGTTTCAATCCTTTCCCTCAAACTCCCCAAACCAGAACGGAAGGAAACACCTCTGGGCTGTGGATTCTCCCTGTCCACAACTAGCATTTAATTTCATTTATACGAATTTACTTTGTATCTGAAATTATTTTATAGTCGTTTATGCTTAGTGCAGACATTTAGTTTTTGAAGCAAAAATAATATTTTCTCTCCTGTTAGATATTTTTGACTTCCTTTGCGTTTGATAGCTTCAGTACCTGCTACTTTACTCTGGAAAAATTCTTATGAGAAAATTTCCATTTTTTTTCCTTCTTTCAAAATCATATCATATACAAATAGATTTTGCTCCTTATTACAATCCTCATTCTTTGTTGTATATGCACAGCATTAGGGCCGGCATAATGTTAAACGGAGGGAGGGAGAGAGCCTTTTTCCTGGATTTTACGGAAAAGACTTTGACATGTCTCCGTTTTGTAAGCTTCTACATTTGGGACTTTTGTTTGTGGGTTCATGTTTCGGACCTTTGTCTCAACCTTGAAATGAATGCAAATCTCTTCTGTTTCTTTTGCCTGAGCTGTTGTGAAATAATGTATCTTTTTGATCAGTTATGCAGATGTGTATCCCTTGTCAGCAGAGTTGGGCTTGCTTTCTTTTTGAAAAACATTAATTTAATTGAATGTATTGTACGTGGGTGGCTTGCTGGCATGTCTGTTTGACACCATCTGAGTGCCTGGTGCTGTGGAGACCAGAAGAGAGCATTGAGTCCCCTGAGGCTGGAGTTACAGTTGTGAGCTGCTATGGGAGTGCTGGGAATTGACCCTCAAGTCCTCTGGAAGAGCAGCAACCAGTGCTCTTAACCACTGATCCCTCTCTCCAGCTCTTTAAGGTAATATCCTTTTATCCTGTTTCCATAAGGCAGTGTGCTTGTTTTACTGTTTTACATTTTTTTGCACCTTCCCTCTGTTTTAATTGTCAGAACATATAGCTTTTTAAATTACATTTTTGGATTTTATTATTATGTGTATATATAATGTATGTGTGGGGCTTACCAGTGCCCCTGTGTGAGTGTGGAAAGTCAGAGGGCAACTTTCAGGAGTTACTTCTTTCCTTCCACTGGGGTTCAAATCTAGGTCACGAGGCATGTGTGTCAAGCACTCTTACCTGAACTGTCTTGCCAGTCCAAAAACATATAGCTTTAGCAATCAGCTTTGTGTGTATCTACATAATCTACATAATTATGACAATAATTTTGTTAGAGATCTATCTCTATGTATGTATGTATGTATGTATGTATGTATTATCTATCATCTATTATGTATCTATCTATGTATCTATCCACCCACCCGTCTGTCTGTCTGTCTGTCTGTCTGTCTGTCTATCCATCCATCCATCCATCCATCCATCCACCCACCCACCCACCCATCTATCTATCTATCTATCTATCTATCTATCTATCTATCTATCTATCTATCTATCCATCCATCCACCCACCCACCCACCCACCCACTCATCCACCCACCCATCCATCCATCCATCCATCCAAGCATCCACCCACCCACCCATCCATCCATCCATCCATCCATCCATCTACCTACCTACCTACCTACCTACCTACCTATCTATGGTAATGCTTATAATTGAGTTCTGGGCCTCACACATGCTAACTGAGCATTCCACCTCTACAGCTTCCATTTTCGTTTGGAGGCAGACTCTCAGTGAGTTGGTAAAGTTGGCCTTGTACTGTCACTATAGCCTCAGTGGATGTCGAGCTTGAGATCTTACTGTGCTGCTTCAGCCTCCTCTGTGGCCGCCATTATGGGTCTGCACCACAGGACCTGGCATGATTTCCTGAGCCGTCATCTTCTTGCTGCTTACTAGCTGTATAGAAATGTGTGATTAATTTTTGCATACTGACTTCCTATCCTATAATCTGGCTCAGTTCATTTATTAATTCTAGCAGGTTCCAGTTTCCTGAGAATATTCTACATAAACAATCATGTCTATTTCATTATAGATATTCCCTTCTTTTTTAAAAAAAATATCATTAGGAGAATAGTTCCCTTTACCTCACCAACCATAGTTACATAGTCGGTTTAATGTCCTTGCCCGAGAATCCTCTCTTCTGGGTCATCTCAGGGCTGGCATGTGTTGATTGTTTTCCCCTTGAGAATGGCTTTTATCTTGTGCAGTCTTCTTTTGTTGAGTAATTTTGGATTGTGTCCTGAACATTGTGAATGTTATGTTGTAAAGACTCTGTATTCTGTTATGTTTCTCCAAGGAGTGTTGACATTTTGTTGTAGCAGGCAATTAATTTGATTTAGACTCAGAATGCCAACTGCCATGCCTGTGTTGGGTCATGGCTGGGATCCTGGATCAGTTCTTCATGGCCTAACTGTAGATTTCTTTCCGTTTGTTCTATACATGTACAGTTCATATGTCAGTCAGAGACTTGGGATAGGTTTACGTATCCAACTTGAGATTCTTATTTTCTTGCGGTCTTACTGGGACTTGCCCTTATCTTTGGTTGTTCTCCAGCCCTGAGTGTCCCATGATTCGTCTGGTTGGAAAGATGGTGATTTTTTTCTACTAGTATTTAAGGTAGTCTATACCAATACTGATGCAGCTGTGGACTCTCCCTCAGGGCAGAGCAACGATAAACTGGAACTTATACTGGCCACGCACCCAAGATGTATTATCCAAAATACGCTTGCCTTTGCCCAGCCTTCAGAATTCTTTGTATTTTTTCATTGTATGTATTTCCCAAGAGTTCATAGCTCTTATTTGGTTTGGTAAGAGTTTACCCCTCCATGCTGATGGCAAAGCTTCTTTAGTACTTTGAGAAGCTTTGAACGTGTCAGTTTCAGGAGGGATTCCAGCCTCTGCAATAGAGACATCCTTAATTCTTGATCTACTCATATAACAGTGATTTCTTAGCTCTACCCATAGCAAAGCCTACCCTTTCTGGGTTGAGGCTGGGAGTGGGGCTTCCTGTGGGACAATAACATCTCTAGAGGAGTACTGCTGCCTTTTAGGCTTTGAGCCTCGCAGCCAGCCAGGAAGGATCTAGGCCAGTGTCAGGTCACCCCCACCCCAGCTCCTACCCTTAAGCCTGCTGCCTGGGCTCAGCAAGTGTCCCAGTTTGCAGAGCAGCTGTAGAATAGAGACAAGTAAAATCTCTTTCAATCTTCACGTATGAGAAGGCACTTCAGTCAGATGATGAGGGGCGCACTTCATCAGGGGAGTACTTCATCAGGGGCGCACTTCATCAGGGGAGCATTTCATCAGGGGAGCACCTTATCTCCATCAGGGAACACACTGAGAATTTTTCTAAGTCCTCGAAAATCTAATCACTGGATTTAGCAGTTATTTTCTGCATTTTGTGTGACTTTCACACTCAACTTTGAGTTCCTTCAAATGCCACTTCCTTCACAAAGTCTTCTAATTTCTACATCTCTTGTTATTTTAAAATCGGGAACCAAGTTTCCGTGGACTATGGTACCCTTGTGTTCTCCTTTAATAATTTCATACATGCACATTCTGTCTTCTCTGCCAGTGGATAATCATTTTGAGTGTTGGGTCCTGTTGTTTCAGCAATTTATCTACCCAACAGAACCTAGCACAAGACATGCTGTCAACACAGAGATAGGCTAAACATGAAGCCAGAAATCTGACTTGACAGCTCTGAGCATGGGGTTTGCAGGAGAAAATCATGCTTGTTAGTGGCCGTTAACACCCACTGAGAGAGGTGGTGTGCTTCCACTGGATGAAGGCTCTGTGTTTGCAGTACAGGATAATAGGAGTGAAGCTTTAAAAGAAAGAAGTAAATAATGGACCTGTGTATCTGAAGACTTAGACTTAAGTAGAGGGGCTTAGAGGCAGGATTGAGAATTATCAAGGAAGTAAACATGGCTATTTCAACAGCTTAGAGGTTTAACTGAGTTAAATCCCTGGGCACTATCCTGACACTTTAATTGAAATTAAAATTTAACGTCGCTTGGGTAGGGACATGGCACTGAATAAGGGCAGTCCTTTATTCTAATCCTGTGTATAAAAAGCCAACCTGAGTTCTGCCCCCAGAAGTTTCCACGAACCCAAGGAATTCCTGAGCAGGGTACCTCCAGATAAGCATCTACGGGTGCATCGTTGTTCGAGACACAAGTGGTCTCCTGCATCCTATGGCCATCCATCAATTCATTTCTTGACCCCAGGCCAGCCACTCTTTACATTGTTTTGCTGGGAGTGCTATTGGCTTTTAAAAAATTCTGCCCAGTTTTTCTTCCTCTTCCATCATGTGAATAAATTCCTTATTTCTCCCACCTCTGAAATCCCAGCGCTTATTATTCATGTCGCCCGGGATTTGTCTCTCCACAGTGCCTTGTCTCTGCTGCCCGCTTTGTCCAGCTCAATCTTACTACATATCAGAAAACCAAGGCCGGAATGCTGGAGTCAGTTTCTCAAGATTTTACAGTGATTTTATAGCAAAACTTATTAGAAGCTAACTCTTCACTGCATGCTGCTCCTACATAACGCTGCCCACGCCATAATACATATGTGATAATAGCAACATCAGCAAAGATAAAATGAGACAATGTGCTACTTCTGCATAATACTTCACACTTCATTTTTCAGAATATATATATATATATATATATATATATATATATATATATATATATATATATATATATATATATATATATATATATATATATTCTCTCTCTCTCTCTCTCTGTTATGACATGCATATGGAAGTCATACAAAGTCAAGTCATAGATGAGGACAACCTTGATGTCAGCCCTCACCTTTCACCTTTCTTGCTCATTGCTGCACACGTGGGGTTAGCTGTGCTGTGAGCTCCTGGGGATTCACCCATCTGCCTTGCTGTAGGAGTATTGGGATTTCAGATGCATGCTGCTGCGCCCCACGTTTACACGGATCCTGGACGCTTACACTTGGTCCTCACTCTTGCATAGCAAATGCTTTGCCCTGAGCCATATCCCCAGCCTTCAGCAGAACTCGTGGCAAATGTAATAAAGGCAGGACTGATGGGGCTGGGGAAATAGGGTTACTCAGTCAAGTGCTTGCAAATCCATGGGGCTCCTGGGCAACCAGCCTAGTCTATGTGGTGGGTTCCAGACCAATGAGAGACCCTATTTCAAAGGAAGAATGACAGAAAGAGAGAAAGAAAAGGAAAGAAAAGAAAAGAAAGGAAAAGATGAGCTGTGCCTGAGAACAAGGCTTAGGTTGTTCTGTGGTATCATGAATGTGTGCGTGTGTGCGCGCGCCCGCACAGATAGTACTGACTTAGTAGAGGTTAGTGGGCTGGGCTCCAAAGTGGGTAGACACCAAGTCAATATTTAGTTCCTAGAACTGAGCACTATTTAAAAATTAGTGTCTATTTATAGAGCACAACATGATGTCCTGATATATGTATACATTGCAGAATGGCTAAGTCGTGAGCTCTAATTTTAGATAGGGATATTTATTAGGATTTTCCATAGCCTGGATAAAATATGCCCTGCGCCCCTCCTTCCCCTGCGCTTACTACCTAACCTTCCGAGGGCTGATTTGGTTCTGCAGACGCCCATAGCAAGGAGGTGGGCTGGCTACAGAATTTGAGCACATAATTACCTCAGGCCACAGAAAGGCTAAGCGTACCCCCCCAACACACGCACACACATAAGTTGGTGGAGCAAGCCAGTAGGTAGTGTTCCTCTAGGCTCTGCTTCCATTACTGCCCTAACTTCCCTCAGTGATGAACTGTGACCTGGAAGTGTAAGCTGAAATAAATCCTTTCTCCTCCCCCCAAAAGAAAATTAATAAGTTGGTATTCTAGTTATTTGGAGGTCTGATGCCTTAGCTCCAGAGGCTGGCCGCTTTGGAGAGAACTGACAGCAGGTTGGTTCTATCACTGCGCAGCCAGGGCCAGATCCACAGTGACAAAGGCTCCTCTTCGTCATGCTGCCTGGTTCCCTCAAAGAACACCCCCCCCCCACTCCCAACTGAAGTTCTGTTTGGCGTAGCTCATTTGATGCCAACAGAGGGTTATTCTTTCTTTCTCTCCCTCTCTCCATTTTTGTATCTATCTCTGTGTCTCTGTCTCTCTTCTCTGAGCCCAGGCTGGCCTCAGACCTGCTGTGGAGCCTAGCCTAGCTTGATCCTCCTGCCTCCGTCTCCCAAGTGCTGGGAGTGTAAATGTGGACATCAGCTCTGCTCCAAGCTAAGATGCTTTCCCAGGCTGAGTTTCATACAAATAAAAACTGGTTCTAATACCAGGCTGGAGAAGGGGTTAAGAGAGTCCAAGCAGCTGTGAGACCAGAGAATTCCCTGGTTTTTAGTTTAGGTTAGGATGGATTGCAATTATGAAAAAGAAAAAGAAAAAAAGCAAACTGAAGTGAATGAGATTTCTATGCTGTTTTCAGTGTCCAGAAATTCCATTCTCAACTACATTTAGGAAAGTGTGGGCAGGCCTTTTCCTGTGCCATGGATTAACCTCACAATCCCTCTCAGAGGTTTAAAGCATGGGTTCTGTGTGCAAGGGCCAGCAGGCAGGCTGGTAGCTTAGCACTAGGCTTCAGTGGCAGGGATAACTCAGGCTAGCTCACATTTCCTTCCTGTTCCTTCTTCGGATGATGTTCAGGCAGGGACTGCTCTTTCTATGGAGGTGGCAAACGGTAAGACAGGCAGCCCTCGTATGTAGGTGCGTTTCAGGCCTCTGTCTGTGCTGTGTCTGCTGACATCACATTGGCCAAGACTAGCCACCCAAGAAACCCAACTTTCCGAGAACTTCTCTTTTGGCTTGTGGGAAGAGCCACTGAGTTATGCAGCAAAGGGTGTGAACACAGGGAGGGAGAGGGGGAGGGCCTGGACCCAGCCAGATAACATTAGGCTTCCTTTTTCACCTTTTATTAAATGTAGCAGAGACAGCAGGCAGGACAAGGGCCATCTGACAATGAAGTCAAAGCCAGCCCTTAATGCAGGACTTGAAGGGCTTGATCGGGGAGCCTCCGGGATTTGATAGGACTGGAGCCCTGACCTTCCTGCTTTGATGACTGGCCTACGAGTATTTTCTTCTTGGAAGAGAAGGCTGGCATGTGCCTCAGGAGTTGTCAGTTTTGAGCAGACAAAAAATAGGTTTATCTGCTGAGACATTTGTGTTTCCTCTTCTTCATAACCAGGCTCTGTGGATACACACCAGTGTCTCAGCATGGTGAGAAACTGTGGTGGAATTTGGTTTTGGCACGAACAATAGAACTTTCTTCGCAGCTCGTTTCTGTGTCTGTTTTTAGTTCTTTCTTTTCTCCTTCTCTCTAGTACCCTACCTCCACTGACTTAGAAAACCAGGTTCTAATAAAATGTTATCGTATAATTTTAATATGCATTCCTGTATCATAACTATTTTATCAAGAAAATTTTTGGGGATGGTGGGGATTGAACTAGGGGCCTTGCGAATGTTAGGCAAACATCTGACTGCTGGCCCTTTCATCTTTCCACGAAACGACATCGTATATGTGTAAATGTACCTGAAATCTTGCCTGTGTGTCTGTGCACAAATTTGCTCTTTTTTTTAAGGGCACCGTTCAAATTAGGGCTCACCCCAATATCCTCAGGCATCCATTGCCTCTTTAAAGACCCGCTCTCCAAATATGCTCATGGATCTCAAAGCACCAAGGGTTGAAGTTTTAACATGTGAATTTTGTGAAGATGGCTGGAGGAGGACTTGACTCGGTCATAGCAAAGGGAGAAAAGAAGACGGTGTCCCAGTGACACCA
This sequence comes from Cricetomys ansorgei, assembly GCA_026225945.1. NCBI lineage: Eukaryota > Metazoa > Chordata > Mammalia > Rodentia > Nesomyidae > Cricetomys > Cricetomys ansorgei. The sequence goes on along the minus strand of JAMJFZ010004090.1, from coordinate 12,750,422 downwards.
CGATTAACTTCCTTTTGCCCTTCGTCTCCTCTCCTTCCCATTATCTATCTATCTATCTATCTATCTATCTATCTATCTATCTATCTATCATCATCATCATCATCATCATCTGTGTCTATCTATCTATCTAGGAATATTTCATACTCCTGTTTGCTTCCCAGGTCTTGTTTCCAGCTGGCTCATTAGACAGTTCTGCCCTCCATAGATTACCTAAGGGTGCCTGAATTGAGGCCCTGTGTGAGGAACTGGATCCACACTGAAAGGTTTTGTCATTTAACTCCAACTTTTTCTTTTCTTTTCTTTTCTTTTCTTTTCTTTTCTTTTCTTTTCTTTTCTTTTCTTTTCTTTTCTTTTCTTTTCTTTTCTTTTATGAGACAGAGTTTCCCTGTTGCAACTCTGGCTGTCCTGGAACTCACTCTGTAGATCAGGCTGGCCTTGAATTCATAGAGATCCACCTGCCTCTGCCTCCCAAGTGCTGGGATTAAAGGCATGTGCCACCACCGCCTGGCTTTAACTCCAACTTTTTTTCTTTGTTACTCTTCACCCATCCATAGCGTCCATTCTGGGTTAGATATAAAAAATTGGATAAAGAACAAAGAGATATAAGAATAGAAAAGAGTATGTATATTTGAAGAAAAATTATGATTTATATCTTTAAATTTTTATTACAATTGTGTGTGTGTGTATGTGCGCGCGTGCGCATGTGCACATGTGTGCAAATGTAAGTAGGTAGAAGTTAGAAGACAACTTGTAGAGGTCAGTTTTCTCCTTCCATCATGGAGGTTCTGGGGAATCAAACTCAGGTCCTCAGGCTGGGGTACTAATAGTACTTCAGGCAGGTACTATTACCCACTGAGCCGTCTGGATGCCCCCTGATTTTAACATGATAATTAAGCTAAATTCATTTGCTTTACACAGTCTTTTGAATTACCAGGCCTCTCCTACACGGGGAAAGGTGTCTGAGAACCTGGAAGCCCAGAATCATAGAAATATAAACTTCTAAGATGCAGGGTAACAAGGACCTTGGCTGTGGCCCCAGGTCTTTTGAAAGACTGAACTAAGGCTCTTGTTTGCCATCAAGAACAATGAGTTTCCCTCTCCCTGTTCACAGCTGAGCCTAGCATATTTATTGTACCATTGCTACACGTGAAATGATTCTATGTCTTTGTTCAGCAAGTAATCAAAATCTAAAGAAGCTTTCGTCAATTACTTCCTGAGAGGTTCCCAGTGTGTCGGTGTTGTTGGACTCTGGCGGCAGAGATGTAAGTGCACTGTACTGAAGCACTTTGTTTAACAAGCCAATTAGGGCGGTTTTCCATATATGCAGACAGGACCATATCCAAGGCACATGTTATCCCAAGAAATTTCCCCTTACAGTTGAGATAACTGTTACAGGCTGCATGTTGCTCATGCCTTAATCTTAACCCTGTTGGATAGGGCTAGGAGTTTGTACCCTAGGTGATTAAGTCATGAGGGTCAAGCCCACAGGATGGGATTTATAACCTTTTAAGAGTAGAGTGAGTTTGTATTTCTCTGCTATCTGCCTTGTATAATATAATGAGCTGATATTCTCAACCCAGAAGACAGTATTCCCCAAACCAGCACTCCGATCTCAGATTTCCCATTGTGAGAAGTAAATGCCAGTTGTTATCAGCCTCTATATCACTCCATGAAACCTTGTCCCAGAGGCCCAAAATGAATGAGGCAAGAATCATCCAGGAGGCTGGGAAAGGGCTGTGGAGAGGAGAGAAGGCATGTGTCCGGGGCCACACCATGTCTCTATGAATTTATACCGATCTGGGTCCTTTGGTTTTGTTCTCTTAGAATTTTCTGTGAAATAGCCAATCTGCTTTCTCTTCCAGTCTGGAGTGGTGGGGTATGAACTCTCTTTCTCAGATGCTCTTAGATCCCAGTTAGCCTGAATGTTTCTCAGGGAAGCCTGCAGGTTGAAATCAGTTGTCAATTTCAGAGTTTTATGTCTTTCCAAGCTGTAGCTAGAACTCTAGGAAGGCTGCACTCTCTCACAATGTTCTTGACTTGAAACCACCACTTCAAATGGCCAGTGATGGTAGGTAGGCAGAGCAAACAAGTGAGAGAGCGAGCGAGCCTGCAGGGCTGAGCAAGCAGCATCTGTTGAATGGTGAACCCCAAGAGTTCCATTACCCCAGTTTCCTGCACAGACAGTAACCATGGAAACATCATAATCCAAGGCATCACCAACCTAAGCTATACACACACACACACACACACACACACACACACAGCCAAAGGACAGAATGCTGTGTGACTGTGTGCATGTGCCCATAGTTTAGTTATGGGTGTATGGATATGTCTGTGTGATATCTTGGTAGTTTATGTGTGTACATGCATAATGGAATTAGTATGGGCTTCTGCTGGTACAGGCTTTCTGGGTCAGTTCTCAGGGCTGGTGAAAGGGCAGAGGTCTGTCCTAATGTTTGCATAGGGTGTTGCATAGGGAGATAGAATATGTTTGAGGGCATGTGTTTTCAATCTATCGGAAGGGAATATGATGGCTGATTTGAGCATATAGGAACATTTTAAACTTACACCACCCCCCCTCCATAAGGTTTAAATTACACAAAAGCAAACAGGAATTGGATTATTTATTTATTTAATGCACCAGCTAGGAGGTATTATTCCCCCAGGATGGGAAAGTCAGCAGCGATCTACCTTGAACTTCTCAAAACAACTGAGTGTAGACATAAACTCAGGAGCGAGGTTGTCATTTTTATAAATCCGTGCTTCTTCTGAAGAAGGTATGTGGTGTTTTTTCCTTTTTCCTTTTGTTTTCTAGGGGTCTGTCTCAAGCCTCTTTGCTTTTGATGGCTCCATCGTGCACTGGGTGTGGGAAGGCTACACGTGCGGGTGGGCTGATGAGAACAACACACGGGAGTCTGCTAATGAGACGTATTGCTCAGTCTGTGCACGGTATCAAGAAGATTGTGTGTCACTTGGCAGATCTTTGACGGTAGGCTGCTCCGTCTGGATCAAAGGATTATTTGGGGAAGAGCTGTGTGAGGGCTGGGACTGCAAGCCAGGGGTTCCTGGCTTTCTGCGTTTTGGTGGGGGCTTCACACCATGCGAAACCTGGTCCCTTGCTGGAGTCTGTCTCAATTTAGCTGGGGCCCTGTGTGTGTGTGTGTGTGTGTGTGTGTGTGTGTGTGTGTGACTCGCCCTTCCTACGATGGACGAATGAAAGAGTTCATTACTTAACACTGGGAAGAAATCTTCCCGTCCTGGATTCTTGCCTTCTAGTCACACTTATAGCTAAATATTCTTGAGTGCACAGGTCTTGTTTGTCCATTTTTAAAAAATGCCTACTCACAGAAAATTTTCTTCACTCTTAAAGTAGCCACTTCCTCGAAGACGGAAATCCACATTAGCATCTCCCATCAGTTCCGAAGGACTGCCCACCTGGCCATGTTCCTCTAGCAACCACATGGTAGCCTCCGTCTGCTTCCCTTGTGGCCTTGTTCCCAGGGAGAATAGGACCAGGCAAGAATGCTGGCGTGGTTGCTGTCAGGTAGTTAGCAGCACTGCTGCGTGGAAGGAGCCGCTTCAGTGAGTGTGCAGTAACCATTGGCGTTTGTCCGAATGGTGTCAGAGTAGCCCTGGGATGGGCTGAGGGGAACCACCCCCTTGCCGTTGTCTCCTCATTTTTGCTGAGCCCACTCTGGGCCCTTTACATCAAGCCCCCTGCTCTTTGCTCCTTGACCTCTCAGACAGAGGAGAAGGAAGTCTTCCCCTTTCTGTATCCATTATAGTACTCAGTTGGCCCCTCCTACCCCTCCCTTCTGGGTCCTTTGTGGGTGTGTCCTGAGTCTTTAACAAGCAGCGATTCAGGAGCCTGTGGTTATTGATTATTTATCCTTTCATTCAACACCTCGGTCTACGTGCCTCCCAGGAAGCAGGCACTGAGGACAGAGCAGTGAGCAATGTACCCTTCTACCCTTCATGTGTCCACCTGCCGACTGGAAGGACTGCAGATGAACACAGGCAATTACAGTCCAGAGATAACAGGATTAGCCAGGGCTATGGAAGCTTACAAGAGGAGTGCAGACCCCATCCTTAAGGACTTGGAGGCTTCTGAGAAGAGCTGATCTGTAACCTGCGGGATGGAGGAGGACCATCCTGGAGAGACAGGATGCTTTTCACAAGGGGAAGTAGAATTTTAATTAAAAATATTAGCATAAAACTATTACAGACAGAAAGACAGACAGAGAACAAGAATCCTGGGACAGAGTCTGAGAGCAGGAGAGCAGCAGAGACAGCTGGACAGAGAGAGAGAGATGGAAGGCTGCAAGGTGGAGAGATGGAGAGAAGACTGTAGAATCATGCATGGTAAGGTCCAACAGGATGCAGCAAATACCCGTAGGCCCCTTATTTAAAAGGAAGGAAGAGAAGAAAAAACAAAGTGAAGAATAGGCATCGCCAAGGTGCTGACTCTCAGTGCTGAGTCAGGAATCTGGATCTCCCAGTTTCTAGAAGAAGAGAAGGGAAGGGCAGAGGCAGGGTGGGCCAGAGAGAAGGCAGAAAAGCGAGATCTACAGGCTGTTCTTCGAGGTCAGGATCAGGACAAGGAGTGAAAGGGAAAGTTGAGACACACTCTGAGCTGGTTTTCTTCCTTTTCCTTCTGCCCCCCCACCCCCCATTTCCAGCCACATCCTGCTTACAACTAGATGTCAGGGAACTGGTTGCTATGGATACTAAATGGCATTCAAGCGGGCTGAATTATTAAAGCAGGGTCTTTTCTTTGAAGCTATGGCCCCAGTATGAAGTAAGGTCCCATTAGACAGTGTAGTGTCAGGCATAGGTCTAGACCAGAGCTGCGAGGTGCTTCTGCCTGGGTAAAGACTCGGAGTGTCAGTCGCCTGGCCCTTTCCCCTGCTTGGGGGTCCTAAATGCTTGGAGAAGATGTGTTTGCTGAGGTGGGTTCCTGTCTCCCAGCCGACTTCCCTACCCCCTCTGCCTCACAGCCACAGCTACAACTCATTCAAGTGGGATAGGAATCAAGACGATGTTTTCATTGTCTGAAAGGACAGCATATTGTTCCAATCCTTCAATTATTTGTATCCAAGAGGCAAGAAATAAAACAGCAGGTGCGTCCAGAGGGTTGACCTAGACTGCACTGCCACCGTGAACAGGATCTGTCCCGGCCATGGAATCAGTGGCACTCTCCCAAACGTTGGAAGGGTTGTCAAGGAGAGTCTTGTTGGTGGGCATGCTAGTTGTTTGTTTTGATGGTGGAGGGGGTGAGCAAGGATGCTCTTCTCTGGAGGAGATTCCAGTGAAACCATCCGCCTTCTGTTAGTGTAGCTCTATAAACTTTCAGTTCAGAAGAAAAGGGAAGAAGAAGGAGGCTCACCCGTGTGCTGTAAATGCCCCTGTTTATGGGGGAAAGGGATCCGTGGCTGGACTGGTGTCAGGGAGTGTCTGTGTTGTCAGTTGGGGCGGGGTCCTTCCTCCAGACTCCAGGAGGTTCTGAAGTTGATTCTCTGAAGTGTGAGGGTCTCCCTTTCTTAATTGATCTGAAGTGGGAGAGGCTCTTCCTTTTGATTGATTGGTTATCTGAAGTAGGAGGTCATCTTCTTGATTGATTGATTCTCTGACGTGGGAGGGCCTTCCCTTATGGGTACACGCTGCTTCTCCCTACAGGCCGAGACTGTCCTTTCTCCTGATACGAGGGGCACTGGAGGCATTTGCAATTAAAAATTACATTTCTTTATTTACTTATTTTTGTATGTGTTCATTTGTGTATATGTGAAGGTGTACATGTCAGAGGACGACTTTCTGGAATTAGTTTCCTCCAGCATGTGGGTGGAGATCAAACTCAGATTGTCAGGTGGCAAGCACCTTTACTCCCTGAGCCGTCTTGCTGGTCCTGTGGAGGCATTTTTGTGTTTAAACACATATATGCAACACACACACACACACACACACACACACACACACCCTCTAACGAGGGAACAGTGATTTACAAGACTGTTTCCAGCTTCAGAGAAACTGATACATAGTTCTATTTTTTCCACCCCTAAGGCCCAATGGAACTTTGTTAGCTTAATGTTGAGACTGCTGACTCAGTTTCAGTTTACTGAAAGTCTCACTTAGAGACTAGTCTAACTTTTTTTTTTTTTTTAGGCTTGGTGAGAAGTTTACCAATCATCTGACGGAGAGTCAAGGTTCTGGCTGCTCACAAAGCGAACCTTCCAATCAGAGGTGGGGAGCGTGGGTAGTAAAGTGGGAACGAGCAGGTTGCGCAGCCCTTGACTTCCATGTCCATTTCCGCTGGAGTCGCTGCTGTGGACCTCTTGGCTATTCTGTTTCTTTCCATGGACGTTTCCCAGCTCCTCAGGGTGTCAGGCTGAAGGCCAGTAGGGTGTGGAGCTGTCAAAGTTGAGCAGAGAGGGTCCCTGCTGTCAGGCATGGGACACTGGGAGTGGAGCGCGCCGACTGCCCCTTTCCCTGCGAAACTCTCAAGGGAACCCATCAGAGGAATGGCCGGGGCCAAGCTCAGGGAATGAGAGCGGCGAGAGAAGGGCGCCATCCCCCACCCCTTCCAGTTCTCTTCTCATTCTTTCCATCCCACCCTCTCCCTTTTCTCTGTTGGAATCAGCTGATGGAGACCAAAGGAAGGCTTGCCCGTTCGACTCTGGGAGACATTTTCAGTGTTCTGGGAAAGACAGGCTGAAAGCCAGCAAAATGGGAGAGAGGAAAGCCCAGCTTGGCTCACTGATTTTCAAGGCTGACCTGAGGGAACAGGTTGGCTTCCCTCGAGTTCTCAGCTGGGCCCTGGAGATCCTTAGAGAGAGACTCTTCGGTTTGAGATTCTTTTACTTGGGTACTGCTGGGCTCAGGGACCTTGCCCTCCTAACTCCCCGGTTGCTCTTGACTCCAGAAGCCCCCAAGGGGCTTTTATTTCTCTTTAGATGTAGCGAGTGCTCTGCTGATCACTTTTCCTACCTGGTGAGGCCAGTGGGTCGGATTCTGGTGAGGTCTAGGACAGGCGTGGGGGTGTGGGGAGATGCGGTGGTGGTGGTGGGGGGGGGAGGAGGGAAGTACCGCTAGGAGATACAGTGTTTCGGTGAAAACCACTCGCGGAAGTTTGAGGTCGGTGAACTTTTGTTGTTGTTGTTGTAGTTGTTGTAAAACCCTGACTTAAATTTCTGGACCCCAGCCTGGTTCCTACACAGATCTGTGGATAAACCCAGCTTTGCACAGTCCCCCCTCCCCTCCCCGCAGCCACTGCGCGCTCCCGTGTTCCTCTTGCCCGCCTCCTGCCTGCTCCACACAGCTCTCTGGGGCTGCGCTGCCTGGACAGAGAATTTTCTCCTCCGTTTGGATATTCTCCCGTCTTCTCTTCTCCTTTTGTTATTTACTTCCCCAGCTGCCCACTCTGAAGGGGGCAAGTGTGCGAGTCTTTCCGATTGCCAGAAATTTCTTTTGCACCGTGTGGGCAGGAGACAGATTTTTTCTCCCTCCCCCCGCCCCCAAACTGTCTCTTTTCTCATTTATTAATTGTTTCCCATGTCTTTCCCTCCCCTGCACCTTCTTCTGTAGACTTTCCCTTCTTTCCCCTTCAATCTCACCACCCCTTCCCTTCCTTTCCCTGCCTCTGTTCCCCTTCCCCCACCCTTTTGCTCTTTTAAAACAATTCAACGATGCCTCGGGATTACTAGCACGCCCTCCTTCAGCTGAGCGCGGGACTCTGCATTAATTCAAGGTGAGTGGGGTTGGGTTCTTGCAGCCGAGGCTGGGGCTGCCTGTTTCTGGGTGGCCACAAGCTGCTCCGCTGCACTCCTGGAGGCAGCACAGATCCCCGGCTGCTGCTACCTGTTGGGGTGCGTGAACCTCGGAGGCTCGGGTCCAGATCTTCTCCGAAGGCTCCTTACCCAGCTCCCTTTCCAACTTCTCCAGCAATTGTTCCAGCTGGGACAGTGCCCTGCTAGGACATTCCAGGAGCGAACTGCAGTCCCTGCTGGGGTCCCAGGGGTGGCATTTGGCTTGTGGCTCGCCTTTCTCACCCCACAGCTAGGGAGTCTCGCCTGTTGCCACAGAAATGGAGTCCTACTCCTTGTATATGAGGGCCTGGGGGTTTCCATTAGCCTCAGAGCCTCTCAAACCCTTCCATGATCCCAGACAAAAGCAGCTCGCCAGTCCCCAACACTGAGAAGTTTTGTGGAGGACCTTTGAAGGAGGAAATGTTAAACAAGGGGTTGAGCTTCCAATGGAGTTCCTGTGAAGGAGCAGCTAGTGTCCTTGGAGGTGTAGGGTGGCCTGGGTGTGTCTGGAGTTGCTAGTTGGGGCAGGCATGTGGCCCCTTTCTGAGACTGAGGCTTAGGTGGAGAATACCAAGAGGAAACCAGGCTAGAGTGACTTGCTTTTTTGACCAGGATTGGATGTCTCCCCAGACATCATGTGTTCCAGGGACAGAACACTAAGTGTTCCGTGCCTTTTGGTGTTTTATGTTGGTGATCTAGAGAAAATGATGGCAGACATTTTCCCCCATCTCTTCCATCCAGGCTCCCCACCCCCTCAGGGGGAACCGAGGTGGTAGTTTGGCCTCTTTCCCAAGGTGTACTTAGATTTGGTGGTGGAGGCAGGAACCTGAGGTGGGGATCCTTGAACTGCCCATGCCTGTGACTGTGACACCTCAGAGCCAATGCTTCAGGCTCAGTAGGTCGGCTGGTAACCCAGACCTGGAAACAGTCAAGCTCTTTCCCTTCCCAGGCCAGTGTGTTGGAACACTCACTCTTCCTCTTGGGGGATGAGACAGAGACATCATCCTCTCGGGGAAGGGAGAAAATCTCAGTCTTAAGGGGAAGCCAGGGAAACCTGAACCCAGAGAAGTGTTTTCATGAAAGGAAGAGGTATTTCTAATACTGAAATACAAACGCTAGTTTATTTTGAGAACCAGAGGAAGAGGGGCTTCCTGCACAGGGTTGGAAGGAGGTACAGTATGCGATACTGGAGGAGACTTTGTTGTCTGTTCCCAGCAGAATTATTGAGGGAAAACAGCTTTTTTTTTTTTTTTTTTTAAATTAAAATGTGGTTCTTGTAGGATTGTTTCTTGTCTCCAGTGCCCAGAAGAAAATGGCCTTATGTTGTTTGATTACTTTCTGCAGATCTCTTATGTGCTAGGTTTCTGTCCAGGGAGATACCTTTACCACTTTGGAATACGGGGTCATTATACCTCTTACCGGTCAAGCCTGGGCACTTTTGAGGATTTGAGTTAACTGAACAGAGTCTATCTGTACAGGTAGAGATGAGTGTTGGGCATAAGACTGAATGCATGGTCACAGATACAGGGACAGTTCTTGGAGCAACATGCATCGTATCCGTGGCGTGAGTGATGGCCTTCCTTTTTGGAACAGTTCTGATTCAAATTTTAGGATCTTTCCACTCCCCCTACCCCCAATTCTGTCTGAAAAAAATCAACTTGAAAATACAGACTTCTGAGCAAGGATGTAAACCAAACAGTAGAGTGTTTATTTAGCATGCTTGAGGCCCTGGGTTCGAGCCCCAGCTCCTCAAAACAAAACAAAACTCCAGACAATGAAAACCAGACTCTCTGAACCGCCCATTCCCAGAGCAGGACTTCACGCTTGGGTGCTGCAGGGGGAGCAACTTCGAGGGTGGTTTCCATGGAGTCCTTTCTGTCCCCTGTCTGCTTCCTTGTGGGATTAGGAGCCCTGGGCCTCCAGGAGACCATCCTGTCAGGAGTGATGAGTGCAGCGTTGGGAGACACGTGATGGACATCAGTCCATGTACACAGGCGCAGGGCTGAGCTGGCGGCTCTTGTACCCCTCTTGAGGCTGTGATTGAGTGAGTGTTGGGCTTGAGAGAAGAGAAGGGAGAGAGAGAGAGAGAGAGAGAGAGAGAGAGAGAGAGAGAGAGAGAGAAGGAGAGAGGGAGAGAGAGGGAGAGAGAGAGAGAAATTCCTATATGTCACCTAGGTTTCAACTGAGAAATCCACATTCTAGAAGCATCTTTTTTTTTTCTTCCAGGAAAATGTCTGGTGTTTACTTCCTTGCTGTGTGAGGGCAAGATGAGCCTTCTTAAGGACATGTCAGTCACAGCTCCACTCCCTCCCCCAGAGCCTGTGGGTCTTTCAGGCAACTAAATCATTTCAGGTTTTGAAAAAAAAAATATTAGCTACCATGTATTGAGGGCTTATTAGTTTCCGGATGCTGTATCAAGCAGTTTCTAGACCGTACCATAAATGATTCCTCGCCTAAGCTTATCAAGTCTGTGCTTTCACTCTATAAATGGAGAAACTGAAGCTAAGAGAAGTTAAGCAATGTGCTCATATTTAACCCAAGAGGAGGAGACAGAACTGGGGTTCAATCCAGGGCTGGCTGACTCCCTCCACAGGGTGCTGCCTCTGCTGAAGCAGATGGGGTCAGTCAGCATTTAGAGAGCAGGTCATCCATAGGTGGACAGGGAGGTCATTTACTTGTGTGTCCTTCTGGTTTTTATTTCTTGTTACCTCTGAATTTTTTTTTTTTTTTTTGGTCAATAGTATCTTTGTTTTGTGTTCATGAAGTTTGTGTTCTTCATTCCCTTCTTGGCCCCTTGGAGTAGTCCTTGTCATGGATCCCGGTCTAATGTGCATGTGGACCCTATCTGGGGTGATGGGATTGTCTGATGGAAAGGTAGAATGTGTGTCAACATCTGCTTCTCCGTGTCTGTGTATTTTAGTATGGAGATTCGTCTCCCTTGGGTGTTGTGGCTGACTTGGAAAGGAATTCTGCAGATCAGTAAGGAAGCATGTCTGTCCCCAGCTGACAGGGCCGTGGGTGCACCCAGATCTTCACTCCAGCATGAAGACAAAACTTAACCCTGAAGTAGACAATGCAGGACGTGTTTCTCTTTGCCCTTCCTCTTTACCATATAGCAGTGTAATTTATCAGACCAAGAAGAGCAGCCGGGAAGAACACAGGCTGGTGATTGGGTTGGGGTAAAGCAGATGAGAAAAGCATTTGTCCGGAAGATTTCATTTCTACCATAATTTGGCCCTAATAAGCAGCCTTGGGCAAGTGTATAACCTGCCTAGGCCTTATTTATTCTAGCCCCAAAGTGAAGGTTGGGCCAGGTGAGCCACTGACATTTACCCCAATGGCAGCAGTCTAAGATCTTATATTCTGGGTGACTTTGCATTTTGTACCCTGCAGGTCCTTGGCGATCTATATTTGCCTTTCTGCTGCTTAATAAACACTATGACCAAAACCAGCTTGTGGAAGAAAGAATCTATTTCAGCTTATAGGTTATGGTCTAGTATAGAGGGAAGCCAGGGCAGGAGCTTAAGGTAGGAACCTAGAGGTAGGACCTGGAGAAGAGACCACAGAGGAACTCTGCTTATTGGCTTGCTTCCAAGCTCATGGTCAACTTGCTTTCTTATATAGCCCAAGCCCATCTGCCTAGGGACGACACCACCCACAGAGGGCTGGGCATTCTTCCATCAATTAGCAAAGAAGAAAATGCCCCACAGACATGCCTACAGGCCAGGCTGATGGAGGTTTCTGCTTCCAATGTATGTCACGTTGACAATCAAAATTAGCCATTGACAGCCAAAGCCATTTCTTCTGATGTCTTCTCTGTTAGCGGTGGTAGACAGAGGAGGCCATGTGAAAAGAGCAGCAACTGCCTTTGGTGTCCAGTGGGGAAGTCAGTTATGGACTGGAAAGACAGACTGATTTTCCTGGTCTGAAGAAGAGTCCATTTCCTCTTCCTGGTGTATGTTACCTTGCATTTCCAATAAACAAGGGAGAGCTAGGGAAAACAGAATGTTTAATGGTAGGTTAACAACCATATACGCTTCCCTGACTCATAAGCCGAACAACAGGGGAAGAGCCTGAGGGCGGGAGGCAGGGCGATGGGAGCTGGTGGTCTCTAAAAAGATAGAGTAATGGTCTTTGTCCTCCTGGTGCTTATGGTGTGATGGGGAGCTTGGATCTGGCCACTGGACCAAGTATACATTCACAAACTCTAAAGCTTCTGCAACAACCACCACCACAATAACAACAGCACTCAGTACGAAACCCTTTGTTATAGCATCGATGAGGTAACCCAAAGCCAGAGGCCTTCCCAGCAGAAGCAATGATGGAAATGGAAAAATTGTTGTTAAGGCTGCCAGCTTCGTCACGAACACAAGGATTCTAGAGAGTTCTGCTGTCTACGAAAACACATGTAGACTTGGAATTGCAGTGAGTGAGATCCTAGATCGGAACGGGGCCTCACTAAACACATAGTCTCTCATTCGGGACCTTGTGGCATTGCTTGGGAAAGAGTCATTCTTTGAAATTCCATGGCCACATTTGAGAAAACATTTCTCTGGTAAACACGAGTCCAGGACGGAGGTGAAGAGAGGAATGCTCAGATACTCATATGGAACTGACTTCAGCAGATGAGCGCCTTAGTGGGGAGCACAGCAGTTGGGGGGGTGCTGGAGGAAGGTGTGATTCTGTCATGGGCACACAGCCTGCGGCAGGGGAGTGAATCCGTCCTCACGGGCTTTTGTGTACTTTCTGGTCTGTATAACAGCACAGTCTAGGGCTGATGAATGGACTCACCTCTCACTAAAAGAGAGGCTGCTGTAGCTACAAGGATGTAATTGTGTCTTCCTGCCCCCTAGTGTCAGCTAAATGCACACCTGGCATGGGAAAGTAATGATGACTGTGTATGTGGTGTGTGTGTGTGTGTGTGTGTGTGTGATGTGAGTGTGTGGTGTGTGTGTCTGTAGTGTGTGTGTGTGTGTGTGTGTGTGTGGCATATGAGTGTGTATGTGTATGTGTGTGTCTGTGTGTGGTGTGTGTGTGTCTGTGTGTGTGATGTGAGTGTGTGGTGTGTGTGTCTGTAGTGTGTGTGTGTGTCTGTGTGTGTGGCATGTGAGTGTGTATGTGTATGTGTGTGTCTTTGTGTGTGGCATGTGAGTGTGTGGTGTGGGTGTGTGTGTGGCATGTGAATGTGTGGTGTGTGTGTATGTGTCTGTGTGTGTGGTATATAAGTGTGTAGTGTGTGTGTGTGTGTGTATGGTGTGTGTGTGTGGTATGTGAGTGTGTGGTGTGCGGTGTGTGTGTGTGTGTGTGGTGTGTGTGTGTGTGTGTGTGTGTGTGTGTAGAGGCCATAAGACATCCTCAGGTACTGTTCTTCAGCTGTAGTCCATCTTTTTTGTTTGTTTGAGGTAGGTCCTCGCACTCACTGGCCTGGGATTCATCTAATAGGCTAGCCTCTCTGGCCAGTGAACCCCATGGATTTGCCTGTGTCTGATTTCTCAGCACTAGTGTTACAAGTGTGGATGACCACACTCTGCTTTTTTTTTTAAAAAAAAAATTAATGTGGGTTCTGGAGATTGAACTCAGGTTCTTGTGTGTGTAAGGCACACACTTTAGCAACTGAGCTCTTCCCAGCCCCGCAGCATGGTCATGATTGGTTTCCCCAGCTAAGTGTACAGTACTTTAAGAAAGTATTTGTTTGACCACACTGCACGTCTCTGACTATAGCACAGTGGATCGGGGGCGCCTTTCATCCCTACCGACTGCGTGATCAGGAGAGTCACTCAACGCCTCCCGACTACTAGTGCACACGCGCTGGCTCCCACCTTCCCGTGCCTCTCGCTTCCTATTTAAGATGAATGACTCTTCTGTGATTCTGTCTCTCTTCCCTTTTCCTTCTCCTTTGTCTTCTCCTCTTAGCCTTGACTAGTCAGACAATAGATTTTGTTTTATTCACTGGATTCACTGAATAGACATTTTATTCTTTGTTTTTAATTTAAAACGTGACAAGGAACATTTTACATTTTTGCTTCTTAGAAGAAACGTAACTGGTTACTCTTGACTTATCTAGGCCTTGATTGATGTTTTCTCAAATGTAACAATCCTAAATACAGCAAAAGGCCCACCGTTCCATAGAGAAGGGGTTCAAAGTGACCGATGATACGTGGCCGACTCCCGGCTCTGGGTGAGTTGATCGGGACTCAGGTCTAAGAGTCTTGATCGAATCTACCTCTGCCCTCAAGTGAGGAGAATCAGCCTGCAACCTTAGTACCCAACTGCTGGCTTAGAGTGGCCCTTGTGCAGAGAGCAGAAGAGCCTAGGCTGGAGGTGGGACGTTGTAGAGCCCCAATGTGTGCCCTTGCTTCGCCATTGGGTGGAACGCTGCTTAGCTCTCCCTTTCTCCCTTCATCCTCCCCCCTCTCTCCATGCCTTCTTCCTTCCATTACCCTCATCTTATTTTCTCCTTTATTTCCTAATTTTCCTCTTCTCTTTCATCCCTCCGTCCATCCATTCATCCATTTGTCCCTCCCTCCCTCCCTCCTCTTTCCATGTTTTTCTTCCCTCCTTGCCCCCATCTCCTGTTCTTCCTTCCTATTTCTCCTTCCGTCTCCCCGCCCCTCCCCCCCCAAACATAGCGCAGGTACCTGTTCTGGGCTGGGTAGTGATTTGGATACTGAGAATACAGCAATGAACAAGACAGCCAAATATCTACTTTCATTAAATTTGTATTCTGCTACAGAGAGAGTGAAACAAAATCAGCCCGTGATGAGTGTTATTCAGAGGATTAATCTGAGGCAGTGTGGTAGGGACAGAGTGACTTTAGATTGACATGTCAGCGAAGGCTTCTGAAGAGGTGGTATTTAAGCTGAGGCTCAGAATGGCAGAAAATGAAAGAGGATTCATATCGCCAATTTTCTTAAGCACGAGAGGAATAAATTAAATGGTATGTGAAATTGCTTTATAGACTACAAAATAAACCCAGCATTTTATACTCCAGACAGAACTCTGGGAGCTGAGCATTGTGATTCATTAATATGATCAATTTCACTACCTAGCACAGTAGTGAATGTGGGTTGGATTAAATTACAAGTGGAAATGGGGAGTTCAGAGGAGATTTTAAGACATAAAAGCAGATGATGCCTGTGACAGGCATTTGTCAAAAGAAAAGACTCTTTCCTTCCATTCCTGTTGCTAATGGGCTTGTCTAGAGACTTCCGTCTACCTGTTTCCTGGGCACCACCAAGGCCCGGAGAGACAGCGGGGGTGTTACTACAGAGGGGTAGGATTCCACAGGCTGTTCCAGGTTAGCCCTCTTGCTTTTCAGGGTCATTTTAACCCAGCAGAGGTTGGGTCACCTGAAGGTGGGGAAGAGATCCCACGGGCTTCCTTTCCACTGTATAATTGGGAGAGAGACTGCTCTTCCCCCACTGCCAGGCCAGTCTCCAGTGTCTTTAACTCTTCAGCCCTCCTACTCTTCTCTGCAGCTGTGGGGGAGACCCTTCTGCTGACTGTTGCCTATGACTCTGCACCAGTGTAGTTCACTTATTCCTTCCAGCATTGTGAGTCACAGCTTTTCAAACATGGAGGTGTGAATCATTTATCTTCTAGGTCTGGAGAGGCTTGTGTGGCAGTGGTAGGCTATGCACTTCCCCGCCTGTCTCTTATTCTGCCATGCCTTGTCGTTTTTCTGTACTTAAAACCTAGAACTTTGACCCCCCCCCCCCACCCCAGACTTTAACAGCACTACAGATTCAGTTTCTGGGCAACTCCAGGAAGTCTAGTCCTGGAGTGTGGTCCCTGGACAGCAACATCAGCACCGCCAAGAAGGCCTCTGTTCCACCTCCAGAGTTTGGAGTTAGGTGACTGCCTGGTGCTTCTAATGTGAGTGAAAGTTTGAGAGCTTTGGTTAGAAGGATGGATGGAGGCTGGTACTGGGTTCTTGTCCTAGGCGAGGAGTATGGTCATTACCTCTGCTCTCTGAGGAATCCTTATTTTACAGATGAGCAAAATGGCCTACAAACTGGAAGATGGCGATAGGTGGTGGAGCCCTAATGTCACTCAAGTTTTGGCTTCCAAGCCAGAACTATTGTGAAGTTTGGGTTCCTAGTTAAAATGCAGATATTCTGGGATACATCTGTTACTAATCATTCACATGCTGATAAATGTCTGCTCATATACAGCAGAATGATGAGCAGAGAGCTAGAGTATCTGACACTGGATTCCAAAATACCTTGTTGGATCTGGTGGGAGCATTCACCTGCATGGCAGTTCTCCTTTCTGGTGTTGACTGGCTATCTTCAGACGGGAGCTAAATGACTGATCCTTAAATGCAGGTACTTCCTGCTCACAACCCTGTTTTACTCTCCCCTTTGGTATAGACTCTCCCAGAGAGTTTCTCTGCTTGTTTCAGTTGTCACCCACCTGCTATTGACTTCCAAGTTTATGTTCCAACCTAGGATTCTCTTATGTTCAGATTTCATCCAAGTTGAAGAGTGAATATTTTCGCCTTTAGTACTTTGTAATATCTCTCAGACTCACCTTGTTGACAAACAAATCCATAATCATGTACCACGTCTTCCTTCCTACCTCATGTCCCTTTTCGGGAAGTGATGCCACCATTCATGTTAACAAGCCAGAAATCCAGGAGTCACCTGTGACGCCTCTTGCATTTCTTCCCACTCGCCTTTCCATTGTAGTTTGCCTTGAACCTGCCTTGTCTCTCCATGAGGACCTCCCTAACCATAGTTGCTTCTTCTGGGAAGAGTCCTACGTTCCCTTTGAGTGCTCATGGGTCCATTTCCATTGTATTCTCTTAGCATCTTGGGCTTACCCCTTGTCACCACACTTTAGTAGTGGGGACCACCTCCCCACAGCTTGTGAGGTCCTGATACAGGGAACGTGTCTCTCATCAACGTCTCTTTAATGGTTTGCAAGTCGGCAGCTGAAAGCCAATAATCTAGCCAAATAAAGAAGCCACTATGGAAACTGTGGAAAGTCCTGATTTTGGCACCCTCCAGTGTGGCACCATCTTCCCTGCAGGTGGAGGGCGTTGTCCTCACACATCTCATCACATGGTGATTGTGAAGTGATAGTGAGGACCATCAATTCCTGAGAAACAGTGCTGATTGAGGCTGTGATATAGTGGTACATGTGTGTGTGTGTGTGTGTGTGTGTGTGTGTGTGTCTGTGTATGTGTGCGTCTGTGTCTGTGTGTATGTGTGCTTGTATAGAAGGTGATGCTCTGAAGCTGAAGTGGAAGAATTCTATATTCTTGCCAACTTTATACCCAAGAAATTTGTAATATATTATTTTTATTCTTTGATTACTTCATGTATGTATGCATCGATTACTTCATGTATGTATGCATTGATTACTTCATGTATGTATGCATTGATTACTTCATGTATGTATGCATTGATTACTTCATGTATGTATGCATTGATTACTTCATGTATGTATGCATTGATTACTTCATGTATATATGCATAGATTTCTTCATGTATGTATGCATTGATTACTTCATGTATGTATGCATAGATTTCTTCATGTATGTATGCATTGATTACTTCATGTATGTATGTATGATTACTTCATGTATGTATGCATTGATTACTTCATGTATGTATGCATAGATTCTTCATGTATGTATGCATTGATTACTTCATGTATGTATGCATTGATTTCTTCATGTTTGTATGCATTGATTACTTCATGTATGTATGCATAGATTTCTTCATGTATGTATGCATAGATTTCTTCATGTATGTATGCATTGATTTCTTCATGTATGTATGCATTGATTTCTTCATGTATGTATGCATTGATTACTTCATGTATGTATGCACTATATTTGTATCATATTCACCCTCACTCTTTCCTCTAACTCCTCCCAGATCAACCTCACCCTTTACTCTTCCAAACTTCTGGTACTCCTTTTAAAAATATATTTGCCACCCAATACACTTTGTGATGCCCATACACACATGGGTGTAGGGTCATCTACTGGAGCGTGGCCAACCTAGTAGGAGCCACATCCATAAAGAAAATTGACTCTTCCTACCCCTAGAAGCCATCAACTGTCAATAAGCAGAGTGGAGTGGGGGGATACCTACCACTAAAGATGTTTTAAAAGCCATGGAAACTTATTTTATAAGATATATATGTATATATACAGATATGTGTATATTCATATGAAAGAGTTTAATTGTAATTGTTCTACACAGGGAATAATGCTCCTCCTGGAAGTCATGGGTTGCCAAATAAAAACCCCAGTGCTAGGTGTGGGGTACTCCCCCTTGAGTTGTTTGATAGCAGTGTCCTAGAGATGCACCTAAAACGATACAGGCTGTTGTCATTGCTCTTGGTTGCCTGCTGGAGCTTTATGGTAAGCCCGTATTGCTGGAAACAACATAACATGGTACTAGAGTTTGTACAGATCAGAAAGTCTCCTCTCTACTGGTTGGCTTTCATAGTACTGGGAGGCACTGTGTAGGCTGCTGGGAGGAAAGGTTATCAATAGTCTTACGCAGCTGTGAGCCCTGTAAGCTACAATAATGACAGGTATGACAGCATACGCCTTTGGGTACATTAGCGGCATAAGTGTTATGGGAGTAACCAACTTCTATCTGATTGGTTGGTTGACGGTTTGTGGATCTTTCAAAGAGCCAGCTCTTTTTTGTAAATGACCATCTGTATTGTTCTTTTTTTCTCTACTTCATTAATTTCTGCCTCAATTTGTATTGTTTCTTCCTATTTACTGCTTGCGGGCGTTGCTTGTTCATGTTTTCTAAGACTATGAGGTGCTCCGTCAGCTACTTACCTGAGATGTCTCTGGTATCTTAGTGCAATCACACGTCCTTGTACATTTTCCTGTTACATCTGTTCTTGCTGTGTCTTAAATAATAAGTTGTCTTAGTTTTCATTTGATTTTATGAAATTTTAAAACTTTATGAAATTTAAAACTTCCTCCTTGATTACTTCAATGGTCCACTCTTTGTGTAGTTTCATATTGTTTTTCTCAGTTTCTCTTTATACTGAGTTCTAGTTTTTTCCATTGTTATCCAGATCATATATATATATATATATATATATATATATATATATATATATATATATATATATATATATAAAAAAACATTTTAATGTTTTTTTTGTACTTGTTAGAACTTGCCTTAGGGTCTAGAATGTGGTCCATTTTAGATAAAGCTCCCGGGCTGCTGATAAGAATGTATTGTTCATCTGTTGGATGAGATATTCTGTAGATACCTGTTAAGTTTATTTTATTTATGGTGCATTTTAAAACCTAACTTTCTTTGTTGATAGATTTCAGTATTGAATCCATTCACAAAGTGTTATTTCTGAACTTACCTTTCTCTTACGTTCAGTAGTAGCCTTGGTTTTATGATGCTGAGTGCAATAATGTTTGGTGCATATATAATTACAATTATTATATGTCTTGGTAGTTTACTCCCTCTTCTGACATCTATTGATTTTCCTTTTTTTTTCCTCCTAACATTAGCTTGAAGTCTGCTTTATCAGACATAAATACAGTTGCTTCTGATCGATTTTGGCTTCCATTTACTTGGTGTATTGACTCTTATCCCCTGACTCTCAGTATATTTGTATCTTCGCCAGTAAGTTGTGTTCTGGTAGACAGTTAACAGTTGGGTAGTATTTTTCAATTTAATAAGCTAGTCTGCATCTTTTAATTATAGAATCAAGAGTGTTTATATTTAGGGTTACTAGTGAGAGTGGTTTCCTGATGCCTGCAGTTTTTGTTGGTGGTTCTACTGGTTGACTTGATCGTTTGTCATTTTGATTCTTCCTTAACGATATTAGAGGTTTGCTAGTTTCCTGAGCTCCGGATGATTGACTCTTTCCTAGCTCTCCCTTGTTTACTTATTCCTATCATGGAATCTATTCTCTCTTGTATCATGATTAACACTCTCTTTCTTCCTCTGTGTGTAAGAGTCTTCTCATTATGCTCTTCAGTTCTGGTTTGGCGATCATGAATTACTTTATTTTGTGCTTGTCTTGAAATGGCTTTATTCTCTGTTGGTTTTTTTTTTTTTTTTAAAGATCACTTTGCTAGATATAGAAATCTTGGTTGACAGTTACTTTCTTCCACAAAACTAAGGTCTTGATAATACCACCAGATCTGTTTCTCTTCTGTTTTTTTTTTTTTTTCTTTTGATGAATGTCACTTTCATATGCCTGAAAGTCCAGGAGTCATCATTGATATTTACACTTCCGATACACGCTCAGGAGTACATCAGGAAATCCAGATTTGGATCTTACTTTATATCATGTCTGTTTTTAAAGCTACTCTTGCTGCTACCACAAAGACCAAGCAGTCATTCTCTCCTAATTGGATGCCCACAGAAGCATTCCAACTGATGCCCCCCACTTCTTCTGGTCCTCTTCATAGTACTGGGTACTGTGAAGTACGTTGTACTTGGTAGCCTGCATAATTTTGAAATATAAACAGAACCATGCCACTTCTCAGCCTGAAATCTAAGATTTTATCTCTTAGCCCATATGTCTTGTGTGCTCTAGCCTGTCACCCTCCAACTTTAACCTATTCAGCCTCCGCTACGTTCCCTGCTAGCACTGCTGGACTCTTAGGCTATGCCAATCTCTTTTTCTTCCTATCTATCTATCTAATCCATCCATATATCTTATTTATTCCTTTCCTGTACAATATATCCCCTCCCTCTATTCCTCCAAGTCCCTCCCATTCATCTCTCCCCCTGTTCCGCTCCTCCTCCACTTCCCTTTGGAAAGGAGCAGGCCTCCCAGGGATATCAGCCAAACATGATACAATAAGATACAGTAAGACTAGGCGTAAATCCTCATATCAAGAGTAGACATGGCAACCCAGTAGGAAGAAAGGGGTCCCAAGAGCAGGCAAAGGGTCAGAGACACACCCCCTCCTACTGTTAAGAATCCCATAGAACACCAAGCTAACAAAGGTCACATCCACGCAGAGCCAATCTCTCTTTCAATGCACGGCCTTTGCACCTGTTGCCTCTCCTCCCCACAACTCCATCCTCCGCCTCACTGGTGTTTATACATTGTTCAGTTCTCAACTTGAGAGCGACACCTTCAGTGAGATCTTCTCTGTCGCAGGCAACTACAATTATGGTACCCAGTCCGGTCCTTCTCTTCCCCTCTCTTACAGCAGCCTACACACACAGAGCACTCGTCTCTAGTTTATTTACTTGCTAGCTTAATGTCTGTATCTTCCAGACAGAAAGTTCCCCGTGGATTGAGACAATGCTTGTATTATTCATCGTGATGTTCCAAATTCAGTACTTGGCCTTGCGAAGAGCGGTAGCTCCGTCACTGGTAAATAGATGAATTCTCCAAGGGAGTAGGGGGAAGTGGAGGAGGCTGAGTCTGGTGGGAATTCTCCCCTTCCAGGTTTTGGCTTATGGCGAACTAGAGTTACTCTTACTCTGAGAATCTGGGTCTCTATGAATGAAATTGTTCCAGATAGAACTCAGTACAAACAGTCCCTGCACAGCCCCTAGGACGTAGTGCTGAGAAGGTGGAAAGCAGAGTGGCAGGTGGAACTCTGAGCTCAGGGTACTCCAGAGCCTCCGAAAGCCACTATTCTTCTATCCTATTAAATCCAAAGGCCTCAGGCCCGGGAAAAGTTGATTAAATCAGTATACAAAATATTTGTGGAAAGCAGGCAGTGCAGATTGCCTCTGCTCCACATCCTTTTAGACAAGGCTGTGAGGAGATTCTAAAGTGTGAGGGCTTGGTAAGGAGGCCTTCAAACCACTAAGAGGATTTAGCACAAAATTAAGATTTCCATTTGCTTTTTTCCCTTCCTTTTCTGAGTCTTCACAATTCTCAAAACTCAAAATATGAAGTACCAATAAAATAACTTGCTTTGTTATCTGGAGGGCTTGTAAATATGGTTAGTATCAGGTGTCACCTGGGTGCTAAGTCCTAAGAGGGTTTGCTGTTTTATTCAGATTTCAAAAGAAGAGGAAGTTTGAGATTTGTACTGCTATCAGCCTGGAACTGAAGAATTTTAATTCTTGTATTTATTGATTCAAAAATGTACAAATTATGCTGTCTTAGTTAAGGCTTCTATCGCTGTGGTGAACACATGACCGAAAGCAACTGGGGGAAGAAAGGGTTTATTTCACCTTATAGCTTATGAGTTTATCACTGAGGCAAGCCAGAGAAGGAACCTGGAGAAGAAACAGAGCAGAAGCCATGGGGGATTGATACTTACTGTCTGGCTCTTCATGGCTTGCTCAGCCTGCCTTCTTATAGCTCTAAGGACCGCCAGCCCAGAGGTAGCATCACCCACAGTGAGCAAGCGCCCCCCACCCCATCAACCATCAATCAAGAAAATGCACCATAGGCTTGCCCACAGGTCGCTCTGGTGGGGCATTTTTTCTATTGATGTTTCATCTTCCAAAATGACTCTATCTTGTGTCAAATTGATATAAAGCTAGCTATCACAGGGAGCATATATTGATGTTTGAAGGCTCTTGGGTATGAATAATTAAATTACATCTGGACTTACTCCTAAACCCGTGTCAAAAATTGTTAAGCTTCAAGTATAGTTATATTTAACTGCTGTAATCAGAGACTCTTCTGAAAATCCAATGAAAGCTATGGACTCCAACTGGAAAAACGCAGAGCCTGAATCCTCACACATATCAGGGGACTCCAAAGTCTCCTGAAAGCCACCCTGTTGGATCCTGGGTGGATCACCCCAGAAGGAGAATGTCCCTTTTGAATCTGCCATGAGGACTGAGTGATCAGAGGACAGATGCTGGTGGGGAGCAGACTTGGGCCTTCTCTAGAGAAAGGAACCTGGTGGTGCAGGAATTATGCAAGCAGGAATGTCTCCATTTTCAGTATGCAAATTGGCCCTTTGGAGAATGCCTTATGGACCTGGTGGGTCAGGGGTTCTCACCTCTCTATCCTATTTGTTTGGGTGAGTATGTATATTTTGTATTGTGTGCACATGTGCACGTGTGTGCGCGCATACATGTGCGCGTGCATACACACAAGCATTTGTGCATGTGGAGGCCTGAATTTAATATCAGGTGTCTTCTACAATCTTTTTTTTCACCTTATTCATTGAGGCAGATTCTCTGTCTGAACCTTGAGCTCAAAATTTTCACCCCATCTAGCTAGCTAGCTTGCATCAGGTGTTCGTATCTGTGCCTCTCTGCCGCTAGAGCGCTGGGGTTAAAGATGGCTGTAGCGCCTGCTGGACTTTTTAGGTGGGTGCTGGGGATCCAAGCCCCAGCCCTTACTCTTGGGCAGCACAAATGGTTCATCCACAGCACAGTCTTTCCCACCTTGAGACAGAGGCTGTCTTGCTCAGCTGGAAGCCCTGATGTTAGACAGCAGAAGGTAGCGTGGGGGCGGATGGCATCACTTCCCACGCCCTTCCAAAACAGGCGCTCTGGAAGTCTGTAGAAAGGCTACCCCCTAGAGCCTGTGCCTTCACTCAGTGTCTACCCTGTGAAGCGCTCTGCTCCTTCTCTGCCTCCTTCTTCAGGGCCAGCTGCCTCCAGGAAGTATCCGATGTCTCTCCAAGCCTACATCTGCCAACTGCTGCTCAGGGTCGCTGTTGTTTACCACCGGCACACCCTCTGTGCACCGGTACCCACACCGCTATCTCCTTTGACAAAGTAGTAGAGAAGTATAAACCCCCAAATCGTTACTCAGCCGCATCAGTGATCAACTCATGGCCAGGTCCTTTCTCACGTAAGCCTCCTACTCTAGCTCTCCGTTGGGTTATTTCGAAGCAAATAGTATAATTCCACCCATAAATATTTTAGTACCAGGCTCTAAAAGGTAGCAGATTTTTTAAAAAATGATAGCAATCCCGGACTCTTTGGACTCGACTGTAGTTTCTTGATCTCTCCAAATCTCTCAGTGCTGATGTTTCTCCAACTCCGACTTTTCTCTACGATTGGTTTATTTGAATCAGAATACGAATGGGGTTCTCTCCTTGTTTTTGGTTGAAATGCTTTTCTTAAAGACTTAACCTGGAGATTTCCTTCCCCATTCTCTTTTGAGCCTTACTGTTTGTTTAATGTGGTCATTTTTTTCCCTATAGATTTTTCTACGTTCTGGATTTTGCTGGTCGCACCTCCATCGTGTCTGCAGATGCTTCTGTTCCCCGTCTTTCCTATAAATCGGTGCCCAGGGCCATCTGTTTCAGTTTTTTTAAAACTATTCTTTTGCAGGATGACTTTCTGGGGGGTGGTAGCACTGCCACCACAGGCGTAAGGCATCCAGTCATTTCTCTTCTTGGGACACTAGCGGTGAGGACTGTTACCTCATGCGTTGGCGAAATTCTTCTTTAAAGGCCAGACAGCAAATATTTTAGTCTATAGACCAGGTGGTCTCTCGCTCAACCACTCAGGAAGCAGCTAAAGCTGGTATGTAAAGGACAAAACATGGGCAAGGCTATCAAAACTATAAAAGCAAAAGGCCAAAGGTAGTCCAAGCAGCCGGTTTACGGACCCTTTCCTAAAACATTCGCTACGGCTTTACAAATGGCTGATCAAGAGACAACCCTGTTATTTCTTTTATTTTTTTCTTTTTGAGACAGGGTTTCTCTGTTGTAACTCCGGCTGTCCCTGGAACTCACTCTGTAGACCAGGCTGGCCTCGAACTCACAGAGATCCACCTGCCTCTGCCTCCTGAGTGCGTGGATTAAAGGCATGAGCCACCAACGCGCAGCTAGTTAAACACATTTATAAAGAGAAACTGTCCTTATACCATGTGGCTACTTCTATTCTTTTTGTGCCTTCTAAAATATTTCTCCTGTCTCAATCTCATTCTATTAAAATTGGTCTTCCTGAGATTATCAGCGTCCTTCCTGCTGCCCAATCTAGAGGTCAACTTTTCTTTTTCTCCTCTAGTTTTTAGATTAATTCATACACTATATTTAGAGAATTTCATACACTATATTTTGATCACACACACACCTATTCCCCAACTCTTCCAGATTCACCCTACTTCCCTACCCACAATACTTTGTGTCCTCCCTTTTTTTAAAAAAAACCTCATCAAGTGTGATTTGTGCTACCTATGTACCCCTGGATATCTGGCCTTCTACTGAACCTCCCAGGGACACATCCTTATAGAAAACTGACCCTCCCTCTCCTACCAACTCCCACTTGCCAACAGCTCCCTAGTGAGAGCTGGGCCTTCTTATCCGTCTCCCCTTTCCTGGCTGGGGTTTTGTGTGGCTTGCGATCGCACAGTTCTTACACACACTGTCCCGAGTGCTGAGTCCTCGTGTGCGGCTGTCCCACTGTGTCTGGAAAGCACTGTTGCCTCTGCTCTCCCATTCATTCTGCTCTCCCTTTTGCAGTAGTCTCTGAGCCTCGGGAGTTGGGTTGGGGGATCCTGTGACAGGGGTATTCTCTGTGCTTTGGCCTGTTGCAAGACTGTTAATCACCATCTACTGAGAGACCGTGGTCAACCCCAAGCTCTCATTGTGAGGCCCTTGGCATCGATAGCTGACACGTGGTCATCATCCCTTTTCCTGAATGCTTTTTGGCTCCTGACTTCAACGGCACTCTGTCTTCTCCTGGTGTTTTTCCTACCTTATTGATAACTTACAGGACTTTTCTCCCAGCCATGATTTAATCCTTGATACCCCAGGCATCAGCCCTCTTCCCTCCTTTATCTGTGTTCCCTCATCAAGGACTCTTGGTATGAGATACCCCCATGGGCAGGCGGCTCCTAAAGCTAGAGCTCGCTGAACTCTCGTGTGTCCATTCAGTAGCCCACCTGCCATTTTCAAATGAATGTCTTGTCAAATGTTTCATGTTCAAACTGAATTCTTGCTCTTCCTTACCAAATCTGCCCTCTCTCCTCAATATTAATGCCTTGGTTAATGACAACTTCATCCCTGTAATAGCTCAGGCCAAAAAAAAATCATCTTAGTGTCATCATTGACACTTCTGTTTCTTAGCTCCCCACATCCAATCTGTCAGCAAATGCTGTTGGCTCTGCCTTTGGAACAGACCCACCGTCACGGCTACCAACTGGGTTCAAGCTGCCGTCACCCCTTTCTCGGATTGGATCACCTTTTACTTATGATGGGAACTTGGCGTCTGTTTAATTACTGTTCTATTGCTGTGAAGAGACACCATGACCAAGGCACCTTATAAAAGAAAGCACTTCATTGAGGGCTTGCTCACAGCTTCAGAGGGTTAATCCACAGCATCAGGGTGAGGGGCACAGTAGTAGCAGGCAGGCAGCCACAGTGCTGGAGGAGTAGCTGAAACCCTACCTCCTGATCTGCAGGCAGGGGGCCGAAAGAGCAAGACTGGGCCTGGTGTGGGCTTTTGAAACCTTAAAGCCTCTTCCAACAAGGCCACACCTCCTAATCCTTCCCAAACAGTCCACCAACTGGGAATCAAACATTCAAATATATGAGCCTATGGGGGCTATTCTCATCCAAACCACCCTACTATCTGGGGTATGCTCTCAACTTAGAGCCCAAGTAGCCCTTAAAAACTGCAATCAGGTTATCTTATACTTGTTTTCTTATCAGTGACTTCCCATCTCATGGAGGTGCGAGAGTCCTTAAAACATTCCTTTCCTTCAAAAGCGGTCTTAGACTTCTCTGGATTTCTGGTCTGGATCGGTCATGGATGGGGAGCCCTCTCTGGGCTCACCACTGGCCTAGGGGTGCTTTCTGCCAGATCTTCACCTGCACGTCCTGTTTCAGTGTTTGATTCTGACATCTTGAGCCTGGAATTTGTGCTGATCCAGAGAAAGGCAGTGGTGGCCTCCTTTTTTTTTTGGCATTTTCTTTCCATCCCTGTCGACTGGGGGTGCGGAGACTTGGCTCCTCTCCACTCACCTATGTGAAATCGTGTCTGTCATTTTGAATTAGAATCCACACGGGACATATGGATACCTAGAGCCCTTGCTGTGCGAATGTGAATGATGTCATGAGACAGAGATGTCTGTGAGGTGGCCAGCCTGCAGTCCCTTCCCGGCCAAGCTGCTCATGTTCAGCCTTTGTCCCCTATGCCAGCACGGACTCTGAGCAATGTGCCATATTCATGATCCCAGGTCTAATATTCTTAATGTTCCCTGCTGCTCCTGGTGGGAGTTACTCAGATTACTCTGGCTTCATGACCCCTTCTGTTTTGAGATAGTCTAACCATCACAAACACTTCATGCTTTCCGTTTCACTGTGTCTCCTGATTTTCTTTCCGAGGCTCCTTCCATCGTGACCATTTTAAAACTCTTAAGTGAGCACTCTAGTGAAGATAGAAATGCGACCCACTTCCTAGTAGTGAGCCTATAGTGGCAGGCATCCATCCCCAGAACCTCTGTGTTCTTAGTGTTTGGCACAGTGGTAGGGTGTAGCAAGGGATCCTACTGTTTATTGAAGACAGTAATAAATAAGAAAGTACCACTAAAGTACCCCATGATGGAAGACACCAGTCCAAACTTTGTGTGTCCCTCAAAATAACCCAGTGCAGCACTGTTATTACTGCTTAATGAATAAGGAAACTGAGGCTTAGAAGTGTTAAGTACTTCACCTAAAATGACCTAGCTTTTAAACAGTGTTAATGATTTAAACCCAACGGGATAGATTCCAGAATTCACATTCTTCTTTGAATATTATTTTCAGTGTATTTAGTTTTCCTTATGCTTTGTGTATATATTCATGGCTGTGTAGGTATCTGTGTGTACATGTACATGTGTACATGCCTATGTTGGTGTGTATAGGTGTGCATGAGTGACTGTGTTGTGGAGGTCAGAGGTTGATCTTGGGCATCTTCCTCAATTGCTTATCTGTCTTTTTTATTGGTTCACTTTGTTATTTGGGAATGTCATGCATGCTTATAATCTATTCTGAGTACTTCCCATGCCGGACTCGCTCTTCTCTCCCTACCATCTCCATCAACCCCCTTCCCTGACATTTCTTTAGCAATGATTTCTTCAAGCTTCATCCATGTTGTATCGTGTATCAGGATTGTTCTTTTATTTAAGGATAAGCAACAATTCACATCTTGATTACCCATCTATCTTTGGTGGGAACATGAGTTACATGCTCTTGGCCGTGGCAAATGCACTACCATGGACATGGCTTGCATCTGTTTGAGTGTTCACTTTCAGTGTTTTAGATACTTATATTCAGAAGTGGAATTGCTGGATCCTATGATCATTCCTATAGCGTTTCCTAGTGTCACTTGCAGGGTTAGAAGGGTTCTGATCTCTCCACATTCTTATCAATATTTGTGATATTTTCTTTTGAAGATGACAGCCATCCTAGTGGGTGTGACATGGTCTCTCCCTGTGCTTTGGCTTTGTCACTCTGTAATGATTGGTGACATTGAGATAAACACCATGTGCACATTGACCATTTGTATAACTTCTTTGGGAGAAATGTGTGTCCAAGTTCTTTGCCCATTTAAATTGTCTTAATGTACTAAAAGATTGTCCTTTCCCTTTTCATGTTGTTGAAAATAATCTGAGCACAAATCCAAAGGCTTATTTCTGGGCTCTTCAGCCAATCTCATTTGTCTAAGTTTGTCTTTGTGAAGGCGTGTTACCCCAACTTTGTTCCGTTTCAAGATTATTTTATTTATTCTGTGACTTTTAGGGTTCCTTATAAGTTTTAGTATTATTATTATTTCACTAGTATAGAAATGTCATTGGAATTTTGATAGGGATTATATTGAATTTGCAGACCCCTTGGATGAAACTGACATCTGAGAATATTCTTGTCCAATCTGTGAACAGAGATGACTTTCTTTTAGTATTTTTAGCAACATTCTGTAATTTTTTTCCTTCTTAAAAGTTGTCTTTGTTTTTTAAAACTATCCATCTAGTTGTCCTGTCAGTATCACTGATAAGGGTACAACTGTTGCCTGTTACCGTGGTGCTTTCCATCCCCGATATGTAAAAAAAACAGTAGCGGACGTGTAGATTTTCAAAAGCACTTTGTAACACGCATAAGCAACTATCCTTCACTCAGAGTTTTCCATTTTAAGAATGAAGACCTTGAGCCTTTGTTTGCAATACTGTATACACTCAATAATTTATTTATTTGATTGACACACACTTTGAGAAATACTTTGTATCATGTGACTACTCCAATGAATGAACATGTGTTATTTACATATGTGAAAACACATTTGAAAAAATATACATGTGAAGGAAGTAGACTTATAAGGCCAAAAGATGACTTAAAACGTTTGCAGTGTTCTCCTTAATTACCTTCCATGGAAGTTGTAAAAACCTGTCTACCTACCAGCAGAGCACCAGATTCCTTACATTCTTGTCCACATACAGTGTCATCAAAATTTTGGTCCTTGGCTATCTAAAAGATGAGAAATGGTTTTTCCTAGTTTATCTTATGGTTAGACTGAGCATCCATTCAAGAGTCACTTGTATTTCTTTTTCTGTGTATTGACGGTTCATACGCCTGCACATTTTCTTATGCGTTTGAAGGCATTCTTTGTGTTAAGGAAATTAGTCCTTTATGGCACAAATACAGAAAGGTTTTTCCAATTTGTAATTTCCCTAGTGAAGTTGTTTGTTTTCATGACAATTTTAATATTTTATGCAGTTGAACATGCCAGTCTTTATTTTTTTATTACCCTTTTGATTTTAGATTGTGTTTACAAAGGTCTTTATAACTGCAAAAATCGCACCTTTTTCTTTTCATTTCCATCATTTTTACAGCTTAATTTTTGGCCTTGTATTTATTGATAATTTATTTTGGTGTGAGACTTGAGGATCCTAGTTAGATTTTTTTTTCCCTATATGTCTCCTAAGTTGTCCTGACACCATTTATTGAATGTTTCATGTCTTTCTCAGTGGTCTAAAATTAAGTATCTCTGATAGGTATATTGGGCTATTTCAGCAATTTTTATTCCATTCTGCTTATTCAGTGTCCATTTACATGTTGCCATTTTGTAAAAAGAGTTCAATTGTGGTAGAGCCTAGGCATGTGTGCCAGCTAATATTTGGTCAACTTGACACACACACTAGAGTCGTTTTGGAAGAGGAAACCTCAATTGAAAAAAATGCCCCCACCTGATTGGCCTATGGACAAGCCTATGATGCATTTTCTTGGTAATGATTGATGTGAGGGCCCAGCCCATTGTGGGCAGGGCTACCGGTGGGCTGGAGGTCCTGGGTTCTATTGTGAGTTGAGTCCACACAGAGCAAGTCAGTAAACAGCACTCTTCTGTGTCTTTGGTCCCTGCCCTGGCTTCCCTGGATGAGGGACTACAAGCTGTAGGATGAAATAAACCCTTTCCTCTCCAAGTTGCGCTTGGTTATGGTGTTTATCATAGCAATGGCGACCCTAACTGAGACAGCATGATTTGTGCATTTCCTTTCTAGATTTTCCTGCATATTATTGTATATTTATTGTTTCCTGAACTTTAGACTAAATGTATTTAGCTTTCCCCCAAATTTATTGAGATATATAATCAGATTGTGATGAGCTTTAGGGAGAATTTACGTATTTATGATGTTGAAACATTTTACTCATGAATACAATATGATTTTCTACTTGTTCCAATTATCTTAGTCTTCAAATAATTTCTTAGATACAGCCTTTCTTCATTTATTTTGCCAAGTAATTATTAAAAAAGTCCTTGTGTTTTTTGCCCCATTTTTGTCTGTCATGATGACCATCCTCCTCACTCTGGAGATCTTTTCATTACCATGGACTTGACCCCTCTCCTGGCCTAGGGTACTGTAAGTGTCCCTAAAGAAGCTGCTCTACCCAGACACTGCCTTCACATATTCCAAACTTGGCCAATGGTTTACTGTCTGGTCTCACGTTCTGAGTGAAGATCTGTTTGAGGTCCTTTACTATCACCTTCCTTTTGTCTAGAAAAAAATATCTCTCATGTACATGATTTCATGGATCCTCGTAGTATCTGTGAGGTGTTGACAGAGAGTGTCTGTTGCTGCCCAGGGAATAGCTGACACCTGGGAAGATTAAGATGTTTCCCAAGGGCACACAGGTGAGCGTGGACAGGTGAGGACAGACTGAGACCTCTCATCTTCCAGCCAGGTTCTTCTTCAGCTATGGTACCTGCTTTCTCATCACACACCCCAGAGACCTTTTCCTGGCCCCGCCCCTCTTCCCTCCCCACTGCTTCCCTCCCCTCCTTCCTTCCTCCTTCTACTCTCCTCTCCCTTTCACCCTACCCTACCCTCTATTCCTTTTTTGCCTTTTTTCCCCCGCTTTGAGTCAAGGTTTTATTGTGTAGCTCAGGCTGGCCTCAAACCAGCTTCAAACCAATTGCCTCAGCCTTTCAAGTCCTAGGCTTACAAGAATGCCCATCACACTAAGGAATTCTGTCTCGCTTTGAGGTTTTACCATATTCTAGTCTTCCTCCTCTACAGCCTCGGACTTGCTGCTCTGGGTCTGTGCAGGAGTAGGCTTCAGTCTCTTTGCAGCATATACCCCAGCCAGGCTGAGAGCATGCTCCCACTGCTTTCTGCTGCTCCCTGGATGTTTACTGAAGCAGCCTTTGGGAAAGTTTGTCATTCCCAGAGGTTGGCGTTGACAAGTTGACAACCCAAATTGTTTCACACCGTTGCCTTGAATCTCTCAGATAAAATAACGCAACTCCTCCACTCCTCTCTTGTCTAGACAAGGATTAAAAGCAGCCTCACTCCTTCAGCAGGGGCTGCCTTGTGCTCCAGAGTCCCTCAGTGCTCTCTGCATCATAGGGGATCCTTCCTCGGGCTCCAGGTTCAGTCAGCTGTGCGGGATACACATCACCGCAGCATACCAGAGCAGAATCCTGAAGGAGTGAAAAGTAAATCCTTCCTTTCTGAGTCCAGGGCTCACCTCCTGCAGCCTTTCTTTCCTCCATCTGTTTACTCATTAATTGTGTTTAATGTGATAATTGTATATTATTGAGTTGCAGAATGTGGAATTTCAATACATGAATACACCATGTGCTGATTAAATTAGGTTAATTAGAGTTTGGTTCTCTTTATCATTTCTTTATTTTGGCTCATCTAGCTACCCTATTTCTAGTATTTAGTGAGAGAAAATGAAGTCAGTATACCAAAGAAATACGTACTTGTCCATCTTCTTGTGGCACGATTCACTATAGCCAAGATGTGGAATCAACCGATATGTCACTGACAGATAAATGAGGAAAATGTGATGTGAATACATACACCAAATAGGGTATTAGTCCTCCGCTAGAGGAAAAAAAATGCTGCCAGTTGTGGCGAACTTGACGAGACCGGAGGATACCGAGCTAACCGAAATAAGCCAGGCCGAGAGAGATGTCACATGCTCTCTTGTATGTGGAAATAAAAAGAAAGTTGATTTGAATATGGAATATCAATTACTGCAGGTTGGGAATGGTGGTGGGAGGGCAAGTTAGAAGGACACTGGGGATTGGACACTGTTGTGCTGTGGATGTGAAATGTTCCCACAGGCTCATGTGTCTTAACACCTAGTTGCCAGCCAGTGAGACTGTTTTGGGAAGCTGTAAGACTTTTGGGGGTAGGGTGGGGTTTAACTGGGAGGAGGTAGGTCACTGGGGGCAGGCTTGGAATTTAAAATCTGGACCCTTCCTGTCATTTCTCTGCTTCTTGGTCAGCTGCTGACTCCCACCACTAGCCACTAGGCCCTCCCCAGTATGATAGACTATATCCACTTGGATTGTGAGTTAGAATAAATCCCTTTTCCTTTAAGTTGCTTCTTGTCATGTATTTGGCATGTATAGTGAAAGGAAATGACTAATACAGGTTCCAAAACACAGAGGATTATGGTGCTGGTGTATACAGTACCTTCCTTATTTCTTTTTGTACTGTTATTACAAGTGTCCGCTACTCTCTATTCACTAAACTTCCTCTTGACTGGTGTCCTGGATAGTTTTTATGTCAACTTGACACAAGCAGAGTCATCTGAGAGAGGGAATTTTTCTTGAGAAAACGCGTCCATAAGATCCAGCTGTAGGAAGGCCTATGGGCATTCTCTTAATTAGTGATTGCCATGAGAGGGCCCAGCCTGGTGCAGCTGATGCATCCCCTGGAGTGTGGTCCTTGGTGCTAGAAAGAAGCAGGCTGAGCAAAAAGAGCAAGCCAGTAAGCAGCACCCCTCCATGGCCTCTGCATCAGCTCCTGTCTCCAGGTTCCTGCCTTGTTTGAGTTCTCACCATGATTGTCTTCCATGATGAACTGTGAGATGGAAATACAATGCCCCTTCCCTAGTGGCTTTCGATTATGGTGTTTCATCACAGCAATCGGAATCTTAATGAAGACACCTGGTTGGCCATCTTTCTTAGCCATAGATCTTTTTATTCATCCATTCAATAATTCTTTTTGTCCAGTGTTCTATGTCAGACATGGTTCCAGGTGTTGAGGATACAGAGGTGAACAGGATTTCAAAGTCCTTAAGCTGGAGCTGGAGAGACTATTCAGCAGTGAGAGTGGGTTGCTCTACTAGAAGACCCGAATTTGATTTCCAGCACTCACATCAGGCGGCTCACAATTGCCTACAATTCCAGCTCCAGAAGATCCGACTCCCTTTTTTGGCTTCTTCAGGCACCAGCACCCACACGCACAGACCCACACATGTATATGTAATTGAAAATGATAATATAATTCAAAGTCCTCAATGTTTTTGGGGGTAAGAGGAGAGATAAACAAGAGGGAACAACACAAGTAAATAAGATGGCTTCCCACAGTGAAGGTCTCCATAAAGCAAAGAAAACAAGGGCACTCAAAAGATTTGGGGGTATCCCTTCCAAACTAAGTGGTCAAGAGAGTTGTCTGATGATGCGATAGTTGGTCTAAGACTTGGGATGACAAGAAGGAACTGTCTGAGGAAAGAGAATTCAAGGTAGAGGGGAGATCAAGCTCAAAGGCCCTGAGGTAGATGCAAGGCACACTTGGTGTTGCTACGATCACCAGGGTCCTTTCTTAAGTAAGTGAACTGAGGGCCAAGGGGAGATGCCATCAGTGGGGAGAACATGGGGAATGCTGCTATCTCTGAGGTCTTAGGTAGTCGTGGAGGAAGCAGGGATGTTTTCAGAGCAGCTTCAGGAGCCAAAGAGAAGAATAGAGCTGGGTATTCCTACCTTTCCAGTCAGAATGGGCCAGTACCGGCCTTGGGTGGATCAAGGGTCTGCATGGTAGAAAATGCTATTTGTCCCAGGGCTAACATTTGGCAATTACACTATGTCTGTGTTCCCTGACTACCACCCCACCCCCAGCTGGCATGATTTTCAGCAGTCACTGAGTGGGAAGGAACCCCTCAAAGGACAGTGGAGTGTTTTAGTTGGCCGATCATGGTAAAGACAGTGTAAGGAGAACTGGAAATAATATCTCGAAGAAACTATTATCAGGGCCCTAGTGACCTCTGGTTGGGCAGGTCAGCTGAGGAATTAAACAGACCTCACAGATTCTGTCACTATGCAATGTTCCTTTTCCTGTCCTGCTCACAATCCGTGGCCAACATACAATAAACTGAATTCCATGTCTGCCAGAAAAAAGCCAAGCCAAGCCAGATGCTGGGTATGTAGACAATACGTAGGGTTGGCAGAACTCCCAGAGTTCCGGCCCTCTGCCTGTTGCTCACCTCAGCTGAGGGTCTGAAACACAGAGATCTCAACCCCTGTCCTGAGCCAGGGTCCCTTAACCACCGAGCCATCAATCATGCTTTGCTCCTAGGAAAGTAAGCCAGAGAGATGCTGCAGACAGGGCGAGCTGTCCCTTGTCATGCTGACTGATGACCATTGTCTTGGAGTGTTGGTGAATTATTTCCTTCTAAAGTCTTTTGTGAGAGCTCAGGAAGACTGGGTGGGATTAGGCCCTACTATCAAGGTCAGTGTCAATCTTTTTAGTAGGGGACCCTGGCTGATGCTGGAACCCAACACAGGGAATGGCTTCTTTCTTCTCATTGTTCATGTGGCCATAGACAGAATTGGTAAGCCAGGGGCTATGTCCATGGAGAGAGTGAGCCACCAAGAAAGAAGTAACCTAAAATATCTCACCAGGATCTGCTGATACTGGAACCTTTCTTTGGCATGAGGATGCCGTGACTATAAGGGTGACTTTCCAAATGTCAGCATATTGGTTGGGTGGAGACACAAACAACTTGGGAAGGCCAGTTGATTGGCAGAGAATGTGGCTCACTGGAGCTGGAAGACTTGATTAGGGACAAGCTGTCCAATAGTTTCACTTTATAGATGGACAGATGGGTGCTCAGAAAAATGGAATGACTTGCTCTAGTTTCCTTGCTTTAGGTGAGTCAAAACTGAGCCTAGGTTCATCTTGAAGGCCCTGGCCCTTTGGTAGATGGATTTATGGGACTACAGGATGCTATTGAGTGGAGCTTCATGTACCAAATACAAGCAAGCTTTGCCTTCCACAGCTGTGTCCAAGGCTCATCTCTTCTACCTCTTTCCCACAAGACCAGGTTTTCCCGAGGAAGGGGCCACTGGACATTTCAGATAGGTGGTTGGACCCAAAAGGGCCAAACTGGAGCCTTGCTCAAGACAGACTAGCTCTTGCAGGGTGTGTGCTGGGCACCTCTGTGTAGCTGAAGGTTCAGTGGAGGCAGGAGTGTTGGGGTCACAGAGGGTCACTGAACCTTGACCTGGGGTCACAGAACCTTGACCTGGGGTCACAGAAGGTCACAGAAGAAGCTGAACCTTAATGTCAGCTCCTCAGATATCTGCTCAAGCTTTTCTCTGTCCATAGTTCACTTCTTCAGCCAGCCCCACAGCTCAGTCCTCTGTTCCTTTTACATCTTTATTTAAGAGTTATTTTCCCAGGAACATCTTCCTTGGCCATCGTTTTCAAAAATTTAACTGAGCATACATTCTGCCTTCACTCTCACAAATCCTTGTGTTCAGATCTTTCTCCCACCGCTTCAGAGAACGGTGCCGAGCTTCCTGCCATTCATCAGAATTATAGAATGAATCATTCTGCAGCCTGGTCCACCAGATGATTTCCTTTAGCCCTGAATTCTCTTAGGACTATTTTAATTTTCTGTAAAGCAAGACTGTTCACGGATTAGGAAAGTCCCAAGTGTCTTCCCAACCAGAAGAGTTTCAGACTGAGAGATGGAAGAATGAAGAGATGTCTGCCTGTCTTTACTGTTGTTTCTTCTTTCCATTCATCCTCAGATATAGCCTGACACTCTTGCCTAAGAAGCAATGTGCAGCATATATCTGTGTGGTAAAGCAGACAGAATTCCTATTCAAGAAGATCCTACCCTGAGGGTACCAGAGCCCTTCTATCCATCTCTAACCACAGGTTCAAGGACAGACTGTTTTGTAAGACCATTCCTTACTGCCTCCTCCTCCTCCTCCTTCTCCTCCTCCTTCTCCTCCTCCTTCTCCTTCTCCTTCTCCTCCTTCTCCTCCTCCTCCTCCTTCTCCTCCTCCTCCTCCTTCTCCTTCTCCTCCTTCTCCTCCTCGTCCTCCTCGTCCTCCTCCTCCTTCTCCTCCCCCTCCTCCTCGCCCTCCTCGTCCTCCTCGTCCTCCTCCTCCTTCTCCTCCTTCTCCTCCTTCTCCTCCTCCTTCTCCTCCTTCTCCTCCTCCTTCTCCTCCTCCTTCTCCTCCTCCTCCTCTCCTCCTTCTCCTCCTCCTCCTCTCCTCCTCCTCCTTCTCCTCCTTCTCCTCCTCCTTCTCCTCCTTCTCCTCGTCCTTCTCCTCCTCCTCCTACTTCTCCTCCTCTTCCTCCTCCTCCTCGTCCTCCTCCTCGTCCTCCTCCTCATCCTCCTCCTCCTCCTTCTCCTCCTCCTCCTTCTCCTCCTCCTCCTTCTCCTCCTCCTCCTTCTCCTCCCCTTCTCCTCCTCCCCCCTCCTCCTCGTCCTCCTCGTCCTCCTCGTCCTCCTCCTCCTCCTTCTCCTCCTTCTCCTGCTTCTCCTCCTCCTTCTCCTCCTCCTCCTCCTCCTTCTCCTCCTCCTCCTCCTTCTCCTCCTCCTCCTTCTCCTCCTTCTCCTCCTCCTTCTCCTCCTTCTCCTCGTCCTTCTCCTCCTCCTCCTCCTCCTCCTCCTCCTCCTCCTCCTCCTCCTCCTCCTTCTCCTCCTTCTCCTTCTCCTCCTTCTCCTCCTCCTCCTTCTCTCCTCCTCCTTCTCCTCCCCCTCCTCCTCCCCCTCCTCCTCGTCCTCCTCGTCCTCCTCGTCCTCCTCCTCATCCTCCTCCTCCTCCTCCTCCTTCTCCTCCTCCTTCTCCTTCTCCTCCTTCTCCTCCTCCTCCTTCTACTCCTCCTCCTTCTCCTCCCCCTCCTCCTCCCCCTCCTCCTCATCCTCCTCGTCCTCCTCCTCATCCTCCTCCTCCTCCTTCTCCTCCTCCTCCTTCTCCTCCTCCTCCTCCTTCTCCTCCTTCTCCTCCTCCTTCTCCTCCTCCTCCTTCTCCTCCTCCTTCTCCTCCTTCTCCTCGTCCTTCTCCTCCTCCTCTTCCTCCTCCTCCTCGTCCTCCTCCTCATCCTCGTCCTCCTCCTCTTCCTCCTCCTCATCTTCCTCCTCCTCCTCCTTCTCCTCCTCCTTCTCCTCCTCCTCCTCCTCCTCCTCCCCCTCCTCCTCCCCCTCCTCCTCGTCCTCCTCCTCCTCCTCGTCCTCCTCCTCATCCTCCTCCTCCTCCTCCTTCTCCTCCTCCTCCTCCTCCTCCTTCTCCTCCTTCTCCTCCTCCTTCTCCTCCTTCTCCTCGTCCTTCTCCTCCTCCTCCTACTTCTCCTCCTCTTCCTCCTCCTCCTCGTCCTCCTCCTCATCCTCGTCCTCCTCCTCTTCCTCCTCCTCCTCCTCCTCCTCCTCCTCCTCCTCCTCCTCCTCTCCTCCTTCTCCTCTTCCTCCTTCTCCTCCTCCTCCTCCTCCTCCTCCTCCTCCTCCTCCTCCTCCTCCTTCTCCTCCTTCTCCTCTTCCTCCTTCTCCTCCTCCTCCTCCTCCTCCTCGTCCTCCTCCTCCTCCTCCTTCTCCTCCTTCTCCTCCTCCTCCTCCTCCTCCTCCTCCTTCTCCTCCTCCCTCCTTCTCCTCCTCCTCTCCTCCTCCTTCTCCTCCTCCTCCTCCTCCTCCTCCTCCTCCTCCTCCTCCTCCTTCTCCTCCTCCTCCTCTCCTCCTCCTCCTCCTCCTCCTTCTCCTCCTCCTCCTTCTCCTCCTTCTCCTCCTCCTCCTTCTCCTCCTCCTTCTTCTCCTCCCCTCCTCCTCCTCCTCCTCCTCCTCTCCTCCTCGTCCTCCTCCTCCCTCCTTCTCCTCCCTTCTCCTCTTCCTCCTTCTCCTCCTTCTCCTCCTCCTCCTTCCTCCTCCTCCTTCTCCTCCCCCTCCTCCTCCCCCTCCTCCTCCCTCCTCGTCCTCCTCCTCATCCTCCTCCTCCTCCTCCTCCTCCTCCTCCTCCTCCTCCTTCTCCTCCTTCTCCTCCTCCTTCTCCTCCTCCTCCTTCTCCTCCTCCTTCTCCTCCTTCTCCTCGTCCTTCTCCTCCTCCTCTTCCTCCTCCTCCTCGTCCTCCTCCTCATCCTCGTCCTCCTCCTCTTCCTCCTCCTCATCTTCCTCCTCATCCTCCTCCTCCTCCTCCTCCTTCTCCTCCTCCTCCTCCCCCTCCTCCTCCCCCTCCTCCTCGTCCTCCTCGTCCTCCTCGTCCTCCTCCTCATCCTCCTCCTCCTCCTCCTCCTCCTCCTCCTTCTCCTCCTCCTTCTCCTCCTCCTTCTCCTCCTTCTCCTCCTCCTTCTCCTCCTTCTCCTCCTCCTTCTCCTCCTTCTCCTCATCCTTCTCCTCCTCCTCCTACTTCTCCTCCTCTTCCTCCTCCTCCTTGTCCTCCTCCTCCCTCGTCTTCCTCCTCTTCCTCCTCCTCCTCCTCGTCCTCCTCCTCCTCCTCCTCCTCCTCCTTCTCTCCTTCTCCTCCTCCTCCTTCTCCTCCTCCTTCCCTCCTCCTCTCCTCCTTCTCCTCCTCCTCCTCCTCCTCCTCCCTCCTCCTCCTCCTCCTTCTCCTCCTTCTCCTCCTCCTTCTCCTCCTTCTCCTCGTCCTTCTCCTCCTCCTCCTACTTCTCCTCCTCTTCCTCCTCCTCCTCGTCCTCCTCCTCATCCTCGTCCTCCTCCTCTTCCTCCTCCTCCTTGTCCTCCTCCTCCTCCTCCTCCTCCTCCTCCTCCTCCTCCTTCTCCTCCTTCTCCTCCTCCTCCTCCTCCTCCTCCTCCTCCTCCTCCTCCTCCTCCTCATCCTCCTCCTCCTCCTCCTCCTCCTCCTCCTCATCCTCGTCCTCCTCCTCCTCGTCGTCCTCCTCCTCCTCCTCATCCTCCTCCTCCTCCTCCTCCTCCTCCTCCTCCTCCTCCTCCTCCTCCTCCTCCTCCTCCTCCTCTCCTCCTTCTCCTCCTCCTCCTTCTCCAGTGATTTGGGCCTTGATGTAAATTGCCAGACCTAGTCATCAATGGGGTTCTTGCTATCTAAACTTAACGATTCTTTCAGGTCTCAGGTCTGGGTATTGTGCTGCCAGTCATGTTGGCTTTGGTAAATATTTCCCTTTCCTAGTAATAAATGATAGCAAGTCAGCTGAAGGCATAAAAGGCACTTAGCATGGGTGTTAATTATTGAGGCTGTACAGCAAGGTCACCTCAGGGTGCCTAGCCAGAGGCAGCTGCTTACCTTACAGGCAGGGACACAGAAGGAACCTTCAGAGAGTTCTGCCTAGGACAGGTTGGGCCAGGAAGGGCTGGAGGAGGGATCTGCTCCCTCAGTTGCTTAGGTGACACTGGCTGTTGCAGACACAGGCTTGAGCATTGTGCTGGACCACTACTCTGGATTACCATCATCTTGCCATCATACTTCAGTTTGTGGGAGTTGGCTCCTGGGATGGAGGAGGATGGGATCACTTTCTCCAGACACCATTCCTTCACCTCCAAGGCTGTGGTGTGTAAAGAGCGCAGCTGAGGTTTATGGTCATAGCAATAATCTCAGTCCTGCTCCTTGAGGCCATCTGTCCCAGTGAGGTCCTGTGAGTGTCAGTTGCGTCCCCAGCACTAAGCCCTCTGTGGAGGTTCCTAGAGGTCAGCATTGACCAGATCCGTCAGTGTAGATGGGGGATCCTTTGACTCTAGACATGGTCATTAGGAGTCATATCTAAACTTGGAGCTTCCAAGCCTGAGGTCGACATGAGGCTGGTCTGTCTCCCTTTTCATGCCACCTCTTTGTGTCTGATTTATCTCTCATTTCACAGTGGGAGGAGACACCTGTGATCAGAGATGACTTGGGGGAATCCATGCGGTTTGCTTGTTGCTGCTCTACTTAATGGTGAATCCTGGTACAAAGCTCAGATCTGATGAAGCATTGCTATGCTCCTGGGAGATGGTGATTGTGTGTGTGTGTGTGTGTGTGTGTGTGTGTGTGTGTGTGTTTAGGTGGGTGTGTTGTTGTTTCCTGGTTTGTTTGTTTGTTTTTGCCTACTAGTGTTTTCTCATGTTGTCTTCTGGAGATACAAGTGAGATTTCCAGGAAAAGTGCTAATTTTCCCTTCTCCTCTCAATGTCACAGACTCCAAGGCCACATACTGCTTTCAGCTGTTTGGCTTGGCATCTGTCTATGAGGACATCAGTGTCTACTTAAAACTTACTATCAGGTTGTAGAGCCGTTAGGGAACAGCAGTAAAACGCAGTGTTCTCGTTTAACACGAGAAGAACCGACAGTAAAGGGACACTGGGATGCAACGGGCACAGCAGCCAGGTATCTCAGGACAGGAGCTGCGGCTGATGACAGATAGGTCTTCGTGTGCTGGGCAGGGTGGAGGACGGCCTTATCACACCCAGGGTCTTCTGGATATGATGTTCTTTGTCATTATGTTTCCAGTTAGAAGTACTTTCAGGGCTTTGGATTCAGCTCAGTGGCAGAGTATGCTTACATAACTTATGCAGAAACTTAACTTTAGTACTTAGTAACTGCCCACCCCCCAGAAACGCTTTAAGATGGTGGAAATGGTCCTCAGTGCAGAACCGTCTGCTACCAGGATTGCTGCTCTTCCTGGGCAGAGAAGGCAGAAGAGTTCACATGTGTGTATGGGTTCCCCAAAGCACCTTTTGGGGGTAGCTTGCCAGATACCTGGGGAAGGGCAGATCTCAGCAGGCTGCTGTTCTAGAATGAAGAGACGCAGAGAAGCAAAATCACAATGAAACAAGAATGGTCCTTGGGGACTTTTACCCAGTGTTTGAGTGGGAACAGAGACAGAGGTCTTCGCTGAGGAGCTTGTTCACGACAACAAAAATCAGCTAAACTCAGGCTTCAATCCTCGACTGGCATGGAGCAGGCGGTGACAGAACTCTCCCTGTGTGCTGGGCTTCGTGAGTCAATGGAGAGAAGTCTTGTTGGGAAGATGAGACAAGCGGCCTCCTCAGAGAGAGGCAAGGAGGAGTTCAGGGCCACACTGTTCCATGAAGGTACCACAAGGCTGAAAGAGGCCAGGAGTGGAGAGAGGCCTTGAAGTAAGGCTCAAGGGAGAGCGGAGTAAGCGGAGTAAGCTAAGTAAAGCCCAAGGAAGAGCGTGGCTGAAGACAGTGATGCGGAAAGCCTGTGCAGTGTGTGTGTGTGTATGTGTGTGTGTGTGTGTATTCATGTATGTGTGTGTGTGTATGTGTGTATATATGTGTGTGTGTGTATGTGTGTATATATGTATGTGTGTGTATATGTGTGTGTATGTATGTGTGTGTATGTGTGTATATGTGTGTATTCATTGTGTGTATGTCTGTATATATGTGTGTATATATGTATGTGTATGTATGTGTGTGTATGTATGTGTATATGTGTGTGTATGCACGTGTGTGTATGTGTGTGTGCACATGTGTGTGTATATGTATGTGTATATGTGTGTGTATGCACGTGTGTGTATGTGTGTGTGCACATGTGTGTGTATATGTGTGTGTATATGTGTGTGTATGCACGTGTGTGTGATGTGTGTGTGTATGTGTGTGTGTGTCTGTGTATATGTGTGTATATGTATGTGTGTGTATGTGTGTATATGTGTGTGTATATGTGTGTGTATGTGTGTGTGAGTGTGAGTGTGTGTATGTGTATGTGTGTATGTCTGTGTATATGTGTGTATATATGTATGTGTGTGTATGTGTGTATGTGTGTATATGTGTGTGTATGTATGTGTGTGTGTATGTGTGTATGTGTGTGTGTAGTGTGTAGTGTGTGTATGTGTATGTGTGTATGTCTGTGTATATGTGTGTATATATGTATGTGTGTGTATGTGTGTGTATATGTGTGTATATGTATGTGTGTGTGTTTATGTGTGTGTGTATGTGTGTGTGTATGTGTGTGTATATGTGTGTGTATATGTGTGTATATGTATGTGTGTGTACATGTATGTGTGTGTATATGTGTGTACATGTATGTGTGTGTATGTGTGTGTGTATGTGTGTGTATATGTGTGTATATGTATGTGTGTGTGTATGTCTGTGTATATGTGTGTGTGTGTGAGTGTGCGTGTGTGTGTATGTGTCTGTGTATATGTATGTGTGTGTGTGTGTGGTGTGGGAGTGGGGGTGATGAGGACATGGGACTGTGTGGAAAGGCAGGGCAGTACATCTGCCTGCCCATGCATGTGCATCTGTGTGTGCTTGCGTATAAGGGGTGTGTCCTGGTTAGAGTTACTATTGCTATGATGGAACACCATGACCAAAAGCAACTGGGGAAAAATGTGCTTATTTGACTTACACCTTCACATCACCGTTTGTCACTGGAGGAAGTCAGGACAGGAACTCAAGCAGGGCAGGAACCTGGAGGCAGGAGCTGATGCAGAGGCTGTGGAGGAGTGCTGCTTACAGGCTTGTTCACAGGGCTTATTAAGCCTGCTTTCATATAGAACCCGGGACCACCAGCCCAGGGATGACACCCCTCACAATGGGCTGGGCCCTCCCGCATCAATAACTAATTAAGAAAATGCTGTACAGGTTTGCTGATAGCCTGATCTTCTGGAGATGTTTTCTAAATTGAAGTTCCCTCCTCTCAGATGACTGTAGCTTGTGTCAAGTTGACATAAAACTAGCCAGCACAGGATGACATGGAGGAGGTTTCAAAAATGATGGAGTCTGATGTGGTGGTGAAGGCCAGAAATGCCAGCACTCAGGAGGAAGAGGCAGGAGGATTACTGCAAGTTGAAGGCCAGCCAGGCTTACAAAGTGAGCTTCAGGCCAGTCGGGGCCAAATAGCAAGACTCTGTCTCAAAGGAAAAACAAACAACTGAAAAACATGTAACAAAATGAATTGTAAACTGTGAATTTTGGTTTCTACTCTAGTTTATCAATGTCCAGGTGATCTGAAACAATATATCGTCCTTCGCTCTTTTCTTTTTAATTTAATTGTATGATCGTATGTGTATGCACACATGTACACACATGTACTCACTATATATGTGCACACACGTGTGCGGTGGCCAGAGGTTAATGTTGGGTGCCTTCCACTGTTACTTCCCACCTTCTCTCCCGAGACTGTGTCTCTCACAGAGCTAACCAGTTGACAAGATGGACTGGCCAGCTGGAGAGTGGTGGAGATCTGCTTGTCTCCCTCCCTCTCCCTGCAGGGTTACAAACACGTTGCTACCATGCCTGGATTTTTAAGGTAGCTGTTGGGGACCAGACTCAGGTCTTCCTGCTTCCTGCGCAGTCACTTTAATGGCGAGCCTAGACACTATCTCTCTCTATACCTCATCTTCCTGACGTGCAGCTGGCTTCTCAGATCCCAAGTTTCCAAGAAAGGCATTATGATGGAAGGTGCTTAGCCACTGAGCGTGCCTTTGAGTGTGGCTGCAGGAGACCTGAGGAAGGGGCCTCCTTTATGAGCAGCATAAGCCCGTGTTGGAGTGTTTATTGGGGGAGAATGTAGTGGCACTACATTGCAGGAGCCCGTTGCTCTCAGGCAAACCAGAGCCTGAATGGATGCTTTAATTATCTTAGCAGCTTCCCCCGAGGCTCCATTCTCTATTTTAATTTTGGGAAACTCATGTATGTGATAGCTTTCTTCCCTTGACCTTCTATCAGTCAGGCAGAGAATACTCCTCTGGAAGCCCCATGGGGGACATAAATGATAGCTGCTCATGCAGGGAGCCTCACCCAGAGAGGGGGTGGTTCTGGCTGCTCCTTGGAAACAGGGAGTCCTGAGGCAAAGGGGAGCAGAGAGGCAGAGGGGATTCCTGCTCCTCAGGGCTGTGAGCACTCTTCTCCCTTTTCTGCTTCCTCTCCCTTCTTCCCTATTTGCAACTGGGAGTGAAGTGGTCCAGGCATGTCTGTTGGCTCCCTGTCTCTAGTGGAACCTCACAGGGACTCTCAGACTTGAGCCGTCGTCGTAGGAACGGAATATATTGAATCTGAGTGGTTCCTTGTG
This sequence comes from Cricetomys ansorgei, assembly GCA_026225945.1. Taxonomy (NCBI): domain Eukaryota; kingdom Metazoa; phylum Chordata; class Mammalia; order Rodentia; family Nesomyidae; genus Cricetomys; species Cricetomys ansorgei. The sequence goes on along the minus strand of JAMJFZ010004090.1, from coordinate 12,706,307 downwards.
ATTTGCTCCTGTTGCTCATGTGTTTGTATCACCTATAACCCTGTGTGGTAGCTGCTGTTTTTCCATTGCTATTACCAAATCCTGCCAAGAAGAAACCTAAAGGAAGAGAGGTTTCCTATGGCCATGGTTTGAGGGATGTCGTCTGACATGGCTAGAGAGGTGTGGTGGTGGAGAAAGCACATGAGTGGGAGGCCGTGGCAGCGGGTACATGTGCAGCTACTTACATCTCTACAGAAGCAGAGTGGGAACATGATCTGGCTATAAGCCTCAAGGCCTGCACCATAGTGATCTACTTTCTCCAGGAAGGCCCAGCTTCATAAAAGTTCAACAACCTCTCACAGCGGCTCTACCAGTTGGAACCAAATGTTCAAATCCACGAGCCTGCAGGAAACGTTTCACATCCAAACCACCACACCCAGAGTGTCAGAGGGACTCCAGAACGTTCCACAGTGGAGGCATTTCCACGCAGACTGGGGTTCTGTCTCAGCAGAGCCAGGACCCATGAATAAGACCTTGAGGCGATCAGAAATGCCCACCCTGTTTCTCTTCCTTTTCTCATCTATAATCTATACAATTACAGGATTTATGGATCAATTGGAGAAGTATTTAGAAAGTTGCCTAGCATTTACTGGTCCCTGTGCTACTGCTGAGCATGCAGGATGAATGAGACATGTACAGTCCTGGCGTTCCTTAGATACAGTCATGAGAGGAGAAGTAAGAGGTGGTGTGTGGGTCCAGGGACTGAGTCCAGGCATCCGTGCCTGGAGCAGACAATGCGCGGTTAGTGGGAGCTCTGGTGAGCACTGGTGAAACGATGTTAGAGAATCGTGCCGGCAAATGTCCCTGTGCTTCAGCTGTATTGGTAGCTGGGCTATGTTATTTTCCACATCTTCACCCTTCCCCTCTCAGAGGATTTGACTATCAAGAAAGACAGATGAGGAGTTTGGGATGGCCAAGGCCCTGGGCCTTTTGTTTGCAAAAACCTTTTTGCGTTTTTAATAAGTGACCTTCTCACAAGGAGTTACCACAAACAGCGCAAGATTCTGACGTCTAAGCAAGTATCAGTGAGCATAGGCGGGGATGGGTGGGCACGCCCGTCGACATTAACAACGTCCTTTGCCGACTTCCATTCTACTTATTTGTAGATTTAAAAAATAATGAACTTAAATAATTACAAGAGACAGGATTCAAGTAGAGACGGAGACTTTATTTCCTACCTGTGTCAAAGAAATTTTAAGGTCTCCTACCTAGGCAGTCTTTCTAGAAATATTGAATTCCTCATTATTATTTCTGAAGTTAAACAAGAATAAATTTGAATAATGAATGCATTGGGCTCTCCCTTCACCACCCCCTCTACCACTTGCTAGCATCTATATTATCTTCAGAGGAAAGAAATATCGGAGACGTGCAGTCTGTAGATGTCAGCTAAATTGCTCTCTTAGCTTGTGGGTGGAGGTGGTGGTTATGATTGAAGGGTGAAGGGCCCTTTGACTGACTGTAGCTCCTGGGAGACTGTGCGACTGTCTCTTTGATCTGTCTCCACGCAGGACTCCGATGAGCCCTATCAAAGAAGACATTCTTTCTTGTTGGGATGGGGGTGGGGCTCAGTGCAGATGCAGACTGAAGGAGAATATTAGGTTGATGCCTGGAAAGATTAATGAGGCCTACTCAGACCTGAAGAAGGCAGGAAAAGGAACTGGATCCACTCTTAATGCCTGTTTTTGGGGTTTCAGCTAGGCTGTCTTGGCTTTTGGACAATATGGATTGTGGCCTGTGCCACTGTTTACTGGATTGGATGCAGGTCATTACCAGCTACACCTATAAGGGACTAATAGGCTGGTCAGTTACTGTCTCCAGAGGAGCCACTGGATTCCTCTACTAACAGGAAGGTCCTGGAGGATGTCATCTCCTGGGGGCCTGTGAAGAGCCTTCATTTATATCTCTCATGAACATTCCATTGTAGCTCCCCAGGGATGACCCTCAGTGGCATTGTCTAGTGGGACAGACAGTGACGAGGCAGACACAGTGGAGAGAGTTCAAGCTGCCACAGCCTAGTGCAGGGTAGTCCGAGAGCACAAGAGTTTCTGGATGAAGCCATTTCTACTCTGAAGTAAGATGATGTAAGATTATCCAAATAAAAGGTGAAGGGAACCAGTCTAGACAGCGGGAACAGTATGCAGACACGTTCTTGAGGGAGACAGCATGGCGTGTTTGGGGACCCTCAAGTGGTTTGACACGAGGGTAGTGATGGGTAAGGAAAGGAGTGGAAAGGACTAGGGGTGAACCAAGCCTGGGCCCTTTGGGTGGGGTATTTGGGCAATGAGTCCTGAAAGAGGCCTAGCGTAAATAATCACCAATGTGGTCACTTGGCTAAGTGATTTCAGGCGAGGCACTAGGTTCAAATGGTGGACTCCATCTCTCCATAGAATGAGTGTCAACAGATGTGTGTATCAGTGAAGAAGAGGGCGATGGAACTCTGTAGAAGGGTCGGTCTCATTCTGGTTCACATGTAAGGAATTTGACCAGACCCTATGACTATTAGAACAAATGGTCGGTATGACCTGTGGCCACACTGGGTTGTTAAAGAGGAGACTGTTTCAATACCTGTTTCCGAGCTCCTGAATGCCCGTGAACTTCCCTAGCCGCTTGCTACTTCCCTACGAGAGGATTGGAACCTGGCTTTATTTGTGTGTTTTATAGATATCTCTGAATCAAGCCGGAAGCTGAGGAAACGCAAGGGCATTCCTGTCCTTATTTATTTGTCAGCGTCTGGGTTGACATTTGTTAGGCGAGTGACCTCAGGGCCAATTGCTCCGTCCTTTTAGAGACACCAAGTGTCAGATACAGCTATAGCTTGGGGGTGATTTGCCACGTCGCACCCTCAGAGCAAGTGTTCATGGAGGGAAAGGGGGGAGCAAGTAGGAGGGTCTAGGAGCCAAGAAAGTCCTGTTTGCCATTTGAGATCCCAAGTTCCACAGTGGGAAACGGAAAAGGGAGAGGTTGGAAAAACAGGGTTTTGCCTATGAAGAAACCCAGACAGAGAATGAGACTGGTCAAGCACAAGCCTGGTGAATGGCTCTGGGACAGTTCATCTTTATTGTCAACTGAATTGGGTTTAGAATCACCATGGAAACCACCTCTGGGTGTGCCTATGAATATTTCCAGAAAGGGTTTATCTGAGGAGGGAAGACCCACCCTTAATGCAGGCAGCATCACCCCATCCGCCGGGATCCTGGTTCCCAGACTGAATAAAGAGAATGCTAGGTGACTACTACCATCTATCTATCTCTGCTTCTTGGATTCGGACATAATATGTCCAGCTACCTTGAGTTCCTGCCATCAAAGCTGGGGGTCCCTCTTGCCCTCATCCCTTCCCCATTAGGATGGACTTCACCCTCAAACTGTGAGCCCAAATAAACTCTTCCTTAAGTTGCCCTTGTTGCAACATTGGGGAAAGCGATCGACACTGGCCCTATCAGGTTCAGGATCCCAGCCACAGCTGCTGGGATCTGTCCAACTGGGTGAGGAGCCTGAGGAAGGCCAGAGTACAGATGGAGCCGCTGGTGGCTGATCCACCAGCGTCCACAGAGGTGGTCCGCAGCGGTGAAAACACAGAGGAAGCGGCAGATGTCACAAAATCAATAGACTGGTCCTCAAGAGAGAGTCCAACGAAGTGATTCAGCTGGATGAGGCCTTGGGCTGAGTGCTTGGGTTTATTGCTTGCCTAATACCAAGTGCTAGGTGATCCCAGGTGAGTTCTTTAACTCTGAGAGCTTCGTTGACGTCACTAGAAAATGGTGATGAAATAAATAGTAGGACCTACCCCTCAGGGTGGCAGTGAGGGTTCCTTGAGATAACGTGGCTCCCATGGATCCAGTGTCCATTTCATTTTTTTTTTTAAGATTTACTTTTTTAATTATGAGTATCTGTATGTGTCTGACAGTGGGTATGTGCACATGTGTGTGGGTGCCCATGGAGGCCAGAAGAAGGCGCTGGATCCCATAGAGCTGGAATTATAAAGCAGTTGTGAACTCCTTTATACAGGTGCTGGGAACCAAACTTGAGTCCTTTGTAAGAGCAGTATGCACTCTTAACCTCTGAGTCATCTCTCTGGCCCCCACCCCGCACCCCACCCCCACCCCCCAACCCACACCCCGTCTTCACAGTGCTTGCTCACAAACCAGCAACTGTGTGGTGGGGGTTGCCAAAGCCTAAAGTAGACAGAAGGCATTGCCAAGTGTGGAGCCACCAGAGGCCCAGGTCAGGTGCTTCTGAGCCTGGAGGCAGAGCAGCAGGGGATTGAACCCATTGTGCATAACAACTGATTTTCAGATTACCATCTACGCTCTCACAGGTACTATAGGGAATCCCCTGCCCGAGTTCACAGCCTGGTATGTGCTGTTTGCCCTCTTCCTTAACAGTGTCACTTAAAAAAGTTGAGATGTAGGGGGTTATTTTTGTCCTTGTTTCATAAAGGTGAGGCTACCAAGCCAGGCACAGTGGTGCGCATCTGTAGCTCTAGCTACATGGAAAGCTGAGGAAGGCTTGAGCCAACGATTTTAGACCGGCCTAGGCAATATAGCAAGTTTCTGTCTCAAAAACAAAGCTTTTGAAACAATGACATCACCATATAGGTTTGTTTTTGCATCTTGCTTTTCTCATTTAATAATACCTCCCACACCACCGTTCTCAGGAACACAGCTATTAAACGTAGAGAGGCACCTGGACTGGGAGGCAGTCCTTGGCCACCTGCGGTGGGCTCTTATATAATCCATACAGCAGGGAGAGCTTATGGGAACTTTTCCCAAGAAGTCTGAGCTGACTGTCGCTGAGGCCAAGGGCATTGCTTCCCCAGACAATCTTCTGGCTTGTCAGCTGCACAAAAGCAGGTCCAGGTAAGTTTTGATTGCTTTTGTGTTTCCAGGGCCGCCAGGGCACTTGGTGGTGGCAGGCTGACTGAAACTCCTTGAGTGGTCTTGGCTCAATTGCTGACATGTTCTCTTGCATGCAAATAAATGTAACAGGAAGTGTGACTTGGAGATACTGGGAACAGAGTTCATTTTCTCTGAACTTTTAGGGGAAGTGTTAATCTCAAATATGGGAGGAGAAAGACCACTGACCAAATCATCACAGCCAAATTAATCAAAGTGAGCAATTAATTGAAGCAAGTTCTTAAAATTTGTGTACACAGGGCTGCCTCCCCTGATGGTGGGTTTGGCATTGGAAGACAAGGTTTTTATAGCTCAGGTGTAGGGGGTTTCCAAATGGGGGATTTGGTGGGCAAAATAGGTAGAGTTGCAAGAGCAGAACATAACAAGGTGGTCAAACCAATAAACAAACAATATAACAACAGGTAGTCATAACCTTTTGAAGCAGAGGCAGGTTTGCAAGATGGTTATAAACAACTTTTTGAAACAAAGATGTGATTGCCATTCTGGGAAAAGATAGGCTCCTTTGTAGCTAAAGTGCAGGTGGGGCATAGCCCGGTCCTGGAGAAACAGAGGTTTAATCATAAACAGGAATGAACCTAGTTTGTCTTTTCTATAAGATGGCTTTTAAGCCTAAGATGGAGGCAGGCTGGTTCTTCATTAGCATGAAGACCCAGGAGAAGAGTAACAAGACTTCCTCCAAATGCTTTATTCCTTTACCGCTGACTTCAGTTGTGTGTTTGTAAGTTATCTGTGAGATCAATACGGTAGCATCTCCATCCTCCATTTGGCTGCATATCTAACCGTGTGAACCCTCTTCTCCTAGTTTAATGTATGGCTTTATGCGTGGCATTTGGGACAGCGAGTTGCATGGTAGAATCTTGGTTCAAGTTAGTCTCTTATCAGCTTGGTCTCGGACTACAATCCTGCTTACCTCTGCCCAGCTTGCCACCAGGCCTTGCTGGGAAAAGAGACCTAGGTTTTCCATGAAAGGCATTTGGACCCAGTGCCTCAGCTCTGTCGGAAGTCTTTTGAACAAGAGTCAGCTTGAGGTGGGGGTAGGGGACTGGTCCATGCGCCCCCATGGTGGCTCTTGCTGCATCCTGGGAGTTTCCTCAACCTGGGATTGCAGTGGGGGAGGCTAGCTCCTCTGCACGCCTGTCCCTTCCTCCTTACTGCTCCTAACTCCGGTAGGAGTGCTTAAGGCACTGTTTGGCTCCAATGGACAAAATAACCTGGTTGTTCAAATTGTTTCTAAATATAATCAGGGCAGCAAAGAGGCTCAGCTAGAGGGTATGGAGAAGTTGTACTTGGGCAAGCGACTGTTTATTTCTGATTATTTTACCAATAATTCGAGCTGCCCTCTCTCAGAGTTCCTGGTCTCTCTCTCTCTCTCTCTCTCTCTCTCTCTCTCTCTGTGTGTGTGTGTGTCTCTCTCTCTTTTTAGCAGCACATGTGATTGCTTCCACTGAAGCTCTTCCCCTCCTCCCTTTCCACCTGCTGTGCCCTCACCCACCCACTGTTGGGGGTGGGAGTCATGGCTCTTGTTCTTGGATTAACCCCAACAGCTCAGCTGAGCAGAACTGGTCTGGGGCACGTCTGATGAGACTGGCTGACAGCCCCCCCCCCCAAATAGATGAAGCTGGCACTTTTATGGGCTCAGATCTCCAGGAGTGAATACAAGCCCACAGCTGCTAAGTACAGGAGTCCTCAGAGAGGCATTTTGGGGTCCCACCTCCCTCCCTTCTTCTCTGCCTCCTTCCTTCCTTCCTTCCTTTCTTTCTTTCTTTTTTTCTTTCTCCCTTTCTCTCTTTCTCTTTCTCTCTTTCTTGCCAGAGACAGGGTTGATGTAGCCCAGACTGGCCTCCATGTGGAGCCGAGCCTGAACTTGAACGCACCCTCCTGTTCCTGCTTCCCACGCTGGGATTATGTGCATGTACCACCCCACGTCCAGACTTGGGCATCTTTTGATGTCCAGATTGTAGTTTATTCCCATCTTTGTATAAATAAACCGAGGCAGATAAATAAATCTGATTCTTCTCAGCCTACCTGATGAGCGGAGCTGACTCCTCTGTCAGCTCGGTCTTGGGCTCCTTGCCTGTGCTGTCCCTGTCTCCCCATTTTTGTCTCTTGTTTTGTGATGAAGGGTGTTGCTAGGCACCCTGTGATCCTAGTTACTCAGTTGATAGTGGTAATTCATGGGCAGGATTGCCTGTGTATTACCAGAAGAATGCCTCCTCTTTCTTCTTTGGGAGATCTCAGTTCAGCCAAAGGCTAATGAAAGGGCCTTGGCTTTTCTTACACAGCTGTGCAGGTGAGCCTCAAATGACGGCATTTGATATCCAGATGCAGCGACTGCCCAGCTCTCTGGGGGAGACTTGAGTGTCCACCCTAATGGGTGCCATCCCCGGAATTGTTGCCTCTTGGGGTCATGGGAGCATGTGATTGGGAGGCTGATTCGATTCCTGCGAGGGATATTTCATTGCTGTCTGGCCATGGTGAGCAGAGAAGGGGGTGGTGGAGACTTTCACATTTGCTGTGAAATGAAGGGAGAGATTTGCCGGTGAATGGTTCTGTCATCACGTGAGCGGTGTGCTCCTCTGCAGCACGAAGGCAGGAGAGGACTTGAGAGGCCCTTCAGAACTGTGAGCGCTAGGCCTTCAGGGCAGAGCAGGGAATGCCACAGCGCCACACTGTCCAGGGGACCAGGCTGGCAGTGGCCTTTCTCTGGTCTGGGGCAGGCTGGTTCCACCCTCTGCCCTTATTCCCTGGACACGCACTATTTCTGGAGGTCTAGCCAGGTCCTCGGACGTGTACACTGTTAGGGTCTACATGTTTTGCTTTGTCTTTGCTGGGAATTACAACAGTGAGTGTAGTAATGGTTTCCCTTACTCCACAGACAGGGGCATTTTACAGTGTGTGTTGTGAAATCTCACCTGCTCCGAAGCTCATGAGACTTTACAAGGCTGCAGGAGGGATGTCCGGTAGATATTAGAAAGAGATTTCTTACAGCTGATGATGCAATGAACCAAGAAACACAAAGGCTTATCCTTCCGCGGAGATTTCTCAGGAAAATCTGGCTGTTTGGGAATGTGTTCAGTGTGAACGTTTTATGTCATAGGAGGGATGTTGGGGAGGGAGAAGGGGAGGGGGCTTGGTCATCACAGACAGGGATGTACATTAGATTTTGTTTATTCATAATGAATTATCATTTCATGTCAGTGTAAAGCAGGCGTTTATGAGCTGTCCTCCCTCAGAAGTTCACCCAGCGCACGACACAACGTCCTCGGCACATCCCCCCCCACCCCCCTCCCCCCATATGCCTTTTCTTCAAACGTATGCATGTGGCAGAGATGCTCATCCCTTGCGACACTACCTTCCTGTCATCAGAAACTCGGGAAGCAGTGTGGGACCAGCAGGAATCTTAAGTGACAATTAGAGTGTTTATTCGGATGTAGCTTCTGACGGTTCCCTGAAAGTGTCCTGGATATGCTAGGTTTGAGCTAAGATGGCTTAGCTGCCTACAACTGCTGGGATCTTGAACAAGTCTCTACTTCTCCTGACTTCAGCCCCTTATTGATATAATAGATGCTTGCTTGACCTGGTTCATTCACTCAGCAGATATCTGAGTTAGATGCATAAGAAATGCATAAGAAACAGTCAAATTGGATGGTGCCCTAGAGCTGGAGCTGCAGCAAAAGACAGAGACATGTCAACACTAAAGACGATGCAAAGTGTGCTCTGAACTCTGAGGGAATGAAGCCACGGGATGAACCTCTCCCAAGGCTAGGGAACAACTCAGTGAAGGAATGACACCTGCACTTGATCTCCAGGCAGGGCGTTTTGTGTGCATGAGGGAAGAAAGCAGAAAGAACAGTGTAGGCAAGGCATGGAGATTTGAACACACCTCACGGGCACAGCACAGTGAGTAGACCTGTGGAATGGAATGGAGGATGATGGGAAGAAGCAGGAAAACACCAGCAACGGGGGGGTGGGGTGGGCCTAAGTGGCCATTCCAAGGGGTGTGTATTTCAGCTTCTACTAGACGTCATTCCAGCTATAATCTCTGCCTGTCTGTCTGCACTCTTCTATTTTGGTTGTATACCCGAGAGATCTGGCTGATGGGTAATTTTAAAATTTCCCCCTTGCTTCTCTGGTCTCATGTGTGCTGTTTTCTCACCGTGAAGTTTGTAGCAGGTTCCCGGGTCTACTCACAAATTTAGGTGTTCATGAAATAGAATCTTATTTATTTTCTATAATCCAATTCCATTTCTAGAACTGATTCTATTCTGCTAGAAAGAGAAACTTAATTTTATTGGGTTTGAAACCTTTTGTCAATGAAAGCTAAACGCAGGGGATACCTGCTGTACACGGGAAGCTGCTGACTCGGCCGTACACACAAGTTGCCACTGAGCACTGACTTTCCCTCTTCTGGTCCACCTGTCATCCAGAGCACAGAGAGCACAGTGTTTACGATGCTTCTCTGATCACTGGGTCATGCGTACTCCAGTGGGACTGCCCAAATCCTATCTCTGGCCTAGCCTTTCACGGAAACGAGTCTTGCCAGTTCCTCATAAAGTGAAACATAGGAACCACCTGGGAATCCCAGGTATATAAAGAGAGAATGACAATATATACTCACAGAAAAGTAGTTTGTGGACTTGTGGTAGCATAATTTTCGATAGCCCCAAAGTAAAACAGCGCAATGTCTATTAGCTGGCGACTAGACAGAGGGAATGTTGAATATCCATATAAGGGAATATTATTCGGTTGTAAAAAAAAGAACGAGGTAATGATACATGAGTATGAATCTTGATACCATTAGGTAAGTAAAAGAAGCCGGCCGGAAAGGCCATGTATTAAATGGTTCCATTTATGGAACATTCAGAAAATAAGTATCTTTAGAGACAAATTTGTGACCGCCAGAGGTTCAGAGAAGGATTGAACTGGGAATGTCTACCTATGCACTAGGGCAGGGTTTCTTGGTGGGGGAAGAAATGAAAATGTTCTGGAATTAGATAGGTATGATGGTTGCGTACCCTAAATACAGCGAAAACCACTGGTGATGAATTTTACATTTTGTGACTCACATCTCAATTTCAAAGATTGAAAAATAAAACTTAGTATCTCTCTGAATACACTGTAGTGTTGGGAAAGTTTACTTTTAGTTATGTTTAAAATGTTTTCACGCACTGTTGGGTGAGGGGCTGCCTAGGTCTTGGCGTTTGTTTGTTTTTATTGTTTTCAGGTGTTGGATTTATGCGGGGGTGTTAATTGGCAATGATCTGCACGTGCTATCAGTAGCGCACGTGAGGAGTTCTGCATTGAATGAAAACACCTGAGCTCAGACAGTCGGGGTTCCGCTGTGAGTGCGGCACTGGCTGTGATGGTGGTTCTCCCTGCAGAGGTCTGGCAGGACGTCCACCTAAGAAATATCCTTCTGTGTCCTTGGTGAGTCCACACAAGAGCTTATTACGACAAATGGTCTACCAACGTGGAGCAGGACATCATGACAGCTAATCAAATGTGGAGATGAAGAAGAGAAACTCCAGACCTCACAAAGTCTGGTAAAGTACGCTCAGGGCAGCTACCAGAGGATAGAGATTAAGGTGTTAATTGAAGGCTCCTGAAGGAAGAGGAGAGAGGGAAAGGAAATAAGCCGCTATGAAGAGAGAAGACTGAAATAAATAAACGAGGAAAAAGGCTCCGAAGTGAAAGCCACAGAATAGAGGCCCTGAGTGACAAAGAATTCATCTGGGAGCAGGAAAAAGCAAGGTTCTTACTGCTTTTCCTGACCATGGAGCCAACACTCCTTCCTGCTGCTGTTTCACCAACTGAGGGTTTTGTTAGCTGCGTTGTGTGTATGAGAGCCCGTGGGTCTTGTGTTTGAGATCTATGAAGAAGGTTGCATGTTTCTCCGTAGCAGTGGTGAAAAAAATTGCCAGACTGACAGAATATTTCAAATGGAGACTCTTCTCACCGGCCCAAGACCTGCTGTACTGGAAGCCGCACCTTGGGGCCTAAAAGCCGCTTAGTTAAACTGATTTTTTTTTTTTTCTTTTTTCTGTAAACGTGTTTATAAGAGGTCCTGAGAACTCCACCCACGAGGAGACCCTTACTGCAGACGAAGTGACCAGGTATTTTACCAACAAACCAGACTCTATCTTAAAATCTGGGAAGTGCTTCCTAAGGGTCAGCACACAGAAACTGGCTGACGTTTTATCTCGTACTGGCAGCTGAGCTTGGCACTGTAAGAGTTAACCCAGGTGGTGCTGGTTTCAAATGCATGAAGGTTAGGTTTGGCACTGTGAGAAGACAGGAGAGGCCATTGGCGAGGGTGCAGCCTCAGTAGTAGTTGAAGACCCAGAATGAAGGGGTCATATAGAGAAGTTGAGGCTTGGTACAACGAAGAGAGCCCAGGAGAGGCTATTGGTTGAAAGTGCCATCCACTTGCAGCAGAAGACCCCAGTGTTCTGAAAATGCCAGTACCATGGTACAACCACCAAGAGCAGCAGCAGCAGTGGAGGGGAGCCAGCCAGAACCTGGAGGACAAGCTGTGTGTACTGCAGAGGGCAGAGCTGGAGAAGTGACCCACGCTCTTTGGAGGAGCCCACATGATAGTGAGTGAATTCCATATAATTGGACACTGATGATGTTTTTCTGCTGTCCAAAGACATGGTGAGAAGTTTGATAGATGTTTGGTTTCATTAGGTCTTGTGCATTAGAAGCCTCGTGATTGTTCCTCTTGTAAATGGTTTTGCTGGTATAGTGTTAAATTGTGTTGGAAGGCTTTTTTTTTTAAATACAGAAAAAGGAAATGCTGGGGAAGTTTATTTTTAGTTATATTTAAAATGATTTTATGCACTGTTGGGTGAGGGGCTGCCTAGGGCTTGGCATTTTATATTTTCAGGTGTTGGATTTATGTGGGGATGTTAATTGCTAATGATCTGCATGTGCTATCAATACTGGAGGCGTTCTGAATCAAATAAAAACACCTGAGCGAGGCTGGGGTTCTACTGTGAGTCTGGCATTGGCCATAAGGGTGGTTCCCTCTGTAGAGGTCTGACAGGGCTTCCTCTTATGAAATATGCCTCCTTGTCTTCTGTGCTGAGCCACCCCATAGGTGTACTTCTGCTCTGTAGCTTCATTTCTTCTCTGAAATCTTGCTGTCTCCCTAGGGTCCTACCTGGGAAAGGGCAGGGGCTGCCAGTGAGCTGTGATCTATTGGAGGTCCTTGCACACGCCAGGTTGGTGAGTTAGGCACAGGGCACCCCTTCTAAAGAACCCACTACATCTCCCTGCTCCAGGCCTCACCCCGACTTCACCCCTTCTCAGAAACTCTGAGCAACTGCCTCCCGCATCTGTGGTCCCCACACACACTTGACATCACTCTCACTGGACTTTGAAAACTCAAATGCTTTCTCCTCCGAGTCTGCCATGCTTTGCTTCCCCGAGGCAGAATACCGCATTGGGAAAGAAATACTGAGAAAGCTTTGGAAATTTCCATTACATTTAAAGATGTTATCTCCCCCACAGTTGTCTGCTTTGTGCGCGGTTCTTCTTCCTGAAATCACCAGAGAAGGCCGTAGGGTCTCTCAAGCCAGGAGATCTGACTCTTTGCTCCTTTTCCTGTAACCCTCTGGGGTTCCTGAGTAACCCTCCGGGGTACTCAGCATCATCATGAAAGGATACAGTGTTGCCGGAGCTGCCCGAGCTGAGGCAGAGTGAAAGGGGCCTTTTCATTCTCTTGGGGATTACCCAGGAGGGAGCTGTTCAGTTCCTCCCCTGTCATCTCAAGTATTTCTCCCTCGATCACCCCTGCCCTTACCAGTGCCCATCTTGTGCCAGTGTCTATCGGCAACTCATATCTCTTCCCTGTCTCTGAAGGGGGTTAGATTTGGTCATTAATTCCCTTTGCTGACTCTGTGTTATCTACAAGAGGAGGGCCTATAGAAAATTACTAACAAGACTCGAATTTCACATCTACTGTTGGTGACATGGACCCTGAGGCCACACCACCTCCCTAGTCTGTAAATGGATGCTGCTAAAATCAGTAAGTTTATACGCCATCAGTGCAATGTCTGGCATATAGCAGGAACTCCATAATGTATATTTATTGTCTTTTAAATTGTGATCTTGAACTCATCCCTGATTCTTAGTACCTCCTTTATAGGACTATATTGAACTGCCTGGAATCCATAGGTACTAAATGAATCTACGTTAGCATGCCTTTGTTTAGGTTTTTCCTGGTAACTCCTGGTCCTTCCTCATCTCTGACCATCTGGCCCCACCTCAACCTCACAACCCTGAGTCTGTTTCATCCCTGATTCATTTCCCCCGAGGTCAAAGCCTTGTACATTTTCCCAGCAGGTGCAGAGGTGAGAGACATGACTTATTTAGGGGTGTTCTGTGGATGAGAACAAGACTTTCCTGACAGGGGAGTGGGTCTTTGCCTTAGTGGCTGTCATTGGTTGCCTTTGAGTCAGTCCTTTTCAGCCTGGCCTCTGTCACTTACTCGGTGTGGGCTTGGGTGAAGTTCTCAGCTTTTTAGACCCCAGGTGCCTCATCTGCAGAGAACAGACAATGACTTACCTGCCTCATACATTTCACAAGAGATGGGCGAAGCCAACAGCGTGATAAAATAAGCACATATTCTCTTTGAAAAATGACACGTCATTGTAAAGGAGGATTATTCTGGGTTCCCCGACTCCCTGAAGTTCTGCCAACCTCTGGATACCCAGACGTCCCTGTAGAGACCTTACCCTCATAGAGATAGCAGGCTGGGAAGAAGGTTTAAAACAAACACCAAGGAAGGAAACTGGGAAATGGGAGAGTGTGGAGAGGAGACGAGAGGGGCCAGAGACTCTTGATTTTTGAAGGCTCTGTGATTCCATTTTACTTGAGGGATCCTATCACAGCTATGTTGTAAATCAAGCTATGTGGCTCTCTGAGCCACCTTAACTTGGCCTTCCTGGAGCCATGTTCCATGTTGCCACATCACGGACAACTGACAAATAGGTCCGTGTGGCTTCAAGTTCCATTTAGTAAGTCTCGCGGGCAAGTTTTGTATCTCATCTTGTGCCAAAGGTTATAGGAAACTTAGAACACCATTGACATGTTTAAAAGGACACAGTCTCCTTGGGAGACAAGAGGCAGATACAGAGGCAAAGAGCCTACACAAGACGTATCTGGGAGGTGTCCATTGCTGTGAGTGCAGGGGAGCAGGGCGATACTAGCCGGCGTGGCTAACGAAGGAAGTAGGGAATCCACATTTGGAAATGGTGTCTCAGGTCACTTCTCTAAAAGCAGAGCCTGAAATAAAGTCGACAGACACTGTGCCATTGGTGAGTGGCTGTGTCCTGGAGTCACTGTGATGGCTTAGGGGACAGGGCTCTACGTGGGGTATGTTGAAGAAACATACAGTACAGGAAGGTTCTAGGAGAAGGCACTGATGTGTGTGAAGGGACAGTAGCTGCTGTAGAACCCACTTGGGGAGTCCAGTGCCTCCACGGGGAAGCCAGGTGTCCCAAGGAACAGGCAGGAGGCTTTTTCTGCTCTCTAGTCTGAGCTCTCCTGCCTGCTGACAGGGCTGCTGGGATAATGGGCGGTTCCCTGACCTTTATGCTGCAGAAGCCTTTGAAAATGCTCATTAAGCCTCTCCACTCCTACCCAGGGCCTGGGAGGGTCTCACTTACTTTAGGCGTGGTTGGGGAGCAGCACTGAGCATGCTCTTTGGGGTGATAGAGCTGGTTAACAGTGTGTGTGTTAATAGTATTGAAGTCAGACCCTTGTGGGGACAGCTCTGCCAGCTTAGGAAAGCTGATGGGAGCCCAGAAGCAGTTGGTAAGTCTGATGATTTACTAGGATTGGTCCACAGCAGTCTGTTGGCATGGCTTGTTCTGTTGAAAAAATCAACAAATGGAGACCAAGCTGGGTTGGCTGCCTGGGGTGCTGCTCTTCCTCCTATCCTGAAGCCAGGGGCATGCAGTCCCAGAAATTAGGGTGGGGGCACCCCAGGTACAGGCATCAGGAGTTGTATTTACTCTGATGGGCTTTCTTTCTGTGGCTGGGGCCATGATCTTCCCTGGTCTCCTGACAGCTGGTGTGAAACAGTCCCTGGAACTGGCTGGTACTCTTTTGAAGCAGATGCTGCTGGTGCCAGTAGCTATAAGCATCCCCAAGACAGGATATGAGTGAAGGGCTATAGCGGGGGGATGGAGATGAGAACAGATTGCCCGTGGGAACTGCATGGTGTACACAGGTGAGCTGGTTCTTGCAGCCCTTCTGCTGTAACCGAGACACCTTGCAGGAGAGAAGAGGCCTGCCTTCCCGCCGTGATCTTGAGTCTATCTTTGTTTCTCTGGTGCCACAGCCACAGGCTGGTATCACGAGCAGAAGGCAGGCAGTCAACAGGAATCTAGAATTGAGGTCCTCAGAAAATAGGATCGCCTGCTCTGGGGACCAGGTTTTCATCTGACTGTCCTCCCTCAAGGGTGTTTCCACCTGCCGCTCTCCATTTTCATGTTAGAAACAAGTACCAAGCACTTGCTACATCCTATGGCATCATCACCCCCCCCCCCACGTTATTATAAAGGCTTTGTTGTCCTGTGGTCCCCGATTTCAAGCTCCGACTCAAGTCAAAACCCTGCTCTACAAGCTGATTGTATCCACTTGCTTTGTAGCTGTGAGACCTGGCTGTCTCCTACTTAGGACTGGTTGCAGCTCAACACATACACTCCCTTGACTGATAGGACCTGTGGCATTTTGAGGGCTCCTGGTATAATCTAGATTTTTTTTTGTTTTGTTTTCATATATACACTTCCCTTTGTGTTGCAACTGGATGGATGAGCCAGCAGACTCCCGAGATAAGCCCAAGCTGTCAGGGATGACATTTGATGGGAGATTTCACAAGAGCTGCTCTAGGAGGGAAGAACACCCCAGCACACTGGCTGCTGAGCTGCAGACTGCAAGTGCCAGGATCAGTATTGGGAGCCCTGGACCTCACTCCCAGCTCTCTGCCATGTGACCTGAGGCAATTCGCTTAGCTCCTTTAAACTCACAGAAATAGAGGCAAACATGTATGCCTCTATGATGGGTAACCAAAGAGATGACAGATGAATCACGGTAGCTGCCATTGCTGGGGAGTCTGTTTATGTCTAGCGCTCACCTGTGTGACAAAACAGCCGCTTGAGGGACTTGAAAGTTTTATCTATGAAGGAGTATGGCTCGGAGGTGTTGAGCACTTTAAGTCCATTCCTCGTTCATGCCATTCTTTGTTAAAGAAGGTGTCCGCTGCCCAGTAGTATTAGTCATGCCAGGGCCTATAATATACTGGGCACACCCTGTGCTCTGGACATCCCAACCTCCTGAGCTAGATCTGCCTTTTCTGCATCTCATTTCTCGAGAGGTACCATTCAGGAGACACTTTCCTCTGCTGGGTCAAGGCAGATTCTAAGTAAAGTTTAGGTTTTTATCAAAGATTTTTGGCCTTGTGCCTGATCCAAAAGTTTCATTTAAGAAACTTTTTTTTTTCCTGAATTTGTATCAAGTCATCTCCCCCTTCAAAAGAAAGAGGAGGAGGAATAGGAGGGGGGGAAAGGGGAAGGGCCCCCTCTTTTTGGGCCCCAGAAGCTTTACCTCCTGCTTCTTCCTCCTTAACTTGTCTTAGGACCTCTTTGGCATTTATCTTGTTGTGTACTGTGACCATAAAAAGGTTGAAAACATCCCAAGAAGCTCAAGTTTGCCACCTCAAAGGGGTGTATGGACTGGCAGTCATGTGGGGGGAAGCTAAGCTGAAGCTGTCCAGATGAACTTGGTTTAATGTTTATAGCTGAATCAGGCATTAAAATAGCAGAGTTGCAGGTGACTATCTCAGAGACTATTTCTTAAGGGTTGGGTAAGAGATAGTCAATTAGCTTTTCTCTCAATTATTTTCAGACGTAGTGGGTGTGAATGACTGTGGTCTAAACTGTGCGTGTGCCAGGGAACTTCTAACTGGCTTTGCTTTCTTAAGAATACTATTTCATTTCTCATCAGACATTCAGAACAACCTTGCCAATGCTTTTGATAGATTGTCTTGCGGAGTTCTTGGCAAAAGGAAAATGCATCCCAGATGTAGCTCAATAACCGGAAGGAAGGTGTTTATAACTAGGTGACAAATGAAGACCATTTCCACAGAGAACCTGCTGTACAAATCTTATTGTTGCAAAGAGTTCTGAAAACTTATCAGAGATGTCTGAATCAGGATCGATAAAAAGCCACTGGAAACCAAAATTAGCTGAGATGAGACTGTCGGCCTCCCCGAGAGCGCTGTGGAGCTGTGTGCCTGAGAAAGGAATCAGGCATCTTCAGCGAGAGCCACTTTTCAGAATTCACGTCTGACCTGTCTCTGTTTCACAAGCACACGGGGACTCAGGTGGGGCTAGAGGGCAGGACCAGTGAGAAAGGATGTCTGTGCTTTGCCCATGGCATCAATTATAAGAGACTGAAACAAATTTTGACAAAATCGTATAAAAAGCTGCCCCCAGAACATTTTTAGTCATTGCCTCCCACCCCAAAGATGTTTGTTAGAGAGAGACGAGTGGCCAGTGAGAGAATATGGAGTCTGGGAGCAGAGGAGGTGGCCCAGCTGGCGCAGAGCTCAGGCATGAGGGCCCGAGTTAGGGTCCCCAACATCCATGTACGCGGGCATGGTGGCATGTTAGCCGAATGCCAGTGCTGCAGAAGAGACAGGAGGCTCCCTTGAGCTACTGGCCAGATTCCGGAGCTGAATCAGTGAGTTCCAGGTGCAATGAGAGATCCTGTTTCAAAAACCAAGGTGTAGAAGAGGGAGACTGATGCATGATTGTCAACCTATGGTGTCCAAGCACGTGTGTGACACAAAAAAACATGTGTATGCATTCAGGTACGCACATGCATATATGCCTGTACATGGACATAGATCCAAGGCCTTTAGAATCAGTTCTGCACAGTACATCACAGAATATACTCCTGTGGCTTTTTACAGTAGTACAGATGGCCCATTCAAAGCGCCAGGCACACAGTAGGTTCTTTACATTTACCCGGGGGATTAATGTTAACCACGGTTGATTGAGATGATGACGTGATCTAGGAAGGATGTGGAAAGGTTGAAGCACAAGCTGTGAATAAGGGCAGGATTCTTTCCTTAGTAACTTCACTGGTTCATGTCAGGGCATTCCTCACTTAATTATGCAGGACTGCAAGTCCACCAGCCAATAGTTGCATGTCAACATTTCAAGCTGTTGGCTCCAAGGTATTTCTAGCTTGGAAATTTCCAAAAGTGCAGTGTTGGAGTTGCAAGCTAGAGAAATGATCTGGCTCGTTGCCAAGTCTTCCTGGTGGCGTTATTCTTCAGTCTCTGTTTCTTAGAGTGACTGGGCCAGAGTAAGCTGATGCCTGTGGTGTCAAAAACCTTGCTCTGGCCGTAGATCAGAGTTCCCCTGGGAGGGAGGGTAAGCCTCTACTCAGGAAATAAGGCTTCCAGAGCTTGTGACACTCAAAGGACTGCATCATAGACCTACCCATGAATTCGTGGAGCGAATGTTGAGGGGACCTCCCAACTGGAGACATCACCGTAGCAGATGGTGCCGGTCTGAGGCAGGAACCTAGGAGTCCCAGCTGCCCAGGCCCAGGCCAGGCCTGCCATGCTTCACTGGGGACCCATGGAAACCCGAGAACCTTTTTTTTTTTTTTTTTTTTGTAATTCCATTAAGGCACTGAAACCTCATTTGGTTAGTAGGAGGAGAGAGAAGAAATAGCCTTGAGCTAGTTCAATATTTTGCCTCTAAAAGACAGATAACCTAAAAGAAATGGTTTTGAGAGTCTTAAATAACTTCAAAGAGCAAATTTATCCTTCCCACTACTCAAAAGATATAAGGCTCAATCATAAAGCTGAATTTGGCTTTACACAAGGGTATATTAAATTTTTATATATCAGAGCCGTGTATCTAGTTTTACACATCTACATATATCAAACAATACTTTCAAAAGATACAAGAGGACAACCAGAGAGAAGGGATAATGGACAACACAGTTCAGATTAAACAAAGCTGGTACATTGCATGGCATGGATGGCTTCACAGTTATGCAGAGGACTTAGATTCAGCTCCAAGCAGCCAGAGTAAAAAGAGGAGCACAATTAGTCACAGGTGTCATATTTTCATAAGAAAATGAAAGAAAAACACTTGCTCTGGAGAAGGTTTGCAGGCACTACAGATGGAGAGCCCACAAGGTTCTGAGCGAGGGAGTAGACAGTGTCCCAGGGAAATGGCAAGATGGGGATTTGATAATTCATGGTTATCATGCCAGGATCTTGAGATGCACACTGGGATGAATGTTTATGTCTTTTCCACATTTATATGTGTTGATACTTAAACTCAAGTCTGGCTGTGTAAGGAGGTGGTATATTTGAGAAATAACTAGGTTATGATGACAGGGCAGTCATGAATGGGAGTGGTGTCTATAAAGAAGCTTTGGAGAGCTGCCTGACCCTTCCACCATGTGAGGACAGAGTAAGAAGGCACTGGTTATTATGGAAGTGGTCCCTCTGTAGGCACTTTGCATGGATCGTGGTGTTCCCAGTCTCCAGAACTGCAAGAAATTGACAGCTCTCTCTAAGCTTCCAGTGTATAGTATCGAAGCCCAAATGGACTATGACAGGTTAAGACAAATGATTAAGGTGTATGCCTACCACAATGTTGAGTGTCACATAACTGGCTCTTATCTATTTGGCAGTACAAACTGGATGTATGTGGTGAGTGGAATAAGAATGACCCCCATAGGCTAATGTATTATTAATGAATGCTTAGCTGTCAGGGAGTAGAATTGTTTGAAAAGATTAGAAGGACTAAGAGGTGTGACCCATGTCAGGTCCAGCGCCCCCCCCCCCACGCCTATTGGTCAAGATGTAGCTCTGAGCTACTTCTCCAGCCTGCTGGCCACTGTGCTCCCTGCCATGATGATAATGTACTAGCTCTCTGAAACTGTAAGCAAGCCCACAATTAAATGCTTTCTTTTATGAGAGTTGCCTTGGTTGTGGTGTCTCTTCCCAGCAATAGAACACTGACTAAGACAATGTACAAACCATGAAATCAGTTTGAACAGAGATATTTTATTAAAGATCATACTCGCAGGGCAAGTCCGTGGCTCAGTGATAGTTTGGTAATTGACTTTTGATAGCCTATGGCACATTAAAAGGGCACTCATTTACTACTCCCCTAAACTTTTTTTTTTAAACTCTCACTTTCGTGCCCGTGATTATGGGTGATAATGAAGACAGCAATGAATATCAGACATGGTCAAGGCTTTCTAGACTCTTGTATGATAGTGAAGGAAACATAATATGCAAATTAATCAAATATAAACTGGAGTCATATGCCAGGTGCTTTTACAGAGATGTGAATGGAGTGGTCTGGGAATGATGGGGTTAACCAAGAGGAGAAACTTGAGCCTGTGTTTCTGGAGGACCTGGGGCAACTGCAAAAGCAGCAAGTGCTTACTTTTCCGGGAACTAAACTAAACACTGTATGCACATGCTATGTTTAGAGTTAATTCATCTGAGTCCACACGACTGCTCTGTGGGGGAGGTATTAATAGGAGCCTCACTTATGGGAAAACTGAGGCACTGGAAGCTAAGCAGTACCCTCTGATGACACAGCAACAGCACCCATTTCTAGTCATAGTGGTGGGTAACTTTCACTCCCTCTAGTCTCTTTTGAGATCTCTTTCCTGACCCCCAGATAAAGTCAAGTACTTCTGCTTCATTCTTTAATAGCAGCTCATCCTACTTAGAATGCACTATGTTGTATAATTGCCCATTTATCTTATATACCACTTAATTCATTAAATTATTTATTGCATAGTATATAATTAGTCATTATAGTTATATTATTTATTACATGTAAATATAAATTATTTAATGTCTGCATCTCTCTATAGAGTATAATCTGCATTTGTGCAGCACCTGTGTGTGCATCGTCTACTGGGTTTCTAATGTAAGGGTTTGGTGCTGTAAGGCTCTCAGGAATATTTGCCGAGTGAAGGCAGTCAGGAAAGGAGCCGAGTTGTTTGCAGACTCCATGATAGAGATCCACAGTGACTGGAAGGGTTAGTGGCAGGGGTGTTTAAGGGATATTTTGAGATAAGCCTTGTTCCCTCTACATAAATAATATCTTTTGTTGTTGTTTCCTTAGAAGTAAAACCTGGCCAGATTATTCATCCAGAGGGAAAGCTATTTACCTTCAAGGGCAGAGATGAGAGGAGGAGGGTCAGAGGAGACACAGCATTTTAAGGAGCCTTGGGTTGTTTCCTGAGTAGCTGTGCAGAAGCTGCAGGGGCGGGTTTTATGTCCCAATCCTCTTTTTCTAGAAGGCGGGTGCATGGAGGACCTCATGCTGACAGGAGGCTGTATCAAACCTTCCCTTTGGCCCTGCTTCTCACCTGGGGGCAGAAGAAAATAGGGGTGGTTCTTAGCATCTGGCTTCTCTCTAGCTGGCTGTGGGGTTGGCAGGACTGGGAACTGGTTTCTGCCCATTGACGTCCTGTCACTCTTCCCTAAGCTTTCACTGTCTCTTTGCTTCTATTTCCAGGGGAGGACAGTGGCTGAGTCTATATTTGTCGGATGTTCTGTGTCTCTTTGGCACAGCTGACTCAGTAAGCTTGAGTTAATTAGATAGTCAAGAGCCTGGCAACTGACAACCAGGTCCCTTAGCGTTCGGTGCTCCTGTGACCTCGATGCTGCCGGGGATGATCAACTATCCGGGGCTCAGTTTTTCCTACAATTTGCATTATGAAGAGCTTAGCTTCTAGGAAGAACTGCCTCCAAGAAAGAGCTTACTATATGATCTGTTGCCTCAAGTGTCACCATAGTTCCATGAGTCCAGTTCATTTATTTGTTCGTTGCACAGATGTTCACCAAGTGCCTTCAAGGTGCATAGGCTTGGGATAGTAAGTTCTGAGAAAGGAAGTGGCTATGGACAGTTGGTGTCAAGAGACAATATTGAGGGGGCATAGAGATGGATACTTTTAGTGTGTTCAGGGCTGTCTTTATGAAGGGGGTGCTGTTTCAGTTGGACTTTTAAGGATGATAGGGTTTTAATGGGGTAGACTTGTGCAGAGGGAGAGGTGATAGAACAGCTCGAGATTGAGATGGTGGTGAACAGAGGACAAATAAGATCGTATTTGGGATTTTGGTAAATGAGCTGGTATTACCGAATAAACAATTTGTGTAGCGGTATTAGAGGGAAGGAGAGAGGAAGATGGCCGGGAGTTATCAAAGGTCTTAAGGTGGATAAGTAATGGGATAAGAGTTTGATTTTAGGAAATATTTTCTAAAAGAGGTATGCCCTAGAGGATAACTTAAAGAGACATTGAAAACTAAGAGACCGGATCAATTTAAGACCATTGTATTATCTATCACATGATGCTTAACGTGAACTATGCACCGTTCCACACTTTCCATGTATGTTAACTCAGTGAGCTTTTCCAATAATCCTCCAAGATCTCTACTATTACTATTTCTGTGCTAGAGCCGAGAAAATGAATGTACAAGAGGTTAAGTGATTTGTTGAAGGTCGCATAGCCAGCCAGTGGGAGAGCTTGGGCTTGTGCACAGGCAGACAGTCTGATTCCAGCATTGCTTATCTTGCAACTACATAACACATTGTTCTTAATTCATGGAAACCCACCAATGTGTAATATACGTGCTAGCAATGTATATTAAAGTGCACATGTTTTGTTTTCATCGTGTAAGAGGCAGTTTTGTTGATAGATCAACTAGCAAGGTTTGAACTATAGTGAGAGCAATAGACAGAGGAGAGGGGAATAGTTAACAGCTTAGTGCTACATTTGTTAGGAGTTTTGAAGCCGCTTGCTATTTGGAATCCTGGACTGATCCTCTTCTCATTGAAATATGCATACAACAGCAACAACAACAACAGGCATTTGGCTTCTGGGAAATAGCTCCATACTGAACTTTTTACTTGAAACAATAAAAAAACAACCAGATATATGAAACAACCATTTGCAAGATTTTGATCATCAGCAAAAATGTACAGTGAACTTTGAAAGATAAGAACTGGGCCCTGTGATTGCCTAGATTGAGAGAAGTTCTAGGACACATCATTGGGAGTAAACATTCTGGTAAATTCAAATAGACCCCTTAAACTGAAGAGTCTGGGAAGACCAAAGAAGTTAGAGTTTGCAAGGCAGAGCAACAAAGAAACTTTGTTTCTGTTGTTGCTACAAGAACTTTGTTGTAGTGATTTGAATGTGAATGGCCCCTGTAGGCTCACACATTTGAGTGCTTGGTCCCCAGTTGGTGGAACTGTTTGGGAAGGATTAGGAGGTGTGGCCTTGTTAGAGGTACTGTGTCAATGGCGGTGGGCTTTGAGGTTTCAAAAGTTCATGCCACTCTCAGGTAGCGCTCTCTTTCTCTGTCTCATGGTTGTAGATCAGATGTAAGCTCTCATCGATTGGTCCATGGCACCTTGCCTGCTGCCTTCCTCCTTGGTCATGAACTCACCTTCCAAAACTGTAAGCAAGCCCTTAATAAACTTTCTTCTATAATTTGCCATGGCCATGGTGTCTCTTCACAGTAACAGGAGAGTAACTAAGACATCTGTTGAGAGCTCCTTATGAGTGTTCAGCTGAGGGGAGTGCACCAATGGAGATACTACTTACGGCTGGAGAGGAAGCCACTGAGGGGAAAGTGTGGAACAGGGCCCAGCACTCACGCAGGCCAGAGCAGCGCCTGCTAGCAACAGCCAGATGGGAAGCATTAAGAAATGAAGGCATTTAGCAGAATACACAGAAAGATCTTGTTTAGTAGTGGGAACAATTGCCTCTAGAGCAGACACTCTTCCAAGTCTCCCTAACAAATTTCAAATGTAAGCTGTAAAAGGGCTGAAGTGTTTGCAAGTCATTATATCTCATCAGGAAAACAACAACAACTGACAACAACCCCCTCACAGATACTTATGGGGAAAATGTTTTCAGCATCAAGCAAAGTAAAATTCAAATTGCCTACCATCCAAGAAGGAAGGCCAGACGTACAATAAATAGTAGTGTAAAACAAATGCATTAGTCAGAGCTGATCCAGGGGTCAGGATTAGAAAACACAGACATTAAAAATGCTAGCATAATTGTGTTATATATATCCCAATTCCAGGAGACTTGGGGGATGTAGAAAGGCCGAATCTAGCTCATAACTTTGAAAACTGCAGTGTGTGAGATACAAGATGCACCAGTAGGATGAACGGTGGCTTAGGCTTGCAGAAGGAAGTTTCAGTGAGCTGAGCTACAATAATAGAGAATATCCAAAACGAATCAGGAAAACAGAAGGAATTTTCAAGTGAACAAAGCATTCGTAAACTTCAAAACCTCAAGCAGCACAATAGCATGTAACTGGAGTCCACAAAGGAGAGAAGAGAGGAGACCAAAAAGAACTATTTGAAAACATAATGGCCGAAAATGTACAGACTTGATGAAGACTATAAATCTGTGATTTGAGAAGCTCACAAACACAAAATGCAAGAAAACTATACGAAAGCACACGAACAATGCTGTTTACATAACCGCCAGCTTACTGCTTAGGCGACATGAAAGCCCTTCTGTACAGTGTGGAGAACCCCAGGGAAGTGAGCTATAAACTATATATGAGGAATCACTTGAACATTATTGTGGGACTGCAAGCTCAGGACTAGGAAAGATGCTTCTAGCAGAAAGCGGAGAGAAAGGAACAGGGATTGGCTTATGAGAGGTAGTGAACTATTCTCCTAAGTCAAGGGGACAAGGGGACGCCCTGGAGCGTTAAACTTTCTAGGATAGCGACGGAGGAAGGGGGCTGTTTGGCGTAGGGCAATTGTAGGGCGCCAGCCTGGATGAGTGACCGAGGTCAAGGAACAGCGATTGCAGATGGTTTTGAAATGGGAGGTGCTGATGTATTAACAACATAGGAAGCCAGGGTGGCTAGAGCTGGTGAGGAGAAGGAAGGTTGAGTCAGTACAAGGTTTGGATAGGGTGGTAGGTACTACTGAGTTTAGGTTTCCTGTAAAGGGTATAAGAAGATAGGTACTTGTGAGATAGGCAATAGCAGAGGCAGAGTGAACAGTGAGGAGATTCTTTAAATAGTTAGGGTGGGGCATGATGGTGATATGGGCTAGGACAGTGAATACATATAGGGAGTGACAATTTCAAAGTAGGAAAAAAACAAAACAGCACTTGATGAAAACACAAGGAGCTCAGGAATCTTGGCAATGATAAAGTTACTGGGTTTTGAAGTTCTGGAATCGGAAGTAGTAAGGTAGTGAGGGTTGCCTCATGGGACTTGATAGTCTACCTTGTTCTCCACTCTGTTTTATATAAGTACCTTAGCAAACAGCAAAGGAGTCTTGTAGAGAAATAGGGCTGCGTGAAAGTTAGGAAGGGTCTATATTCCAGGGGTCTACACTCAGAGGCTTGTGTGTTCTGGATGGAATGTAGACACACCTTTAATCTCAGTATTCAGAAGGCAGTGGTGGTCCATGCCTTTAATCCCTAAGGCAGAAGCTGAGTGTGGAAGCAGACACAGGAGGCAGAGCTCAGAAGGAGTTAAGAGTCAGTCAGCTACAGAAGGAGGAGTTACAGAAGAGTCAGTTACAGCAGGCAGTATGAGGTAAGCAGTCTGAAGCAGGTAGATGGGGAAAAAGGCATAGAAACAATAGGTCTGACTGAGGATAAGGCAGAGAGACTGATGGAGGCAGTATGGAGCAATGAGAGCTCAGGGAGAGACAGAGACGCACAGGCAGCTTGGCAGAAGAAGTCAGCATCAGATGGGAAGAGTGAGTCAGTTTGAAGCCGAGCAGAGCGGTTCAGTCTGAGGCAGTCAGAGAGTCAGCCAGAATCTGTCAAAGTCAGAAGAGTTAGGTCAGAAACAGTCAGATGGCTCAGAAGACAAAAAATAAAGGGCTTTTGCCCAAAATCTATGGAAATGTCTATGTCTACAGAGCCTTTTAAAAACTTGGACTGTCCTCCAAAGCTTCTAGTGAGCTTTCATGACCCATGTTACTTCAAAGTCCATTGCTGAGCAACTCTGGCTGGACTGGCAATTGTCTAGTAGTCTAATGCATGCAACCAGGGTTCCTTTGTCACAAAGTGGAATGGAGACAGGAAGGAGGCCCAGATGGTGGGACAGAAACAGGCCACACTGACCCAGTGATTGCTATCCTCACCTATAAAATCGCAATCCGGTAACCTGAGAGACCAAGACAAGAGGATTGCTTTGAGTTCAAGGTAAGCCTGAGCAAGCTCTAGCTAGGCTAGCCAGACCTTCATAGCAAGATCATGTCTCAAAGCAAAATTATATAAAAAAATGATTTCTGGGTTTTCTTTTTATCATAAAATGCCCCCCCCTTCACTTCCCTCCTCTCTCCTTCCTCCATAGTTTGGCTTTTTGATACAGGGTCTTTCCATGTGTTAACCTATAGGGCTGGTCGTTACAGATGGGGACCACCGTGACTGGCTCAAAATGCTCTTTTCGAATATCTGCTGCACTCTGGTGCCCTTTATGATTCTCCTCCTGTTCTGGGAGAGGTGTCCTTCCTCCCAGTGCTCCTGGCTCAAGACCTGTGCTCCCTGCCCTCCACAAGCTCTGTTCTGTGTTCAGCCTTGGTGGTCTTCTGCATCCTTGCCTTCTTCCTCTCCACTGAGGACATGCATGCTCGTTCCTGCTTTTACTGCCGCTTCAGACCTCGTTCACTCTAATTCCTTGAGTGATATCATTGTTAATGACTCCCCTCCTTCCTTAAGTTTCAAGAGAGTAGACCCTGGGGGACAGAGTGAGTCTCTTCTGTCTAACAAAGAGAGGGGCTGAATCCTGTCATGTGGCTCTTACCTCCCTCACTTCTAGAGTGTCATAAGAATTAAAAGTTTGTAAATTGCCTCAAGTTCCTTGGGGGACAACTAGTAAGAGTAAAGAATAAAAATCACTCCATATAAAGCTACTGAGAGGCAGGCAGTGAAGGGATTCACAGTCCCCCCCCCCCCCCCCCGTTGGGTTGTGGTTAGGAATGTTACAGATGAAGTATCACGTTCCATCAAGGCAGGTGAGGCTTCTGCGAGGTTGCTAATTGTAATAAAAAGCTTAATTTGCACTTCTGAGAGTTTCTCATTTCACCGAATTGGGGAATAGGTGTGACAGAGATGGGGGCTCTTCGGGGGAGCTTCGTAAGTGTATCCTTGGGTCGGTGATGGGAGATGAGCGTTCCAGCGTTGCACAGCTGAAGCTCGACAGCTCAGTGCCATTTACGCACCAGATCCTCTTTACACAGATGTACCACCATTTCCCATCTCCTAGCAGAGCCTCGGTGCCCTCATTTCCTTACCTACCTCTCCTAATTTTGATTTCCCTTGCTCTTGTCCTCTCTCCAGCGCTCTCTTCTTTCCCTCCTCCCCTTCCTACCTTCCCTCTTCTTTCTCTGGTTGTTCCTTCTTTCCCTGGATTCTTCCTTCTTACCACAGCTCCTGAATAGTGTTTATCATCTATAACACGGAAAAGAGTCGAGTCAGAAAACACGATGAAATTAGGGAGCTGAGGTTCTTGCTTTCCTTCATTTACAAACTAATTGTTGTCAACTAACAAGGCAAGGAATTTTCAGAGCACGCTATTCCTCTGCTCTATGCGTCTGTACATATATGCATCCATCAGTCCATCCACCCATCCCAGTCCACCTGTTCATGCATTCGTGCATGCACACATCCATCCATGTATCCAATAAACCCCTAGGAAAAGGCTACCACATGCAGGGCAGTGTTGTGGGCAATTACTGTAGGTACCACCAGTACGCAACCGAGTGGCCGTCTGATGGCCGAGCCACAGACTTCTCTGAGTAATCGGGAGACCTCTCTTATCTATGGGGACAAGCAGGGCCCCAGGGAAGTGATGTTTTGAGTGAACCCTACAGGTGAGAGGTTAATCTGGCAAAGGCACGGAGAGGTTTATCTAGCTGCTGGAGCGAACGGCTTGGAAAGATCTTGTTCTGTGGATATGCTACAGATCGCCAGTGAGGCGAGGGTGGCAAAATGAGTCCCAGATCCAGACAAAGCCGGCTCCCTACCCGAAAGCCTGAGAGTCTTTTTGAGGTTTGCCATAGAGTACTTGAAAGACGCTGAAGTGGCTGATCCCTAGGGACCTGAGTTTCATAATAAACCTTCCTGCGATGATGGAAATGCCACTGGCCATAGGAACTGTTTACTCCCCATTGAACTGTGACGACGTCAGAGGACCTCAGCTGTAGATTTCAGTCTATTCCAGTATAAATGAGGTGAGTAGCTACCTTAGTGGGCAGTGCCGGTCAGCAGAATTAAATCAGTTTTCCTACACAGCATCCGTGTGTGGGAACTTCTGCACCTTCATGGCTTTGCTCATGACGACGGCCTGTGGTGCCTGCTGGGTCTCTCAGTTAAATGTCTGGTGGATGAGAGTTTCTATGTGTGATCCCTTTGTCCTCTCTGAGTGTTCACCCTCAAAGCGGGGACCACTCTTGGGCTTTTGGCTTTGTCTCTGGACAAGCCATGGCAGAGCCTCAGTCTATTGTATGTTTTCTGTTTAATTGGTTAGCTCCTGTGGTACAAAGTTCAAGGCGGCAAATACCGACTTTCCCAATGGGCCACCCGTGAGATCTGTATGCCCTGACCCTCTGCAAGGACACAGGGGGCCTCAGTGATGGCACAGGGGACCCCAGTGATGGCGCAGGGGACCCCAGTGGTAGCGCAGGAGACCCCAGTGATGGCGCAGGGGGCCCCAGTGGTGATGCAGGAGACCCCAGTGATGGCGCAGGGGGCCCCAGTGGTGGCGCAGGGGCAGCAGCTGTTGGGAAGCACGGTCTCTGGGAGCCCTTTGGGGATTTCTTTCTTGTCTGTCTCTAGATGCCCTGGTACTGAGAAAGAAGCGAGATGGAGGGCTCCTCTGTGGGAGGGTGAGTGTCATCTTTTGGCTCCTGTCATCACCACAGAGAGCACTTGGGCTGCTCCCATGAGTACTTCACAGTGACAGGAATTTTGCTTTTCATCCCCATATTTTCTCTTGACAGTCAAATCACCTTCCCACAGAGCTTTACAGTTTTAAAACGATTGGAAGAAGGACTGATTTCCCTACTAATGTCTTCAGCTCAGTGTGCAGCATAAAAGGACACGTTCTCATGGAAACGTCTGTGCGTTGAGTTGGGGGTAAAGGGTGATCTGCCTCTTCCCTCACACACCAGAGGCAGGGACTTCTGCTCCAGGCTGAGGGAGAGGACAGCCACCCCCAGCTCAGCTCCTGAGACAGCAGCAAGAACCTTGTGACACAGTACCCAGGGCAGATGGCATTGCTGATTTCCAGAGGGCACAGAGACGGGAGGCTTGGTCGTTTTTGTGGCAGAAGAGGGATCATCCCCTGAAGAGTCTGGGTTCCCTAGGAACGGGGTTATTTTCACAGAACACCAGACTCTCAAATATCTACTCAGTGCTTGCATTTCCTCAGCACAGCCTGCTGGCTATTGTCACCTGAAATCACAGGGCCTCATCTTCGTATACGACTGCCTTCCTCTCCATTGGAACGCATTTCTCTGGTCTGAGATAACATTTTTCCTTTGTTACTTTCACTCCCGGGTCCCAGCTTTCCCTTTGGGGCTTATAAACCAGCTTAAGCACTTCTCCTCCGGGCAGGCACCCCCACATTTGTGGATTGCTGAGTCTTTCTTTCCCATGATGGGTTCCCAGAGCTCCTGTGATGGTTTTTGAGAGGATAAGGGCGTAGACCTTTGGTCTTCTTGACTGATGGCCTTTAACGTCTTCATGGAGTGGAACACACAGAACTACAAGCCACGGTCCAGGGGTGGTCTCAGTAGAGCAGGGAAAACTCGCTCTGGCTGTATTCTAGATGCTCCCTGCCTCTGACACAAGGCTCCAATCACAGTGGACGCTCAGTGTCCACGTCGTAGTGTACTGTAGGGTCCCTGCAACCTGCAAATGCTGAATTAGCCCATGCTGTGCTATTGCCGCTAGGAAAACAGAAACCCAGGGTTAGATCCTGATGAGCCTCTTTCACAGCGTTTCCAAGAGCTCAGTCAAGAACTTTGTTGTGTATGCATTTCTCTTACGCGTTACATTCAATATGTGATGTCGATTCATCCGCACCGAGTTCATAGCCAACGGCACGGTAGCTCGTGCCTGAGAGAAGCCTGCCTGCGTTCCTCCTCTGTGAGGCACACGTCACCCTTCTTGTTCTTCAACACTAGGCTCAGGGCTACTTTATGCAGCAAAGTCACCACCAACAGCAACATTAAACGGAAACACAAAGGAGACCATAAGAACTTGCTTACAGCCTAAGATCTGAAACAAGCAGACACAGCGGCTACCTTGTCTTACCTCAGCTGGGGACGTGTGTAGGCAGTGAGTGACTTTTTTTTTTGGCTACCTTGAGTGTATGGAGATGAGTCATAAGTATTGATTTGGATGTTACAGATATTTTATCAAGTGGGCGAATTCACAAATATGGAGTCCCCAGGGCTTGAGGATGAACCTGCTATGAGTACAAGGAAGGAGGAGAGAGAAGGCCAGCATTCTGAAGATCTGGGGATCGAACACCATGTGCAATGACAATGAGGTTCTATACACGGGTACATTCCAGGCTCCATGGCGGCCTCTGTGTGGCACCCGTGTCTTACTTTCTGCCCTGTGTCTTCCTTCGGAGACTCAACTCCAGGAAGACCAGACTCATTTCCATGAGTGTTTCACCCACAGTGGGCACCCAGTAAGCATTTGTTACTGGGGTTGATGCCAGTGTTGGTTTGGAGCAGAAGGAGCAGAGGGAGAGAACAGAATGGAACAAAGGATGTGCCCAGGATTGAAGGGAGGGGGGACTTAAAGCAAAGGCAGAGCTGTCAGTGAATTAAACCCAGAAATGAGGAGACCGTGGAAGGAAGTGGAGAGGCTGCCGCTGTCGGTGTGACTGTTGGAGAGGCCACCTGGGACTTGGGAGGGGACGGGTGAGAAGATCTATGCCGTGTTCCTGGGACCTTCCTTCTTGACTTCACAGGACCTTCCTTCAGGGACTGCCACTTTCACTCCCATGCTCGGAAGCCAGTCAGGACGGACGTTCCGTCCACCGTCAGACACACAGAAGAGCATCTTCCCTTCGTGTCTCTCAGTGAAGCAGGATCCGTGACGAAGCCAAGGCTCCCACTGTTGCTGAGTGGGCACTGCAGAGTTCCTTCAGCAGAGGTTAATGGACACCAGAAGAGAGACCTCTTTTGCTCCTAACAAGAACTTAATGAAGAGGAGATGACTTCTAAGGCATATGCCATCCATGCTGTTTGGAGATGGCTATTGGTTCAGTTGGGCAGACATCTGTTGCTCTCTGTGTCCTGGCTACAGTGGGTGGTATCATGGGCCGGTCAGAGAAACACTCAGGGGTGGAGGTCAGGGCCAGTTGCCCACAGGCAGGGCAGTGTTGTAACAATGAGTCAGGGACAGACATCAAGGACAGTTAGCAAAGACTCACCGTGGTTGCTGAAAGCCACATGGCTTTGAATAGTCCTAGAGATGGTTCTGTTCCATTCTGTGGCTGACTCCAGGTGTTTGCCTATAGCTCAACACCTGAGAGCTCTGTGTGCTGTGCAGGTCACAGAGATGAACACCACACAGAGAGCTGCAGCACAGAACATTCCAGCAAGGGAAATGAGTCAAATGGGCATGCAAGTATAATCACAGTCTGTGTCCGGAGTCCTGTGATTGTTACAAAGGAGGGAGCAATTGCTTCCCCCTGGAAGGGCTACTGGAGGCATCATGAGGGAGATGATCGACATGTTGCTGACCCCCAAACTGCCCTGCCCTTACTTTCCCAACTCCGCACTTTCTGCCCAGCTGCTCACACCAACGGTATAGAGGTGACATCACCGATGCTTTTTTTCACCACCCTCCATTTAATGCTCCAAGTTGCTTAGCTTCTACCTCTAAAGCAGAGTGTAGTTCTATCTTTTTCACTCTCTGGTAATTTCACCGCACCACTGGGACCGTTGAAAGAGCCTTCTAGGTGGTTTAACCTTGTATTTGTTTCTTCTGTATGTCCGTGTACCACGTGTGTGCAGTGCCTGTGGAGGCCAGAAGAGGGCACCACACACTGGAGTTAGACATGGCTGTCAGCTGCTATACGGGTTCTGGGAACAGAACCCAAGTTCTCTGCAAGAGCAACAAGTGCTCTTAACTGCTGAGTCATCTCTCCAGCCTCTGGAGTCATCTCTCAAAACACAAAGCCTTTGCCATTCTCCTTCTCCAAACCTCTGCCGTATTAGTCAGGGTCCGGTCAGTGGACTTTCGGGTACTTCAGATAGGGACAGATAAAGGAATCCGCCCAAGAGCGTCTGAGAGAGGGAAACTGCAAGGCCGAAGGAGACTTGTTGCCGTAAAACTCCAGCTATAGCTGAGAGGGAAGTGAAAAATACTCTGGCTTCTTCCTTCATTCTGTCTTCCAGCTTCATGCTCCAGTCTCCAATGGTGAAACCTTCCTGGGAGCCAGATGTCAGGGGAGTCTGGGAAATGCTGGAGGTTGGAGATAGATCTTATAGCGCATTGGAGTGCAGCAAACGATTGGTTTATGGAACAGCCTCAGGTCCTAGCTGAACTCGTCACACAGCCTAGGCTTGGCTCCTGAAGGAACAGACTTGAATTTGTCTATCAGAAGGCGTCACAGCCTAAGAATCTGCTCAGCATTTCTAAATCAGCCTCCCTCCATCCTTCCCTCTCCCTTCCTCCTTCCCTCTCTCCCACTTTCTCTCTCTCCATACACGTACCCTTACTGATGGACAGACTTCTGTTGGGCAAGGAGCAGAGTGAATGAGGGAAAGTCTCTAGGCCCCCATTGCATCTGGAAAGATAAGCACAGACTATTAGGTATGTTCCATGGCAGATTGTCACAGAAAGCTTAACGCACAAGCAGTTAGATGCCTTTATAATATAACCCAACGTCTCTCTGCTCTGGCATCAGAAGATTTCAAGATCTATAATAGCTTTGTTTTCTGTTGCCATAATAAAGTGCCAGGGTCTGGGTTATGTATAAACAAAAAGGGGTACATTTAGCTCACAGATTTGGAGGCCACATGGTCAAGATTAGGCATACCAACATCAGCTCAGCTGTGTCATATCATGGCAGGCTGTATAAAAGTGAAAGCACGGGCAAAAAAGAGAGATCACATGACAATCCAGGACGCATCCGAGAATGGGGAGTACCAGTCCTTCTATTTTATAATAGTCCTCTATAAAGAACTAACCAGGGTCCTGGAAGAATCGCATTAATTCCTTCCTAAGGCAGTGCATCCAATGACTTTCCCCTCAGGCTACCCCTTTAAGGTACCATTACCACCCATCACAGCCACGTGGGGACCAAACTTCTGAACTTGAATCCTTGGGGGATATACTCAAACCATGTCCATATCAATTGAATCCAATCTTTTCTCCTGCGTTTCTTCAACTGAGGTGCTTTTTCTTGAAACTTGACGAACACGTTCGTGTCCATGTCGTGGCACACACAGACCATCACCTAAGACCCACCCGTTTTTCCAGCACAGCCCAGACTTGATCGTTTCCCTGAAACAATTGCTTGTTTCAACATACAGCGACCTTTACCATCACCTCAGAACTTCTAAAGGTTTACTTAAAGTTGACTGAATACTTGGTTAGATCACCACTTTGCTCAAGGAGGACAGTTGACTTCTCCAAAACGTTTAGTTCCTTCTGGACCGGGATGTCCCAAAGTCCTTGTAATTCTCAGAGATGTTGTTATTATGCTCAAGAACACGGTGATGTTTAATTTATTTCAGATATTTATTAAACAGAATTTTATGCAATCCTGGCAACAAGCTGTCAGTGTTTCAAATCAAGAAGAAAAAGGCAATAGCAGCTGGGGAGGAAGAAGTGTATCCAACCACCAGGGACCCTCCTTTAGAAGATGCATTAGAAATAAGACCGCACAGAGTCAGAGGCAATGATTGTGAGACCCTGGGAAAAGGGGGCCGCCCTTCATTAATAGAAACTGAAAGCAGAGGGAAGGAGGTGGGTGAGAGGCGGGAGGAGAGGGGGAGCTGAGGAGGCTCGGCAAGAGGATCTTGTGTGAGGCTGGCAACTTTGAATGTTATGTTTAGCAATGCATAACAAGTAATTAATGTAGTGGAAGGCGTCGTAGGAATGAAGTCTGTGCAATGGTGCTTACACTGTGTCTGCGTTGGGGGTTGTAATGTTGTCTGTTTACCAGGCTGGAAGGTGCCAGCGAGCGCGAGGTGCTGAGGTTTACATAGCTGCAGGTGCTGTTTATGAGCTTCAGGGTTTTGATCGTGCATTATGCTTGTCACTGAACACAGGCTGTGTGGGAAGGCTGCCTGGGTTCAAATCCCACTTCTGCTGCTCTCTACCTGTCATAGGGCCATAGGAGAATGGCTAAACCTTTCTTTGCCTCAGTTTATGCAATTTGTGCAATGGGGTTGTTAATAGTACGTTCTCTGCAGTGCTGTCATGAGGATTAGGTAAGATGCAGTGTATGCGAAGGATTAAGGAGTGTCTTTGTTGCGAGAGCTGATATGATGTCATTATCGTCTTTGGTTGCCCTTTGTGCTGTCCTCAAGGCTCCGAGGATGGGGCTGGCTTTTTTCCATCCTGGCAGGTGATAGAAGAGGATTCACTGCTGGCTGGATTTGCAGCCTACGAGGAGGATGGGGAGTCTCATCTTGTATAGCTAGGGGGATGGAGCCGTCATCAGTTTAGCGTTAGTTCAGAAGGGGATGTGACACAGGTCTGGGTGGGGTGACTTAGGAGTTCCCGAAGCTTGAACATATTGAATTTGAATTTTGTGTTTGATATCCAAATGGAGAAATCATATGAACAGTTGGTTCTGTGACTCAGAGGTTTGGGAGAAAGATCTGAACCAAGATAAGAATTTCGGAGTTGACAACATATAGCTGGTAATTAGAGTCACAAGATGAGATGACATCACTAGGAATGAACATAGACAGACAAGAAAAGGGGCCAAAAGCCAAGTCTTCAGGTCTCTAATGTAAGGAGTTAGGCGGATGTAGAAGAGCCAGCAAAGGTAGAAGGAACATGGTATTGTGGAAGCCAATGAAAAGGTGTTTCAAGGTTGGGGAGTGAGCAGCTGGGTCAAATGGTATGATGTGTCACGCTTATTAGTTATCTAGCATCACGTAGCAAGTTACTCCAGAGCACTGCGGCTCAAAGGAACATGCGCTTAGCACAAAGCTTCTGAGAGGTAAGACTCTTGGAATAGCTAATGCGTGGGCAGTGGTGGCTCCAGATCTCTTGCAAGCTTAACACGCAGTTAAGCTGTGAGCTGGGGCTTTGGGTATCTTGAAACTGAGGTAGGGCTGGGGGATCCCACTGGAAGCTTACTCTTGCGATTCTCAGCAGGCCTCAGCTCTTGGCTGCGTAGCCTGTCTAAATGGTTTTGTGATGTGGACTCCGACTTCCCTCTGAGCACGGGAGTGGAGAGGGAAAGGGGTGGGATAATGAGAACCAGTGAGAAGACCCTCAGGATGGAGGCAACAGTATTGTAGAAGCTGGAGTCGAATGTGTCATTGTCTCAGAATGCTCTCCCTTATACAGACCAACTGTGAAGTGGGAGACTGCCCAAAGGGATGACCATTAGGCGCCGAGGGTCATCTCAGAACTTTCCCGTACATGATAGAGGAACTGAATATTGGTTTTGACAACGCGGAGGACACTGATGACTTGAGCAGGATCGCCCATCATCCTGACTCTGTCTCCTGAGTGTGGGAATTGCAGGCACACTATCTCCACACCTGGCTTTGTGCAGCATGAACATACTCTAGGGCTTCTTGCATGCTAGAGAAGTGAGCTACACCCCAAGCACCTTTAAATAGGCTCCAGATGCTTTGAACTGAGCCCCAAGAGCTGCTTTCATCTCTGACCCTACTCACCTTCTGATTTCTGCTGGGACCCCTGCCCTGGGACCTCCATGTTGCGTGTCCTCACATGGCTCCTTACTCTCTCCACTGCCCTGCATACTCTCTTTGCCCTACTAGTTGGGGATATAAATTAACCCTGGAGATCATGGATGCTCTCCTGGCAACCAAACCAAAGTTTGTGGCCACTTTTTGTTTTATATTTCCCCCTTCCCGACAGATGTTCCAGTGACCCAGCTTGACACTAACGTGCTAATGCCACCTTTGCAAGCTGGTTCCTACCTCGGGAAAGCTGCCTTGTTCTCCACTCTGGGATTTAGTCCTTCATTGTTGCTTCTACCCCAGGCTTCTGGGATGGGGGTCAGGGGAAGCTCTACAGGCTGACAGAACCCCACAGTGAGCAGATGCCCAACAGCCATGCTGTACAGTGAAAGTGCCCCATGCTTTGGGAGTTGCAATGGAGAAACAGCTTACTCTCCCTTCCCATACAGATAGTCAATGAGTTCAGGGGCCAAGGTTTTTTGTTTATACGCTGTTCCCTGGGAATTCAGAAGAGGCATAAAAAAATCTAAATTGAATTATATTGATAGCTATTTCCTCTGTGATCTTTGCAGTGGAGGAAGACCTCTCTTACTTCATCTAGGTTAGTCTTCATAGTAAATTTTTAAATGAAAGGAACATAAATTATTGGTGAGGAAAAAAAAGACAGTTGCCCGTATTTCAGGTGAGAAAACTACAGTGTGGTTGAATTATCTAAGGATATCAGGCTGGGCAATGCAGAGCCAGGGCAAGAGGAAGCAGAAAGAAAGACAAGAGTGTGACTGTCACCTAGGATGAGCTGTAGGGTTCGTCTTCTGGCAGCTGTGTGAGGGACACTGTCCTTCTCTAGCCTTGCTGAGGGAGACCTGGGCTTCCTTAGACCTCCACGTCTTCCCCAGCCTGGATCACCTTTGACTGTGACAGCTGTTCGATTTCCTGCTCGGGAAAGATGTCTATGCCTGCAGCTGGATATGACCTAGCAGGAGTTTTCCAGGCTTTCGCTTCCCCCCACCCCTGGCATCGCTAGCCCATCCCTGAACATCCTTTCAGCCCTGTCAAAGGACCAGAGGTTTCCCGAGCCAGCTGCAGGGAGAACTCCCTCCTGTGTATCCTCCAAGCTTCTGAGGATGCCTCTCAGGACTGTGACCTCTCCACCTTCCTGAAAGTTGTGGGAGTTATTCTTCCCAGAATAACCTGAGTCAGCCAGTAATGGCTTGCAGGAAAGTTGCAATTAACTTTTCACCATGAAGAAAGCACAAAGTTATTTTTTTTTAAAGGAAAAAAAAGGTAGAAGGAGGACCCATAAACCCCTCAAGGTCCCTTGAGTCAATTGGAAAAAGCAAGAGTTATTTCAGTGGACAGCTGCTCTGACAGGAGATGTATGGATTTCTGGCTTCTCTTCATTGTCTCGACTGCTGATTA
The DNA here is from genome assembly GCA_026225945.1 of Cricetomys ansorgei. Taxonomy (NCBI): domain Eukaryota; kingdom Metazoa; phylum Chordata; class Mammalia; order Rodentia; family Nesomyidae; genus Cricetomys; species Cricetomys ansorgei. The sequence continues at coordinate 12,668,953 of JAMJFZ010004090.1, read as the reverse complement.
CATCTGCTCTTTCTGGTTTCTCAGTGGTGGCCAGAGGTGAACGGATTGGCTTTCCTCACAGTCCATTGATTTCGGTGTTGACACAATCCATTTCAGTTGAGAATAACAACCAGCATCCAGCGCTGGACTCAGCGTACATTTGGACTAGCTGCCTTGTGGACAGTGGGACCCCCGTCAGCAGAGGTGTTCAAACACCACAGACTGCGTGACCATGCAGGGAATGCTGCAGAACTGACTGGGACAACAGCTAGGGAGCTTGTCAGTGTCCTCTACCTCACATTCAGCATGAACTCCAATCTCAGTATTTTTTTTTTTTTTTTGGTGTGCATGCGCACATTCGTGGGCTCACTAGAACAAAATACCCAAGATAGGGGGTGGTTTATGCTCCGATCGGAAGGATCCACCTCTGGCCAAAACACTTCCCAAGAAGTTCCTCCTCCTAACCCGGTGGATTTGAGGAACTAAGATTCTCATCCATGAAACTAGGGGAGACACATCGAAACTATAGCAACACCTCAGATGACTTACAGATGTCATGCTGACTTTTGCTAAGATGTGACCCATCAGGTATTTCCCACTTGGTAGTATGCTATCGATGATTTTCAGTGGTTGAGGACTTTAAAACAGAAGCCACAACTAACTGCATTAAATCATGATTTCATAGGTACCATTGCTTAGCACAAAGCCATGGTTATCCACGCCATGGTGACCCATATTAACAGTGCAGAAGCTGGAGGAGAGGTCCTATGAAATGTAATCTGGAGGCATTTCAAAGCTCTCATTTGTGACTTTCAGCCTTCACTGTTTCAGAGTGTGTATAGTACAGATGATTCATAAAGAATGTGGAATTTATTTGCTTTAGTTCTAGGCTACATTCCGGCATTTCTTTCAGTGGTACATTCTTGTGAAGATTTCAATTTGCACAGTCACAGAGGAGGGTTATAAAAATCTAGCTTTCATTATTTCTAGAACCGTATTCAATTTCTGAGTCCCAAACCACCGTAATAGAAAGCAACTTATCATTTCAAATTCATATTTTTTCTTCTTCTTAGTTGTGTCCCGAAATCTAGTTAAGCCCCAATTTAGCACTCCTTTGCCTAGGTACACACAGACTACCATGACATTTCTTATTCTCTCTTTTCTCAATTTCTTATAGCCAGGTGGTGGGCTGGGGCATCTGGCCTGCCAAGCCTCTGGGGAATGACTGCAGCTCACTGTGGCTGCTGTGCAGGTGACTCCCATCTGTGAGCACTGGGGCCTCTCCCTGAGGGCATCAGCTGCAGAAGCATCTATCTGCGATTTCGTGCCTCTGGTTTCCTGATGCATCGATGCAAATTCCTCACTTGGGTCTCAGAGTCCCTTCAGAACATTTGGAAAGACAGCTATGCTTCTCTTTGGGGAAGAGGTGTATGCTGAACACAGGGTGTCTTCAGGGACACAGAATTAAGAATTGGCTGCTCAGTGCTCGCTCTGTCATCCCTGGTCCTGCTGGTCTTTTGTTTTCCCTTGGGGCATTCTGGGCTCCCATGGATCAGGCTCCTTTGCAAGGCTGCCCCTACCTTTAGCTCTAGAGAGGAAGCAGGCACATTTTGCTGCATAGCTGAAGGGTGTCAACAGTTCTCTGTGATGATTAGTTGTTAATGACAAATGGAGCTGATCTAGAGTCACCTGAAGAAGGAAGGATCTCTGAGAATGTCTGAGAGAGATTATCTTAATTGTGTTAATTGATGTGGGAAGACCCCCACCCACTGTGGGCAGCACTATTCCCTAGGCTCCTGAACTGGATTAAAAATGGAAAAAGCTAGCTGACCATTAGCATGCATACATTCATTGTTGTCTTCTGACTGTGGATGTAATGTGACCAGCTCCTTCAAACTCCTGCTTCTGTGACGTAGCTGTCATCATAGAGTTAACCTGGAACTATGAGCCCAGAAAATCCTTTTTCCCTTAAGTTGCTTTTGCCAGGATAGTTTATCAGAAAATGAAGACAACTTTCCTGCCTCTGCTTCACTTCTCTTACACTCTCTGTCTTCAGCAGCAAGCAGAACAGTGTCACAACTGATCAAACCCTCTGGCAGCCTCACTCAGAGCAGTAGGCATGGACCTTCCATGACTTCTTTGTACATGACAGCTCTGACATCATCATCTGCCACTTCTATTCCGGCCACGTTAGCATCTTACTTGTTCAGGTTGGCTCGAGGCCTGTCCTCTCACTCCAGTGAGGCATTGCATCGTCCTTCTGTCTTCCTGGGTGTCTGAATTACTTCCTCTCCTCCTCCAAATATTCACCAATATCATCTTCTCAATGAAGCCTATTCTGGATACATGATTTAAATTACAACCCACTCCAACTCCCACCCTCTCTGCCTTGCTGACTTGTACATAACATGGAGTTCTCCGCTGTATTGTCCTATCCCCCGGGCAGTCACCATGGCTCCCCGAGGCCCTGTAGGCGTCTTATTCTTTTTTCCCCCGATTTAAGCATTAATCATATTGTCATGTCAGACTCTGTCAACTGTTGTGTCCTTAGTCCTGGTGCGAGCAACAATACTCATTATAAATGTATCAACTAAGTAAACGACTGGATGAATGAGTGAATGCTTTCATTCACTTGGGAAAAGCTGACAGATGATTGAGAAGATTAACTAGTGAGGTTTGTAAAGTCCGCGTGATGCTTGACTCAAAAAGAAGTAGTTTATAATTTATATGATAAGGGAGGGCTTCTTGTCACGGAGTATCGTGTTATCTAAAATTCTGTAGCCTGTAGACACCCCAGTGATTCCACTAGAGGAAAAATGCATGCTAAAACGCTCAAAAGACGTGGTAGGAGGAAACAGCAGGACTTTGGCTCCATAACAGGTCTCTCTCACACTAGCTAGCAGAGGCCCCCTTCATGTCTCACCTCTTAGAATCACACTCCCTGGCTGTCAAGAGGCCCCGCAACACCGGCACCTTAGAGGGTGCCAATTAAGTGATTTTCACGTCACATCTCATAAGGAGCCCAGTCTTGGGGGCTGAATTTCGGTTGAACAAATAGGTGGAGGTAGAATGGACTTCATCTGATCGTGCATTCCTTCCATGTGTCCCCACTCCTGCCTTTGTTCTATCTGCCTATCTATCTACTTATATATTTATTTTTGAGACAGATTCTCACATATCCCAGGCTAATTTCAAACTCAATGTATAGCCAAGGACGGCCTTGAATTCCTGCTCTACCTGCCTTTACCTCCAAGTGCTGGGATTGTACTTGCTGGCCCAAGACTGGGTTCTGAGACAGGAGCTGGAGGGTCCTGCTGGGTGGACAGGTGGAACTGAGCTCAGCATCTGTAAGAGATGGCTACCATCTCAGGGGTTCACAGTTGGCCAACAGGCAAGGCAGTAGAGGGGTGTGGACCTTGAATGCCAATGGCGTGGACTTGTTTTTCTAAGTAGTGATATACACCATCTCTAGTCAGCATTGCATCTCTATAACAAAATACCCCAGCTAGTCAACGTAAACGGAGGAAAGATTTGTTTGGGCTCACAGTGTTGAAGGCTTTCAGTCCATGGATGCTTGGCCCTGTTGCTTCTAGGCTGGTGGAGACGCAGCACATCATGGTAGGAACACATTTGTGGAGGAAGCTACTCATTTACTCTGAGAAGGTAAAGGAAGGGGTTCCCAATATTCCCTTTCTCCAGCTAGGTTTTACCTCTTAAAGATTCTGACACCTGGGACAGGCTGGGAAACCACGCCTTTTTTCCACAGCCTTTGGGGGACATTTTAGAACCTCAGCATGAGAGGTAACTCCTGGGCTTGTGCCTTTGGAAATCCATATCTGTGATCTGGTCCTGTTAGGGAGACTGGAGCTGCCTGCACAAACAGCTTTACCGCAGAAATGGCCATCTCCTGTCTCAAAAAGAAAAAGCTCCTCTATGAAACCATCTCACGTGACCTTGGCCTGTGTGGGCAAGAGGGACATCATCAAGGTCCTATGTGAAGGTGCTATGGATCTGAGACTGGGATGGGAGAAAAGGAGCTGCTGAGAAGGGCTGGCAGACAGATGGTCGATTCCCTTGTCTGAGCCCAAGGCTGCAGTGGATTGCATGTGGTCCGGGGGACTCTCTGCCCCGGGGGGCTCCACTCCCTCACCCCCTTTTCTTCTTCATGCTTTCCTTTCTCATTTACCACACATCTCCAAGGGCTGGAGGCTGGTGGTATGGTAATGATTACAGCAGCCGTGGACTTCACTGTCCTATAGCTTAAGGGCTAGTAGGAGGGTCGTCACTAGACAGAGGACCAATAGGGAGAGGTCAGTGATGAGAGCGAGCCTCTGATGGATCGAGACTACCGATGCTTTACATTTCTGGGGTCTCCTTTCCCACATCATAGGATCTTCTGGAGTATTGGTTGATTGTTACAGCATGTAGTTTAGCTTTTTTTCTTTCATGTTTTTGAAGTATGCTTATTACTAAATAACTAATTAATAAATAATAACTAATTGTTAAAAATAATAACTAATAACTAATTAATAAATAATAAATACACATTATGATGTGTCCATTTTCAGCAGTTAATTTCAGATTGGGAATCTGTAACCTAAAAATCTGAAAACCAAAATGCTAGGAAAACCCAAGAATTCTAAGCACTGGCATGATGTCACCAGTGGGAGCGTTGCATCATGAATCTTTGTTTTACTCACACATTTATCTAAAAGTATAATTTGGAGTTTGCCTTAAGCGTATGGATACAGACAGTCACTCAACAAATGAATTTTGTTCTTAGACAAAATCTTGGGTCCTCTCTCCAAGATGTCTCAGTGTGTGCATGCAAATATTGTACGCCCAGGTCTGAAAGCCTCTGAGATACTTTCACTCCAAGCTTTTCAGGGAAAGGATGTTCACCCAAGGATTCCTTCTGTATAGGAAGATTTGTATTTACATTTGCTTTTGTGACCATATTATGATAAAGATAGTAATAGCACCAGGCTACATAGCCCAGGCTACATAGCAAAATCCTACTTTAAAAATAATAGAGTGAGCTTATTCATGGCTCTGTATCCCCTTCTTCCATAGTACACAGGGAGTCCACACTGGTGGTCTTCTGCAGTTGAGCAGAGTCAGGTGCTGGCTGAGGGGCTGCAGGAGAAAAGACATGCCCACACCCTTGCATGCAACTCCTTGCAGCATTTCAAGTACTTTCTGGTTCTTTCTGCCACAAAGAGAAAGAGGGAAAGGGGGGAGGGGGGACGAGTAAAAGCAAAAGCGCAATACCTCCAGTAGAGCACCCTGAAAGCCTAGGCTCAGGGTTAGCAGGAGCAGCTGCTGCTTTTTGTCAATGAAGATTTGTAGAAGCACAGCTGTGCTCATTTGCTTGTGCCTCGTCTGTGGTGGCTTCCCCCATACTGAGAGGCGGCAAGTGGTTGCAACCAGGGTCTCGTGACCTATAATATTTGTTGTCCAGCCTTTTAAGGGAAAACTGTGCTCAGCTCTGGCCTAGATGATGGCAGAGGCACTGAATGGCAAGAACGGGGTTCCTGAATGGCTGCGAGGGTCAGAGCCTTGGCTCTTCCCATCTTCCAAGGCCAATTGGCTTGCATCATTGGATATCACAGGGAAATCAACCATCTTGCTGTCTTCTTTGCATAAATCATTTCCATAATGTAAAGCTAATATTTATTGGACATTTTTGTGTGTATGTGTATATATTCCTGTGTGGAGGTGCAATGTTTGCCTCTGTGTGTGTGTGTGTGTGTGTGTGTGTGTGTGTGTGTTGGGGTGGGGGGGCAGAGGACGACCTCAAGTCTCAGTAAGCTCCTCGCATTTTGAGATAGGATCTCCCATGATAGTTCAGGTTACATTGTCATCTTCTTGAAGCAGGTGGGACATGGACTCAGAGAAATGGATTGCCCAAGGTTGCTTGACTGGCGAGTGGCAGAACTGCAGCCCAGCCCAGACCTCTGGACAGCAGTCTGAGGACTCCCTCCACTCCACCAGAGAGACTCAGGCCGGCTTAGTGAACGTTCCAAATTTGGAGCAGAGTGTTTTCCTTAGATGTTGGTTTATATTCAAAATGCACCAGCCTGTCAAATTGCTGTTTGGACATTAGCCCATCCTTGAACAGTCACCATAACAACATGGACATATGGAGGGGAATGTGTATTGGGAAAAAACTGATTCTAGTCCAGGGGAGGATGGAGCTTTGCAGGGAGGGGGTGAGGTGGGCCAAGGACTCCCCTGAGTAGGTTCATTTCACAGGACAAACTGGGAATGGTTTAGTAGCACAGTGTCTTTTTCATACTTTTAATGCCCCCAATTCATTTAGGGGAACACCTCTTATGAACTTAGCCCAACCCCTCAGGATGGCATGGTGCTTTTGGGAGAGTGTGGTAAGACATGATGTATAGGGGGAAAGGAATGACTATTGAAAGCACAGAGCTGGAGAGATGACTCAGAGGGTAAACACTTGCTTTACAAGCATGAGGGCTTGCGTTTGGATCCTCAGCATCTACATAGAGCTCGGTAGGGTAGATTTCAGTCCTATCTATCCTCTCCTGAGATGAGAGTTGGAGACAGGAGAATACCCAGAAGCTTGTGGGGCAGCTAGTCTGGCACAGGTAGTGGAGAGCAACGAGAAACCCATCTCAGACAAGATGGAAGGCATAGACCAATAAGCGAGTCCTCTGGTGTCTGCATGTGTGTTATGGCATCTGCTCATACTCACACACATGAACATGCTCGTACATCACACACACACACCCACCCCAAAAAACAAAATGCCTGAGCCCACCCAAGAGATTCCTGCATGAGCATCCCCGGAGAGAAGTCTGAGGCACCTGCACCTTAAACCTAGAGACAAATGGCCAAGAGCTTGGCCTTAGGTATGACATGCCTGTATTTTACTCTTTTTGTGGTCAGGCGGCAAGCTTGCTTAGAATAAAAAAAAAATCCTAAGATGAAATTTTGTTTCTGCATTAGGAATGCATCTTCTCTGAGCAGACTGAGTTAGGGTTATTCTCCTCCCTTCCTTCCTTCCTTCCTTCCTTCCTTCCTTCCTTCCTTCCTTCCTTCCTTCCTTCCTTCCTTCCTTTCTTCAGTTCATTCTTTCATATGTATATACATACACACACATAAAATACATATATGCATATATATTTTGCTGAGCAGGAAATCGATCAGTCGTATCAGTTGTCCTCTTAAGAGTATTGTTTTAGGGCTGGAGAGATGGCTCAGTGTCTAAGAACACTGACTGCTCTTCCAGAGGACCTGGGTTCAATTCCCAGCACCCACATGGCAGTTCAAAACTGTAACTCCAGTCCAGGGGATCTGACGCCCTGACACAGACATGCAGCCAAACACCAATGTACATAAAAAAGAGTATCCTTTTAGAGAGGATCTCAGCTCATTATCTTACTATGTCACCCCATACTTTTGGACACCAGGTTGTAGACTCCTTCTACTCTTCCACAGAGATTCAGGAAGGGTAAGGAACACTCTTATGAGTCCTAATTTCTAATAGCCAAGGGTCGAGACTCCTTTGTCTTTTTCCTGCCCAGAAGAGACAGAGGGTACTGAGCCAGAGTAGCTCAGAGCCATCATGGATGCCTGGATGTCACTGCTTACCCTGCAGTGATCTCAGTCTGACTTCCGTCCACTGTCTCCCAGCAGTGGTACTTAGTACAGTGTACAACGGGGATGTCTTCCTCATTGCTGAATTCAAGACTTAGGGGATGAAGACAATTTTCAGAAGAATGTAACTCCTCAGCTTCCTGGTATATCCACGTCCCACAAGTAGTTGAAGGACATACATGCTCAGGAAAAATCAGAAAGTGAGTGGTAACGAACGGGACTGGAACAGCTGTGAGCCAGGAGAGAAGGTCGAATGTCTTCAACATGGTGGGCTCACCTGCCTGAGAGGCACCAATAAGCCAAGGGAGTGCTTGGACTATTATTCCTAAGGCAATCATGGATTCATCACTACTAATTAAACCTCTTGATAGAATGTAAAGGGGAAATGGTACAAAGGATATACTATTTTTTTTATAGATGAAGATTTTGACTTTTATTCTGGAGGGGTGGGTGGAGAGATGATGTCAGGCCAAGCAGGACTATGACCATTGGCCTAATGTCTTCATGGTATGGGTTCTTGGGTAGGGTAAGGTGTGGAGAGGAAAATATCCCTTATCCCACTACAAACTATAACCCCGTTAGCAGGGAAGATCCTTTCTGGAGCTTCTGGGTTACACTGATCACTCTTTGACCTCTGGATGCCTCAAAGTTAAAAAAAAAACCACACCCTCTGCCAGTTAGCCAAAGTGAGCAAGAAAGAATGAGAAGAAAGGAAGATGGAGAGCAAGGATTGAATGAATATAAGGGGACCTCAGAGCTGCCGTTAGCTCCTGCTCAAGCCGGGGACTCAGAGCAGCAGTCTACCCGCCTTCCATTAGGGAGTTGCAGTGACGGCCACATACGGCAAATTAGCTCCCAGGAAGTGTCCTGTATGCTCTGCCCACAGTGTATTCCGTTCCCTGAGTCTCCATTTATTCCGTCTATGGGCTCAGAATGGATGACAAAGAAGGGGCCCAAAAGATATAGTAGAATTGCCAATGCATACAAAACTTTATGAATACTCGTGTGTGTGTGTGTGTGTGTGTGTGTGTGTGTGTGTGTGTGTGTGTGTGTGTATGTGTATCACAAGCTGGTAGATGTTTTCAGAATTACCTTTCATTTTTAGTTACGTGTATGTGTCTGTACATGTGTTTGTCACATGTGCGTGAGTTCCCACAGAGGCTAGAGAAAGGCATCAGATCTTCTGGAACTGGGATTGCAGGTAACTGTGAGCTTCTAGACTTGGGTTCTGGGAGCTCAACTCTGGTTCTCTGCAGGAGCAACAAGCATTCTTAATTGCTGAGCCATCGCTCCATCCCTTCCACCCTATCTTTTGAGACAGGATCTCTCACCGACCTCAGAGCTCACCAGTGTGGCTAGACTGGCTGGCCAGCAAACACCAGGGACTCTCCCATCTCTGCGCCTTGGCATTATGATTGCAGGCATGCATACTGCTGTGAGTGGCTTTCTATCAAGGTGCTGGGGATCTTGCTTGTCCCACAAACACTTTACCAGTTGACCTATCCCTTCAGCCCCTGAATAAAGTTTTATTAGAACTCAGTCATGTCCATTCATTTATTGACATGTCGCTGGGCTGCGTTTGTGCTGTAACAGCAGGATTTGAGTAGTTGCAGCAGAAACTGTACGACCTGCAAAACCTCAAAGGCTTTGCCAACCCCCGCTCTGGAAAGTCTGCACTGACATTTAGATGCCTCGTTTTGAAGTGATACGCACCACTTTTGTGTTGGTTACTTTTCTGTCGATAGAACACCATGGCCAAGGAAACGTACAGAAGAAAGAGTTTATTGGGGCTTATGGTTCCAGGGGGATAAAAACCTCTGAGGGTAGGGTGATGGCGGCTGATTCCATAAATCAAGAAAACAAAGCACTCTTGAGAGTAGGCCCCATGGGCCAACAGAAAACAATCTCCGTAGCATGGCTGGAGGTTCTTATAATGTTAATGTTAGGTCAGGGCCTTTTTTTTTTTTTTCCAGATCCTTTGCATCTCCTTTGTTGTGTATGTTAAGGCTTCTGGTTTTATGTTTTTATGAGACTCCTGAGTATGCAAATGTGTGTGTCTCTGTGCCTATCTGTGTGCTCTTTCCTTGGCTCTCCTTCCTGTTTGTTTGTTTTCGTTTTATCTTATTGTACTTTATTGCACTATTATTTCGGTGCCTGTTCGTGGGTCCCTCTGGAAGGTGTTAGGAACTTAGAGGAGTTGGGGGAGGGGAAACTGTAATCAGAATTTATTGTATAAAAAAAATCTATTTTCAATAAAAGAAAAACACTCTACATCTTGAACCATGATCACAAGACAGGGAGAGGGCACCTTTGGAATGATGCATATCTTTAAACTCTTAAAGCTTGCTTCTGTTGGCTTCTGTGCCTCTTCCAACAGGACATCCTTCCTAAACTTCCCAAAGCCATTATTTGGGGACCAAGTGTTCAAATGCCTGAGATTATGAGAGCCATTGCTCAGCAAGCTATCGTAATTTCACAATTCACTCACTGGAACCATTAGATGGTCCCCCTCAACCATGGGAAGCCAAGAAGTGCTTCTTACGATGCTCTTGTGGGTCAGGGGTAGTCAGAATATTGAGGAAACAGCTCTCATGGCCATCCAAGCACCTATTCTATGTTGAACTCTGTACTAGGTACTGGGTAGAGTTGGCTCAGTGGTTAAGAGCAGTTGTTCTTGCAAAGGAACCTGGTTCGATTCCCAGCACCCATATGGAGGCTCACTACTTCCCGGGGAACCAGGCATGCATGTGGAGCATATATGTGCAGGCAAGCACTCACACACACAAAATAAAGTAAATCCTTAAACAAAACACAGCAGGTAAACAAGATAGAATTCTTCACCTGAGGGGGTGGGGAAGGCTACGAATGGGGTACAGTCAGCTGTCCTTCCCTAGTAGATGCAGACTGTTTCTTATGAAGACGCTCCGAGTATGACAGTACCAGGGCACTGGGCAGCTCGGCAGCAGAGACAGTGACAGATTCCCTTGATGCACATTTATGTCGATAATAGAAGGGTTGCTTAACAGAAATTCTTAAAGGAAAGATGAGATAATTTCATGTTTTGATATTTGTAAATTGAGTCTGTTGAAGCCAGAGCTCCGTCGTGCATATTACTGCTGTTGTAATTCTGGCAAAGATATGATTCAAATTGGCAAAGTGTCTGGGAAGGGGAAATCCAAGAAGGACGGGGGGTGGGGTGGGCTGGGAAACAGAAGTGCAGAACCAGATCCTGGCTTCTGGTGGCTTTTGGGAGTGCGACTAGTGGCCTCGGAGCCTTGGCTACAATGGGCTTAGAGACAGGGAGGAGACTTAGAGGAGACTACAGACCAGCGTCCAAGAATACTTGGAATCGCTGGAGGTGCTGAAGCCTGGAGAGGGAGCTGGAGCTCTCAGGAGAGGGGTGTGTGCATGCGCCTGGTGGGGGAGAGACATTTCAACACGGTGGGAATGAAGGATAAATTTAAAACCCATCAAACGGAGCTGAGACAGAATGACAGCGTGAGGAGCATGAGTCACTCTTCCTAGGGACCCACCCAACTGTTGGCAGGATTTGAAAAATATTTTCTCCTTCATGTCTCCTCACTCAGCTCAGTCTGAACCCTCTCCCTCCCCTGCCCCAGTGGGACCTGCCCCCTTGGTGACCAAATGTGTAGTGCTGACCAATGCGTGGAAACCTCAACTCGGCTCCCAGATGGCTTGGGTATCCTGTCTGGAAAGAAGAGTCCAGATGATGGAGAAGGAAGGGAGGCAAATGAAGGAGCTGCCCCAGGGCCCGCTCTGTAGGTTTTCTCTATGTGCATTAAGGTCATCCTATTAACTGGGCTTTTCCTTAAGATGCCAATGTTCATGTAGTAAGGTGGTGGGAGTGGCGATGGGCATGGCAATGGGCGTGGCCCTTTAGATTCTGCTTCTTGCAGCACAAGTGTGATCAATATGGTGAGGGGCGAAGAAAGGGGAACTCAGACTTGAAAGCTTGAGTCTATGCTCAGCTCTGATATTTAACAGTGTGACCCTGGGCGGGTCTTTCTACCTCTAGGACCTTATTACTCTCCTCTATAAAATAATATGTTTGAACATTAGGATTCATAACCATTTCCTGTTCTTTGCTTTTATGGTTTACAGTTTGATTTGTGGTTCATGTTAGAGAAGACAGAAGATAGCCAGGCAGAAGGTGTGCATAGGGTAGCATTATAAAAGGATGCTTCCCTGAGGAGGTCCGAGCATGGCCCCAGTGTATAGTGGGGTCTCATTTCAACTAGTTGAATGGTCTGGATGCCAGGGTTTCTCTAAGCACACAGTATACACACAGTTCTTAGCACCAAAGGGCTATATGTAGACACCACTTGGGGGCTGCTGGGTGGCTGGGTGGCTGGGTGGAAAGTTCAAGATTTGAGCTTCTGGCTGAAAGGTAGACAGCAGTATCCTGAGGAAGTGGGAAGCTGAGGTCCTCTTAAGTCTGAAGGACTATCCTAGGACCTCAGGCTCATGAGGTCCTAGGAACTGTGACTCACTGCCATTGCCTAGAACCATAAGAGGAATATATCAAGAGCCCTGGGAAAGCTCAACATTCTAAAAACAAAGCACTTCATTTTTTTACTGAATGTGTGTGGCTTTCACACCCCCATTCAAAGGAGGTCATCAATATTCCTCATAGAATATTGGATAGAAATATTCCTCATCCTCTGTGTTCCTTAAATCCTCCTCTGTGCATATGCTCATCCTTTTGCCTATGAACCCCCTTGTCCCCATCTCCTGACCCCCCCATATCTTGCCCCTCACCCAGCATATTCTGTCCATACCTAGTTTCAGTATTCTGTCCTCCACGCAGCCCTTCTGACTACCCCAGATGTATAGTGGTCTTCTCTGACCACCTGAGAACAAGGTGGTCTTGCTCTGAGCATTCCTCTGAGCAGATATCAGGCCTACATCAGGCACAGCATGTGCTGCGTGACAAGCATCAGTGTCCTCCCGTGTCCCCATGGGTACAATGTGGACCGTGTCTAGATCATGTTGGGATGCTTGGCGCATGGTAAGTACTCTTTCCTGGGTGAAGCTGGCCACATTCCCCTTGGCGTGGAAAGGGAGAATCTGGTTTGGGGAGTCATTGGAGCATCTGGATCTGCACATGCTCCCTGAGTCAGGAAGTAGATGCAAGTGTCAGAAGAGAGGAAGGAACCTCAACTGGATGTGACTGCTTTGTGGCTGGCCCACAGAGGGGGCAGCAGCAGGTGGCCAGGATCAGGGGGCGAGGGGGGACTGGGAAATTGGTGTGGGAATGGGGAAGATTCTTCGAATCCAGCCATTGCTGGATTCCTGTCCACCTGAGATTGTGGCTTCTCCTCTAGGTTATGATACTGGAATGTTTGTCACCAATGCACATATTGATGGCTTCCTTTGAATGGCGGTGTGAAAGCCACACATTTAGTAAAAATGTACTTTGATTTTAGAATTTTGAGCTTTCCCAGGGCTCTTGATATGTTCTTCTTATGGCTCTAGGCAGTGGCAGTGAACCATAGTTCCTAGCCCTGTAATCACCTGGGAAAACTGTTCAGTGGTCTGTGTTGCTAAGCTGTGATGTTCAGTAAATTAGACATTAAATGCAGTTTGACTTCCAATATTTTCACCTTCAATGGGCTTTTTGGGGTCGTAGTCCAGCTTGAGTCGAAGAGCATCTTTAGGCATGTACTTCCTTAACCTCTCTCTGTCTTCTGCGCTGGACTTGAGCCTCGTGGTAAGAATAAAGTAGGGTCTGCTTAAACTCTGCTACTCAGTGAGCCTGGTACCCAGACTAGTCTACAATCGATACTAGCGATTTTATCATCTTTTACCAAGCGCTGCCTGTATGCCAATTCCTTGGCCAGGCCTGGGAAGCACCACTGAGCCTTGGAGGGCGGTGTCATTAACCTCTTTCTCTTCTCTATTTCCCCGTGCCCGTGATCCTTCCCCCACTCCTCTTCCCCACCCTTTGTCTCTGCCCACCCTTTCCCTGGCAGAGCAATGTTCTGTGATGGTGCCCGAGATGCGTGGACTGAGCCCAGGCCGAAGGCTGCCCGAGCCCGCCCTGTGCCCGGCTGCGGGAGGGAGCCCTGAGCCCGGGGCTGCTGGCCGGCGCTGCCACGTCCTGGCCCTGCCCGAGGAGGAGGCATGGCGGCCGCAGCAGTGTGCCCTGCTCGAGGCCGATGCCTCCGACGAGGTGGGCATGCTGCCTGCCTCCCCGCGCTCTGCGGTGGCCGGCTTCGACAACTTCTTCCCGGTGCAGGAGGGCGAGGGCCCGGGCTGGGAGGGCAGCAGCACGCTGGATGCAGGCTCCAGCCCCTTCCTCCCCGTGAGCCCGGAGGTCATGAAGCGGAGGCGCGGAGGCCTCATCGAGCAGCGGGACATCATCAAGGCCCACGAGGCACACAAGATGCAGAGCACCCCCCAGGCCCGGCGCAAGGAGTGGGAGTGAGTATGGCAAGTAGGGCGGGCGCCGGGGACAGGGTGGTCCCAGAGGCGGGGGAGGAGTGGGAGAGGCATTTGTCTCTGCACCCACTAACCTAGGAGAACGACCCTCCTGAGGGGGTCCCCGTGGTCAGCCGGCCAGTGAGCGCACTGCTCAGCTTGTAGGCCACTCTGAACCTCACTGGGGTCTGTCCAGTAAGAATCCACCAAGTTTGCGCTTCTGCTGCTCAACTAACCCGTTTAACCAAGCTCTTAGGAAAAGGAGCTGGGTCTATCTCTGCACGCCCTGGAGGATGGATGGTACCCCACCCACCTGCCTCGTGCTTCCCTCAGGGATCGCAGCTGCCCTGCCTTTTCTCTCTCCGTCCTTGGACGTTCCTATTTGGGCAAGTCTCTCCACAGAGGAGAGGGAAGAGAACTACCAAGGTGTGCGGCCTCCGAGGCGTCATCTCTTCTCTTTCCGTGTAGAAGGGGTTTATGTTCTGACTTAGGCTGTCTCGGCGGCGTGCTACGTGAGAATCGAGGGGTTTTATTCTATTATCTTTATCTCCAGGAGTCATGACTTGAAGGTAGTATTCATTCCATGTAATTTTCAGTGGCTCCTGTTTTATATCCCATATAAAGACTTAATTTTGCTCTTCAGATCTGTATATTGTGCATGTTTTGCATGCCCCGTGGTCCGTATGTCTTTCTTCCTGTCTGAGATGGCAAGTTGCTAGACACAAGCGTTTTTAATGGCAGCGTCTATATTTGAATTTCCCCGCTTAACTTCTGTGGGTGAGATGGGTGGGGTGTGTGTGCGTGTAGATCGGATGTTCTCCGTTTCATGTAGATATTAGTATTTATTATATTTACGTATTAATATGCATTATATATTAAAGTATATATTAATATATACATAATTAATACACATTACTATATACATTAAAATAGTATATATGCTAAAATATTATGTTATTATATAACAATATATATTATATTCCATATAATATATTGATTAAAATATTAAAATATTAATATATTGTATATCAATATACAATATATTAATATATATCAATATTATACTAATATTTAGTTTTAATTTAATTAATATTTAATTACTATTAAATCAATGATAATATATTAATATATAGTACATATAATATAATATAATATAATATACATATTAATATTTAGTTTGTTCACCCATTCATTAGCCCTGCTATGTGATAAGCTCCTGTGGTGCAGGAGCTGATTGGGCCATCATACAATGAATGATGTTATTCATCTCTCAGTGCTGTTAGTCTTTAACCTATAACTCTTTAAGTGCAGGAACACATTGCATGTACTAACTCCTCACTGTGACAATGCGGTAGGTATAATCTTAACTAAAAGGCACAGGGAGGTGACTTTCTCGAGGCCACTCGCTGATAACCGCGTTGTTATCGAGGTTCAGTATTGATGAGGGATTTGCACCCTGCCATGGTGGCTCTAGAATCTCTGATTTTAACCATGAGGGCATGGTGCTTTTCATTTCCATAGTATTTCTTATCTCAGTGGACCACTGAGATGTCTTGGCCAGTGTGAAGGTTGGAAGACTCGGGACATGTGTATCAAGGTGACATAAATAACTCTCGGAAACTCAGTTTGGAAACTGAGGAGGAAGTAGATGGCTACAGCAGTTGGTATTTGTGCAGATTCACAAATGTCATGGTGCACACCTAATAGTCAGGAGGCTGGAGCAAGAGGGCCTTCAAGTTTTAGGTGAGCCTGGCTACCCAGTAAGCGCTAGAGCAGTCAGGGCTACACAGCAGGGCTCTGTCTCAATCAGGGAAGCAAAGAGAAGTGTTTTATTCTGCAATTGTGTCTTACCCTTTTAAGTATAACTCTGGAAAACTCAAAGGGAATTTGTGGAGCATAAACATTGTTCATGTCACCCAATGTCTGTCTTGGGTCCTAATGTGAGAATTCCGACAATGCTTAATGTGAAACTTCACCGTGACTAGCAATTTGTAAAGAAAACTCGGATGTATTCAGCAAGACCCTTTACTATTGGAGGGCTATCGGGGTCTAGCCCGCACACCTACTTGGTGTGGCAGAGTTAGCAGACTGCTTTCAGCCGCTGCTGTAGTGGGAGGTGAAACAGGGAGGACTCACCAGAGACCTGGGGGCTGGGCGCCTGTTAGTCTTTGGGTATAATGCTGTGGAGGAGGAGCTCACAGCGCAGGCGAGAGGAGCTGACTGGGGAGGTGAGGGGGAGCAGTGAGAACAACCTCCTCTGTTCAGGATGGGCTGGGAGTCAAAGGTGAGGCTGGCGGAGGAGGAGCCATTGGAACATGACCTTAAAGGGAACAGTTTCAGGAGGAGGATGGATTAGAAGTCCAATCAGAGTTGGTCAGTGAGGAAGTGGGAAGTGATGGTCAGTGATGTCGCCCCATCCATACCTGTCCGCCGGCTCATCACTGCCATCTGCTTGGAGACATCTGTGTTCAATACCATTAAGACTCCCCACCCTGCACCGACAGTTTCTCCTCTTTATGGCCTCAGGGTACTCTGACCCCTCTCGAGCTCTCCAAACCCAAATAGTGCACTGTATAGAGCTTATATTCCAGCATCAGAAATATCATCTCCCCTCCCGCTCCCCCCCCCTCCCCTCCCCTCCCTTTCCCCTCCCTTTTTCTTTTCTTCCTGCCATCTTTTCCCCTCCATCTCCCTCTCTTCCCTCTAGTTTTTTCTTTCATCAGGTCTTGTTGTGTAGCCTAAGCTGGCCTTGAGTTCTGCATCCTCCTGTCTCTGCCTCCTGAGTGTGGTGGCAGCGGGTGTGTGCCACACGCATGTCATTACAGAATCCCACCTGACTACATCATCTACAGGGTCCCAGTCAGTCCTTTAGTTTCAGGAAGATTTTGGCCCCTTCACCGTCTTCTCCGGTTCTTCACCGGTTCTTCACGTACTCTCCGTTCTGAGTGACTCTTGTATCTTGAGTGTGTCTCTCCCTCTACTCCGGGCTCGGGGTTTCTTTGGCTCGTTTTCCAGGTGACCTTGCCTCATTGCATCTGCATCCTTGGTCCCCCATGTTTGTCATAACTGCAGGGCTCCTCCGTCTTAGTTTCAAGTCCTCACGTGCGATGGCTGGCTGCTCTCTGATGGGTAAACTCCCTCTAGTGCTCATTTCCCAGGATTCCGAGGTCTCACTTTGCTACCCTCATCTTTAATCTTACACTTACCCCCATCTAATCAAATTAAATCCTGTTGTAGATGTAAACTATTTCCCAGAGGAAAATGGCGACCTTTTATTTGAGATCTTATCCTATACTCTCCTTTCTTTCTTCTCCTAGTTTCTGAAAGTGCGTCGGTTGTCAGCCATGATAAGAACACTTGATGCCTCCCAAGCTGGCGTCTGCTCTCTCGTGCTTCCAGTCCCAGAATGGCTTCCCAGGATTCGGCCTCCGCTCTCTGGTCGGTCCCTTTGTTGCTGCTCTCGCAGATCTTCAGCTCTGCCCTTATCTTAGTTGCCCCGCCCATGTGCACTCAGACATCTGAGCGTTTATAGATAAAACCCCCACGGCCATGCTGACCGTGGTCGCAAACACGACCCCCACCTCAAGTTAGCCTTTCGACTTGCTTACTACATAGTACTTAGCACTTAGAAGTCTTACTGCATAGTGCTTTCACATTGGTCCTCACCGGGACTATTTCATTTCCGTGACCCAACCCCTCGTTCAGGCCCCGCCCCCTGAAGTCATGCCTGGGGTTGCCTTCCTACTTCACTGGGAAAACAGCAGCAACCAGAGGGGCGTGCAGTGGCTCACCTCTGCGTCTACCCCTGAACCAGCTCTGCTCTTCTGCGACTGTGTATCGAATGCTCCTCCAGATCCCCGGGGTGACGCCCATGCCCGGGGAGAGGAAATTGAACCCTGTTGTCTGTTTCTTCTGTTTGCCACGCTTGTTCTCACAGTTCCCTTTTGAACTCATTTCAACATGACTTTCATCCTACCTCTGGGCTACATTGGTCTCCCTATCGGCAATCCGACAGACGGTCCTCTATGTCCGTTTGGGGGTGGGGGCAGTCCAGCAGTAGTCGTGACAACGATATTTGACTCAGTCATATTAGCCTCTGTCTCTTACTGTCCCCCCTGCCCCCCAGCATGGCTGTCATGAAACCACAGAGATTCTCCTCCCACCTTGCTGTTACCCACAACCTCTCTTACTAGTTTTCTTTTTCTCCGTCCCTGGACAGTAGCTCTCTAGCACGGGTTCTCTACACACAGATAAGCTATGCATCTCTGAATGGAGCGGCCATTTGTGAGGTCAGAGCTGTCCCGACCCAGTGTCCACCCACAGCCTTATGTCTCTGAGCGCTGCTGCGCTGGGGACCAAGCCTTGAACACACGAGCCTTTGGGGGTGGGGCACGAGAAAGCAAACTCATAAGAATTATTGCTTCTGCTTTGATAGCTGGGGCACAGAGCACCTGAGTACATGGTCTGAGGGGGTTAGTCCGCTCATCTCTTAAATAGCCCCTCCACGTCCATCCCTCTTTGCTGGAGTCTTTTTCCTCTTTGGTAGCTAAGCATCCCTATCTCTTTAGATTTAAAAGGGAGTTGTAAAGACAGACACAGTTTCTGTGGGAGTTCTTCGACCATGTGTCAAAATAGCCCTCAGCTCAGAACCCTCTGGTGGCTCCCTGTCTCCCGCACAACAGCCTTTCATATGACCATCGAAGACCTGTGTAATCTGTCTCTCCAGCCTCTGCCCCCACTCCCTTTCCTCCACAGAGGTACTGCGGCTCTGACCCTCCTTTCCCAGTCTCCCCCCGCCCTCTGCTCTAGCTATTCTGGTCCTTGCTACCCCCTGAAGCTGCCCAGATCCATCTCCCCTTTGCCCTTGTTGGCCCTTTTACTGACAATGCTCTTCTTCATCTCTCTTCATCTTCCCTCACTGCTCAGAGGGACCACTAGCTCGTTCTACACAGAACCATTCCGCTATCCTCATTTCAGCTCCTGCTTCTGCAGCGCACGGATGTACACATTTTGTACCGGAGTGTAAGCAGAGGCTCTGTCTTATCTTCAGGCTTGAGAACAGCGCTGTGTGCTTGGCTCACGATAGCTGAGTTCCCTGAGCCAGTCATGCTCTGTGATTGTGTAGGTTGTTGACTCCATCTGAACAATCAGCCGAGGAAGAGAGGAATCTTCCCTGTCCTCTTCAGGACTCCTAGAACCCCATGTCTTCTGCCTTCTGTTCTGTAAACAGCATCCTGCAGGTTCTTTCTCAGGCAGGGATTCTCAGGCAGGGATTTTTTGCAGGAAATCAGCTTTGCAGCCAGTTTCCTTCCCCTCCCTCAGCTCCTCTCCTCCTGGGGCCTTGTCCAACACCCACACATCTGACAACCCACCACACACACAGAGACACACATGCACACACATACACACACATATACACACATATACACACAGACACACACACAGAACACACATACACAGACAGACACACATAACAAACATACACATACACACACAGAACACACACATACACATACATATAACACACACAGACACACATAACACACACACATACACATAGACAGACAGACACACACACACCACACACACACACACACATGCACACGCACACACACACTACAAATCTCTCCTCCTTGGCACCAAGTCAGGACTCTGATGACGTAGGAAGCAGACTAGAAACCAACCTGGGAGCCCCCTTCTGGTTCTGCCTATGGTGGGGGAGCCCAAGAGAAGGGCTTGGTGAGGAGGAGGATCCCCAGAGTGCCAGGCTTGTCCTGCAGAAAGCACTCCGGGCCTGTTCCAAGGACAACCGCTTTGTCCGCTCTCCCACGAAACAGGTTACAGAATGTTATTTCCCAAAGAACCTGTGGAGAGGTTCCCTCAAGTTTGCTGTGTGGGCTGGAAAGAGCTTTAGTTAGGACACTAGAGCAGGTGCTTCATAACAAAAACCTTTACTATGATTCCCCGCAGCTTACACAACGCTGTCACGTGCTCTATTCACCTGATCCTCACAATGAACCTATAGACTCGATGTTATGATTCCTATTCTGTTGAAGAGAAAAATGAGCCCCAAAGCAAGAGACAGTCCCAGGTCAGAAGCCTATCTTAATGACGGCCGCCATTGATGGAGCATTGGTTATGTGCTAGGTGCCTTGCTTGTATTATTTATACTAATGGAAATAATAGGTACTATTATAAAGAACAGAAACATTTCATACGGGACTATTATTACGTATAGGCTTGGAAGAAAGGAAATTATGTGTGACTTTAAAGTCTGCGTAGGCTGGCGCGACTTACTCCAGGAAGAGGGAAGCGGCATTTCCATAATCATAGTACTTATCCCGCTGTATTGTAATTGCCTGTTTACATGTCTGTTCCCCCCTCGAGTCTGTGTGCAGAGAAGTCTGTCTGCTTTCCGCTGCGGCTCCATCGCTCAGCACAGTACCTGTCACAGGACACACTGGATAGATGACTGCAGAGCGAGAAGTCATGTCGTGTGTACGCTGGGGAACTAAGGCTTAAGGAGACTGAGTGCTTGCTCTGCGTGACAGAGCCTGGGTCCACCCCGAGTCCTCCGACTGTGCAGCCTGTGCTTGCCCCACTAAGGCGCTCTTTCTGCCTTGGTGTTCCCAGCAGTGACTAGCACAGTGTTGTAACTTCGGGACACGTTTGTTAGTCACATAGAGCGGTGTTGGTGAGTCTCGGGATTCTTCTCTGCCTGTAGTCTTCATGGGTGATATCAACCAGGACAATATATTTACTGTTTACTTACAAATGTAGGTAGATTTTTCCAAGAACCTTTGACTCTGTGTGTGTGTGTGTGTGTGTGTGTGTGTGTGTGTGTGTGATGTGGCATATGTGCATGTGTTCACAGTTGTGTGTGTGATGTGGGGTGTCTTCATCTATCCCTCTCCAACTGCCTCCCTTGAGACAGGGTCTCTCACTAAGCCTGGGACTAGGCTAGTGGCCAGGAGGCTCTAGTGAGCCCCACCCCCCCACCCACCACAGTGCTGCGGTTACAGGCATTGTGTGCAGCCATGCCCAGATTTCTTATATCAGTGCTGGGGATTTGAACTGAGGTCCTCATGCTTGCCTAGCAAGTGCTGTTACTTGCTGAGCCATCTCAGTCTCCAAACCTTTGATGCTTGTAGCATAATATTCGTGTGGCATCTCTTCACCGTTGCCCAGTGTTTCAGATATAACATGGTGGGAACCAAACTCCTCATCTCCTTCTGACAGTCTCCCCCCACCCTACCCTGCGTTGTTTGTCTTGTCTCAGGATACAGTGCCATCTACCCAGTCACCTAAGCCATTCTCATTAGCCCATCTTTCTTTCTCCTTTCCTCAGTTCTGGCTAGTTAGCAAGCCCTGTTGACACATCTCTCAGACATACCCCAAGGGCAAAGCCTTCTCAGCCATCACTGTTGCTAACCACTTCTAAACCACTGCCACTTACACCATCACAGGAGCCTCCTAATTGGCCTCTCTCCTTGCGTGTTTGTTTCTCTAGAACCAGGGAATGTGTCCGTCACACAGCAGACAGGGCCCTTTAGAGGAGATGCAGCTTCCAATCCCATCAGTGTACAGCCTGTTCCCCTGGCCCTGATGTTCACACCCTGCGTTACCTGGTCTGTGCTTGACCACCCGCCTCACCCCTGTCACCCTCTCTCACTTCTCCCTACTCCTGGACACTGGCCTTCTTTCATGCGCAGACTAAGTCTGTTTATGTTTCTCCCCTGGATCCATCCTCTGACTAGAAGATTCGTTCTTTTGGTCTTAACGGGCTTCATGAGTTCTGTTCTTGTCATTGAGACCTTTGACGCCTCCCGGAAAATGCTGCGCTCACCGTACAGTCTACAGTAGACTCCCAGCCACTGTGTCCTGGCACCACTGTGTGCCTGCCTCCTCTGGCAAGTGTCAGAGCCGTAGGGGAGAGGCGGTTACTGCCTGCTTCCCTCTGCACCATCGAGGCTAAGAACAACGCCTGCATTTGGTGTCTGTGGATAAATGAATTCTACACGAAGAGTTGGTATGGTGATCGTTACCACTTAGGTGATTATCAGGCCTTTGTCAGCCCCAGCCATATTGTCAGGACTGGTCCAGGAAGCTCAGGACACCAGGGATTCGGTCTGTGGAGTAGGCTATCCCTGGGGTGTGGAGTTCATGGCTGTAAAGCAAGGCTGGTATGGCACAAGTCGTATGGCTATTTTTCTCCTTCCTGCCTCTGTTTGTTTGATCTTGTCAGAACTTGTTTGCCTCTGAACAGGTGAGTTAGCCCTCCCAAGCCTCATGTTCCTCCTCTGCTAGATTACAGGCAGAGACAGGAAGGATGCAACACGTGCTACACTGTGTGGCCCTTTTCCCCAGCGCCTGGATCCTCACCTCCAGGGTCCCATCGCTCACCGTCATCATCTGCCATGGGCGTCTGAAGCAGAGGCTGCCTTGGTAAGGGCTGGGATCTGCTGCAGACCCCAGCGGACTTCAGCAGCACGTGGGTGTGGGGATACACAGTTCCTGGCACAGGAAGGCCGTGAACATGTCAGCACTCAGTATCAACACCATCCAGACCAGTTTCCTCACACTGGAGGGAGATGGGGAGAAGCGATTCTAAGAGTCAGCATGGCTCCGTGTGCAGGGTCATGGGCTGTGGTGAGCAACGAACCACTCCTGAATTTCCATCTGTCTCTCATCTGCCCTGTGATATTGGCTTGGCTGGCAGAGGGTGGGACAGCCGGGTTGTGAGGAAGGACAAGCAGACATCCAGTAGCACCCTCACCAGTATCCACACTGTATTCAGCAGTACTACAAACTCTGTAGGAGACGGATCTCTCCGCCTTAAGGCATTCTGGCTGAATTTTAAAGGCTATTAAACCGGTTTCCCCTCTGGCTTCTTGTAAAGCAGCAGACCCCACACAGATCTAGTTTCGTGTGCTGCCACCTGCTGGCAATGCTTGGTACAACGTGGCTTAGTTTTTGAATAATACTTTTTGTGGCAATCTTTGCAGGAGAAACATTTACTGAGTTGAATAAGCTCTTTTTAAAATGAGCTGATATTTTAGTTGCGTTCCTAACGATGTCCGTTGGAGATGACACAGGGTTGGAAGGTCACACCGGTTCCCACCGTTCCCTACTGCTTACCCTCAACTAAGTTCAATCATTTCAATGACAGGTTGACTCTGAAGATCCAACCCCTTAGCTAAAAGACTAGGCATTTTTGGACTCTTGGAGTTGTAGTATAACACGCTTGCAGAAAGCAGGACACGTGCCAACAGAACACGGAAATCGTGAGCCTTCAACACGCTCTGTTATCCCCAGACAGCAACACTTGAGAACCAGCAGCCAAGAGGAGACCTGCAACATATGTCCTGCTTTCTTGGGATTCTGAGCAGAACAGGAAGGCATGGAGAATCCAGGGGGCCAGGCTCCCCCCCCCCCGAACTGAGTTAACCTGAGTTAAATTGCTAGCCCCGGGATAAATGCTGGGCATCTGTGCGCTGATGACCTCAGTGCTGGGGAGACACAGACGGGAAGATCCCTAAGGCTCATTGTTATCACTGTTGGCCAGCTTAGCCAAATTGACGAGCTTTGGGTTTAGTGAGAGATTTTGTCTCAAAAAATAAGGTGGAGAGTAACTGAGGGAGACACCTGATGACCTCTGGTCTCCAAATTCATGCATATACACGTATGCGTACCTCTATATGTGTGCACTCACACGAGTATTACACACCACACACACACAAAACACACTCTTCAGCACACACACTTCAATTTTCTTTATTCTGGAAGGATTCAAAACAAGGGTCCATCTGTAGGACTGGTCTCCAGTGACTTTTTCTTTACCTAGTTTTTCTACCTTCGTATCTTCCATAGTTCTAGAAAATTCCCTCTTGGGCAGGGTGAGGGAATGAACTGAATGTTGCCTGAAGCCACACAGCTCTAACCTGCAGCAGTGAAGCAGACCTTGGACCCCTCACTTCTGGCTCGGGAGGGCTCCTGCCTTGCTAGAAGGGACCAGGGACCTTGGCTCTCATGCACAGTCTCAGCATTCAGGAAGCCGAGGCAGAAGGTCTTATGTTTGAGACCAATCTGGCTTACATAGTGTGACCCTATCTCAAAACACACACAGAAAAAGAAAAGAAATAGCCCACCCGCAAAGAAGCAGCTTGCGTGCCTAGCCTCCCTGCGTCCGCTGAGGCCACTGGGTGCTTTGGGGAGAAAGGAGACATCTTTCTTTCCCTGAGCACCGTGCCAGGCTCAGCTCTGCATTAGATATTGCGCAGACCTTGAAGGAGGGGCGGGGAGAGGAGTCTGCAACCTCAGCTGTGCTCAGTCCTGTCTGCCTCCCTCACCCCATCCATTTCGGTGCATGGTACATCTTTTCCTGCACCTCTCTCTTATTCCTGCCCTACCTTGTAGACCTAACTGAATATCTTCAGAAGGAGATCCTTCGGCCTTTTGAATATGCCAAGATTCTATGCGCAGTCACCTTTATGAGGGGAAAAGGTGGCGGAAGCTACATCCTCTCAAGCTAGCTGTACAGTTGGTTACACTTTCCCCAGAGATATTTTTGGTACTTCTATGGTGCCCTCCAGTGGTTGTATCCATGCATTGCAGGCATAGCCTGGGAAGCTGTGTATTACTGCCGAGGGCTGGCGCCGCCTAGCGGCCATCCATCAGATGACAGGACAGAAGGCCCCAACCTTGGCAGAATGAATGAGCAGGCGTTTCTGTCTCAGCCCAGGGCTCCCCCTCCACCGTAGCCGGCATCGGCTTTCTATCCTGCCTTTGAAAGAGCTCACTCGGGTACCTTGGCTGCACGTGAGTCATGACAATGCTGAGGACATCTTCTCTTGGTTGCGACGGGACCCACTGCTGAGGTCGAGGACGTGGCTGAGGGCATCTGTGATGGGCATCAGGGCTGAAAACGTTACAGCCCAGACGTCCCTTCTGCGGACTGCTCTCGGGCCGGGCTCTCGTTCATCTCCTCTCCCTTCTGTTGTTCACCACTTTTCTCTTGGCCTGAAGTGGAGTATGATGAGTGACTATGGCGTTTGCCGCCTTCCTCCCCTCCACCTCACGCCCCGGGGCTCCTTGCTCGCAGAGTCTTGGCAGCAATGCTCACAGGCCCCTACCCAGCTTCCTCGTGTTTGCTGTGTCTGAAGACGCAGCCCCATTACCTGCTGACATTAGTGGCAGAACCCCCTGTCCTCCCCGGGTTTACAGAGAGCAGGGGGTGGTTCTGTGTTCAGAGCAGATCAGAACTGTGAGCAGTTCAGGGGCGGCGAACACGGGACGGGGAAGTGTGGGGAAGTGTGCGGCTGATGTAACTGAGTGGGCTAGGGTCAAGTCCAGCTTCCTAAGTTGCCATTGCCCTGATCTCATCCTTCCCAGGGTATCATTCGCTGCACTCGCTTCCGCCCCTCCCTGCCCCCAACGCTTACATTGTTAAAAGATTGTTCCTTCTCTCTCCCCCATCACAAAAGTGAAATCACACCATACTTAGAAGTCTACTTTGCTTTTGTTATTTTACTTGAAAATAGTATTAGTATTAGATGGGCATCTTTCCTTGGCAGTTTCCAGAAAGATGGTCCTTAATGTCTCCTTAAGGATGTATGTATATATGTATATGTGTATGTGTATATACATATATATATGTATATGTATGTATTTAGAGTGTTTTTGAATATGGATGAACGGCTGTGGACTTATGCACCCTATCAGAAGAATTTGCCTAGGAAAAACAGTGTGCTGTTATGGCCTGCACTTCCATTTCTGCAGGACTAGTTCCTAGGAGCCATCTGTGGGAGCTGTCTGTGTCTTTCCCACACTGTGTCCTGACTCTTCCACCTCCAGGACTGCTGCTTCTTCCCACCCCCCAAGCCCCCTCCTCTGCATCTCAGCTTCACATTGAAATGTGAACTTTGGCTGTCTGTGTTATCTCTCAGGTCCCACAGGAGAGGCGAGGTGAGGCTGGATGAATTAATAATACACCAGCAGGAAAGAGAGAGACGAAGCCATTAATTGTCAGTCGGTGTTCCTAACCTCTCAGGGTCACTAATTAGCTCACTGACAGATCCGGTTTTATCCTGAGCCAGGGCCATGCTTTGGATGTTCTTGGGGCTCAGCTTGTGGCATCCGGCACAGAGGAGCAGCCCTAGGCCTTCTGGATGGTTGGGGTGAGTTTGCTGAATTCAGAAGTGTCCATAGGGATCCCTGGGAGCCTCCTGGGGATGGCAGGATGGGCTGGGGTGGGGGCAGGGTGGGAACGCTAGTATCTGGGTAAAGCTGGGTGGTGTGTGTGCTGTTCTTGGGCCCAGGTTGCTGGCTTGTGGTTCTGGTTCCTGCCACAGGTGAGAGACTTTTGCCAGGCTGTGATGGGCATAGTTGCCCAAGACAAACATGCTGTCTTCTAACTGCAGGCTCTCCCAGTGGGAGATTAGCCTCTGCATTCCACATAGACTTTCAGGAGGGGAGCACTGGCTCTGGCACCATGGCAATGCCAGGCTTATAAGAAGTGGCTCATGAATTGTTCCTTTAAGAAGCTGTAAGTTTTTGGCCTTTTTATCTCCCTGGGCTCTGAAGTACAGATTACAGGCATCCCTCATCCTCTGCAGTAAGCTATTGATGAAGAGCACACAGGATAGTTGTCTGTTCCTCAATCCTGCCTGCTTTCCCTACTAGCCAGGCAGCTTGGTTTCTTCTTTGGTGCATAGAATCATTTAGTACTCAGGTACATGCTAATCTGATGACATTCACCTTTGTCAAGAGCCGGGTAGCCTCCAGATTAACTCTTTTAGGACACTGGTTGGAAGTCTCAAACCCCTCTCCTTTTTAGAGATAGAGTCTCTTGTATCCCAAGCTGGTCCCAAACCAGCTCTGTAGCCAAGGATACCCTTGAATGACGGATCCTCCTGCCTCCACTTCCCTGAGAGCTGGGATTACAGGCGTGGACACCTGGTCCGCGTGCTGGGGCTCAAAGCCGGGGCTTTGTGCATTCTGGCAAACACTGCCAACTGAGCTGCATCCCGCCCACCTTTATTCTTTTTCCTATGTCCTTCCCTCCCCTTCCTGTCTTCCTATGTACCCTCTTTGGGGTCCTCTGACCAAAGCACCACTCTTCTTGGTTCATACGCAGAGTATCTGGCCTCTCTGCTGACCCTGGCTTGGCCAATGGGGAGGTTCTGGCAGGCCCCTCCTTTCTGCTTCTGTGCCAAGGGCACTTGGCTTGCCTTCCTCCCACCTTGCTCCTGGCCCAGTGCCATGCTACTGGAGGGAGGTGAGGTGGCCTGCTGCAGATTGGCTTCTGGAGAACAGACAGTGGCAGGGATAATGTGCAAGTTTACCGGAAGTACTTTTGGGGTCATATCTGGGGTAACAGGAAGGAGAGGGTCATCATTTATGTACCTTAGGTACATGCTGGGGTAATGAGGCTGGTGGGGCCTTGTCTGACTCTGAGTCTACGTGGAACGCAGCTCTTCTCAGGGGTGTTTGGTGGGAGAAATGCTCAGCCTTCCCGAATACCTTTTCATCGTCTGTAGGAAGCGGCTCCCTTCAACAGTGCCGCGTACCGCAGGCATTGACACGGTCACTGACCAGTTATCATGGGTGACAGAAAGTGCTCAGGCCCCAGGTCACATAGCCACAGCTGGGGTTGAGCCCACGTCCTCACCGACGTTTCCACTCTGTTGAAGGTGACCTCGCCGTTCTGTGTGACTACAAATAAGGTCTTCAGTTACGAGGAACAAGGCCACTGACCTATCTTTCCAGGGACTCAGCAACGGTTAAGCTACTCCGTTCACTACGGAGGGTGCCTCTCAGCATCTCAGGCGATCTGTTGACTTCCCCACCCCCTGCCAGAAGCACTCCCCGCACACACCACAAGCAATTTTCCCTGTTTGTCAATCGCAACCACATGTATAAAGTAGGAAAATAAATTCTAAAGAATGACCCTTGCTTAAGTTTTCGTTTTCTTGGTCTGTAAAAGTGAAAGTTAAATTCAGCTCATGCAAGTAAAACAAGAGGTAAATGTAAGCTCTCCAGCCAGGTGAGTTTTAGCAGAAGGCCGAGGCTGTGTCGGGCTTGGCACAGCAGAGTGAACTGCCTTCGCCACACACTTGCTTTTCACTGGGTTTTGATGGCAGTTTCCTGAAACTCGGGGGTGAGGAACATAATCTGAAAATATTCAGGATGCCTGGAATTTCCAAATGAGGCTTCCCCAATCGTTTGAGATGCCACTGGTGTGTTTTCAGTCAATGAAAGACAGAAGACTGGCTGACCATCTAGGTCTGGGGCTCCAGACCGTTCCTAACCGATGATAAATGAGTAGCTGTCAGTCCTTCCTGACCTCCCCAGGATGACAGACATGCCAGTGAGCCCGGGTGACTGATGTCACTTGACAGAGGGGCCCTGTCCACCACACTGACTCTCTGTTCCAAAGCACAAAGCCACCAAGCTATCTCTAGGCCCATGGTTCCCGTGGCCTCTGTGGCTGTGCTGGACTCACGTTGCTAGACAATCTGGGAATCCTTTGGGCCAAGTTTTTGCTCCGAGGTAAACCTGAGGTTTGTGGACCCCGCTACATTTTAAAAGCTTTTACATAAAACCATCTCAGACCAGGAGATGAGCACACATGAGATGCGTTGTGGGTTCCTGTATTAGAAACTGCTTTTGACTTTTCGAGCGTGTTGACCTGAGGAGCAAATTGTGGTCTTATCATTCCCATCACACAAATCTGAGGGAGAGTGGGGCTGGTGAGGCTGTTCCAGTCACCAGGTCATCAAGGCTTTTCTGCTCAGTAAGGGACCTTGCTGTCACATCGTCCCAAGGGATGTTTATGTTCAGCACTCTGAGCAGTGTGTCTAGAGAGAGGAAGAGCAGGAAAGCGGGAAGGAGGCCCTGTACTCGAGTCAGACTCTTAAGAACTCTCTCCTCAGTCATACCTGACTTCTTGTATCTCTTGCCTGAGCTATGTCACAGACGTCTCTTAACTGAAGGGGATGCTGGGAAATGTAGTCCTAGCAGGGAAGCGTTCACCTCTTACAGAGTCAAGGCTTCTTAGAATGTCAAGAGAGAAGGCAGTCGGGCACACAGTTCCTATTGTCCTTACAAGAACCCTGTCAAATCTGAGAAGCTGCAGCTTTGCTTTTTTGATGGTTGTGTCTGACAGTGAAAGCACAAGCAGGAAATCCCTGTCCTGCAGTTCCCAACCTCAGGTCTGGTGTAAACAAAGAATGTCTTTAGGAGAAACACCAGGGTCTAGTTTGCTTATTATTAGTGAGAAACTTTGAGACCTCATTCTGAGATGATGGATTTGTCTGGGATCTACCCAGAAAACATTGTGTCCCACCTCATAAACAAATCCTTGCAGGATTGAAACAGACACATTTAAACATATTTTTACAGGTCCAGGTGAGGTGACACCTTTATCGTCAGCGCGTGGGAGACAGAAACAGGCACATCTCAATGAGTTTCACGTCAGCCTAGTCTATATAGTAAGTTCTAGGCCAGCCAGGGCTGGATAGTGAGAGCCCTGTCTCAAAGCAAGAAAACAAAACAAAACCCACAGAGACAACTTTGAAAATAACAGAAAAGACAGTGGAGCAAAACGTTCACTCTTTCTAGTTGATAGATCACCAGGCGACAGGAACCTTGACTTCCCGTAAGGAAACTGAACGCATCATTTAAGCACCCCAGAACAACACATTTGACAAGTATGACAGGTGACCAGAGGATGGTTTGGGGCGTCCAGAGCTCGCAGTGCTGGTCTCATCTCTTTCATTAATTTGCTGTGTGTCTGTCCCACTTGGCCATCTCTAAGACATTTTTATCATCAGGGAGAATAAAAGGGTTAGCCTTGACACCACTGAGTGGGAAAAATATGATTTGAGCCATAGATGTAGGCCGCTTTGAGTAATTAGAAGTTTTTACTTGTCACATTAAAAGAAGTAAAATTAATAACACGTTTTGTTTAACACAATATATCAAAAATATTACAATTTCGCTGTACAGAGCCAGTAAAACTTGTCATCCTAGGTTTGCACACCAAGCCTATGAAATCAGTTCGTAGTTTGTCCTCACAGAAGGTTCCACTGGGGAGTCTGCCGAGGTGATTGTCAAGTGCCCAGAGCCAGTGGCCACTGTCGGACACTGTGCCATTCGGACAAAGGCCGAAGTCTCCCCTGGTTCCGACCCACAAGGCTGTCTGCACGCATACCCGGCTTTCCCTCCTGATTTGGTGCAGAGGCTCTTGGCCCCAGGTGCGGTTCGGCCTCATCGAGAGCTTGTGCAGACAGGAGGGCTCTACCCCAGCCCTCTCTCCACCCTCCCCTCCCTGCTCCAGACCGGCCTCATTTGTAACTCAGGCTGGCTGTTCTGCTTCTCAGAAGGTCAGGAGTCTCCAGCCCGGCATCCGCTTGCCTGACTGAGGCAGAATCCCCACGGGCAGCCGCCCGGTCCTCCTCCATCTGGGCCGTGCTCCCGGTCCTCCTCCGTCTGGGCCGTTTCACAATGCCCTGGTTTTGGATTCCATGTCCATTAAATTTTTTAACCATCTTAAAATGCAATGATACAGGTTTTATTTTTCAGTACGAAAGCCATGCTGCTTGGGAGATGACTGGGAAACAGACGAGCACGGCGGTGATAACAATCGCTCCTCCACCCCCACTCAACCACTGGTGATGTATTTGGCGTGCTTATCTTGGCTTCTTTCCGAAGCATTACCTAGAAACACAAATGCGCTTTAAATTATTTTTCTTGAGCTCTTACAGAACATGCATATCCTAGTTTGCTTTCTATTTCCCATGATAAACACCAAAGCCAAAAATAACTTGGGAAGGAAAGGGTTACTTGGCTTACAGGTTCCAGTTAAGAGAAGCCCCAAGAAGCATAGATCATGGAGGGACACAGCTTACTGTTTCTGGGGCATATTCATCTTCCTTTCTTATACAAACCAGGACCACCTGCCTAGGGATGACACCGCCCACAGTGGGCTAGTCCCTTCTCCATCAATTAGCAATCAAAACACTTCACAGACAAGTCTATAGCCCAATTAAATGGGTGAAGTTCCTCATCTGATGGTCCCGCTTCCCAGGTGATGATCCTAGTTATGCCAAATTGACAACAAATAACATTCACAGTACACTTTAAATTTTTTTCTTCGACTTTTAATTATAGTGTGGGCATTCCAACAATGTCATTAAGGCATTGCTTGAAAGCCATATTTGTAATGGCTCATGGTGGATGTGTGGGGAGGGACTTTGATGATGTCATGCAAGCTAGGGACTCACAGACACTTAGTTCTTGTCTCGCTTCTCATTCTGCCTTGATACAGAGATCTTGAGCAAGGATGCCACAAATAGAGCAGCAGCCAAAAGTGAGTGAGATAAGGAAATACTTCACTAATGCCAGCTGAGCAAGATCATGTGACCTGAGACATTGTCATGTTTCCCTGCTTATTGATTTACACGAACGAGTCCTCTTTTTTTTTTTTTTTGAGCATACCTAAATTTTTTGTTGTTGGGAATTGCTATATGCAGATGATATGTTTAGATCAAATTCACTCCTCATTCCCTCTCCTCCAATTCTTCTCCTGTCTCCTTCACCTTTTTTTCCCCAACTTTATGTTCTTTCTTTAAAGCTCACTTTAAAGCTCACCTGTATGTGTATGGGGGAAGGACCGCCTACTGTGGCCTGGGTAATGTCTCAGGGGGCGCGTCCCTGAAGAAAACTGATTCTCCCTCTTCTGCTAGCAGCCACCAATTGTCAATAGGTGTGGGACTCTGTGATCTCTTCCTCTGTCCATGCGGGGTTTTGGCTGCTTGATCGTGTGCTTATCCTGGATTCTCAGCTAAGCGATTCCTACACTTCACTGGGACTTAATTTACCTACTTGGTTTTGTGTGGCTTTGGAAAATTTTTTTAAGTTCTCTGTATATATTTTATTTTTTTTATTTATAAAATGGGAATAATAATCAGTGAAATCAGATCAACATACAAAGTACTCAGAACAGTTGCTAACAGATAGGAAACATTTATGTTTCATCATTCTGTATCATTAAACATTTATGTTTGTTTGGTCCTACTTGGGTTTGTTCGTTTTTACATTATCTTATTTTTAGATGCTTGTTTGCATTCTAATGAGAGAGGGAGACGGCATGGATTTGGGTGAGGAAGCGGAGAGAGGAAACCTTAGAATATATTGCATGAAAGGACCTATTTTCAATAAAAATAAATCCATTTTATTATAGTCTACCAATATTACCAAATATTTATTGAGGCTATGCTAAATAACTTTATAAAAACAGAATCACAGGGGTCACCAGGGCTAAGCAGGCATCTGAGATTAAGGAGTTTAAAGTTTCGTGGGGGGAGCTTTCTAATAAGCAAGGTGAGTTCAGATGTCAGCAAATCAAGGACTGAAGGAAGGGCTGGCACCTTTAGGGAGAGTCCTTAAGGAGGCCCTTTCTGCTTGGGCGGCATTTGAGCAGACACCTGAGTACAAGGGGAGGAGCTTAGAAAGGGTGAGGTTGAAGACTCTGTCCCTGGGATTGAACTTGAGACTTCAGCCAAGCAGTGAGTGAAGGGAGGAGGGGGAAGGGGAGGGGAAGGGGGAGGGGAAGAGGGGAAGGCAGAGGAGGTGGGGAGGACCTCCCTGGAGGCATTTGGAGGTCAGGGTAAGGAGAGTGGACATTATTGCCAGGTGTAGTGGACACACACTGCTGGGTTCTGTGCAGGGAGAGACGTGACTTTTGCTGTGTGCAGGAGGCCGGCTCCCAGGGGCCCCTGAGAGCAGCCACGCGGAACTCTTTCCAGCGTGCTATAGTCGGTAACATCAGTCACATCCTATGGGTAACTTGAAAACAGCTGTGGCAAGAGTATTTGGACCCCAACAATATAGAGCAGATGCCACAAATCAGAGCTCTTCCCCCAGCAGCCAGTTGTAAGCACTTACTAGCACACCACTGGAATGAACTGATCTAGGTTTTAAAAACACCTTTCTAGCTGCTCCGTGACGATGCGTTCTGGAGAGGCAAAGTGCAGTTCTGACTGTAGTTTTGAAAATTTTTACTTAGGATAAATTACTGCATAAAATTATCAAATTGCTCCCCTCCTGAAAAATGTCATGGTTTTACTTCTAACGGCAATATATCATTGCTCTGAGTCCTCCCCTGCAACCTCTCTCTGTAGGTATGTGTGTGTGTGTGTGTGTGTGCGTGCGTGTGTGCGCTTGCGTGTGTATAGGTACATGTGTGTGTGTGTGTGAAGGTCAGAGGACAATTTTGAGTGTGGTTCCTAAGGTGCTTTACCCGTTCTGTTTCATAACACCGGGGTTACAGATATGTAACGCTCACAGATCACTTAGAACCCCTGTCCTCCCCATCTCCCCAGTACCTCTGTTCACCTCACCCCTTTCCTGCAAATTTGTTCATGTCATTCATTTTGCCTTTTTGACCAGGGCTGTGTGTGACCGTGGGTTCGGAGCTATCCACTGGAGCCTGGTGGGCTCAGCAGGGGGTACACAACTGCAGAGGGTAGTTATCCTTCTCCCAGAGTCTGCCGACGGCCCGTAGTTCCGCAGTGAGGTACAGGACCACATAAAGTCTTCCTCCTTCCGTGTCTTATTGTTGACAGGGCCAATCCCGTGTGGGCCTAGCGCAAGCAAGCGCAGTTGTGAGTTTATGACTGCGGTGGTTGGGTGGACTCTAGAGGGTGGGTTTCACGGCTCTTCACCCTATCTCCAGCTCTTAGATAATTCTACTCCCTCTTCTCCAGAGTTCCCCAAGCCCCACAGAAAGTGGTGGAAACGTCTTGTTTGAGGGCGAGCCCTTAGTCACCTCTTATTCTCAGCGTCTTGGGCATCTGTGAGTCTCCGAGAGGCTTCACTAATGGGGGCTGAAAGAAGCTTTTTCTATGGGTGTAAACATAGAGATTTAGAGGGCAGATTGATGCTGTATCACTTTAGTTGAACAACAGTAATGAGTTTTCCACTTGGGCCTACATCTCCTCTGGTCCTGGGTTAGCTGGGCTTGCAGCAGTAGGCATGGGTTCCCTCCTGGGGTGGAGGTCTCAAACCCAATCCCCATAACAGCTGTGCCAATACTGTATAGGTGGGCAAACCTCGCCTGGCAGGTTGTTTGTATTTTGGTTGAAGGGTTTACAGCCGAGTAAGATGATTAATTCCTTCAGCAGCGTGCACACCACCTTCTAACACGTTGAAAGCTAGCCACACCCTTAGAGAAAACTCCCTCCCCCGCAGTTCACCAACTGATCATAGCTCCTCCTTACCCCTCCATTCTGGAATGTCGACTGGCTTAATCTGGTGCTGGTCTTGCGCAAGCAGTCACAGTTGCTGTGCATTCACGAGTGCCGTGGTGGTCCTGTCATGTCTGGAAGACACTGTTTGACTCTGGTCCTCCCTGGCCCTGGGCTCTTACAATCCTCTTTGTAGTGAGAGTCCCTGAACCTTCGGTGAGGGG
Organism: Cricetomys ansorgei; assembly: GCA_026225945.1. Taxonomy (NCBI): domain Eukaryota; kingdom Metazoa; phylum Chordata; class Mammalia; order Rodentia; family Nesomyidae; genus Cricetomys; species Cricetomys ansorgei. The sequence goes on along the minus strand of JAMJFZ010004090.1, from coordinate 12,634,434 downwards.
AATCTGAGATCGATGGCCCGATTTCTTTTTGGCAGACCTCTCTGCTGACACCGATTTCTCTGAACTTTGACCAGTGGTGAGTTTTTTATGTTAACTACCATCCACTGTACTAAGAAAATTCATTCACGAGGTTCGAAAGGAAAACTAATCCATGGTTAAAGAGATAGGAATTGAGTGGGCACTTTGATACTATGTCAGTTTATGAGAATAATAGTAGTGGATTTCCCTGTGAGCCTGTGAGCTCCCCAGCCGTGGATTCTTGGCCAATCAGCACCACAGTAGCAGACGTGTGTTTCCTCCTAGGGATCAGGCCTTCAGTCAAATCAGAAAAGGGTTGGTTACTCCCATAACGCTCATACTTACAATACAACCGTGGGCATACCTTGCTACGACGATTGTTCTTGTAGTTAAGTAAGTTAAGTAGCTAAGTAAGACTGTTGGTGTTTTTCTTTTCCCTCTGGCAGCCTACATAGCACGCTCTGCGAAAGCTAGCCGGCAAGGAGGAAGGTTCCTGGTCAGTATGAACTTGGTTTCTGTAAATCCTGTGAAAAGCGTGTGTGGTGTCTTCAGTAATACGGCCTCATCATGACATTCTGGTGGGTAACCAAGAGCAGTATTAACAGCTCATAGTGTTTTGGGGGGTCTTTAGGACACCTCCGACGACTCAAGGGGAGTTATCCTATACCAGGTACTAGGCTTTTATTTGGCCACCTATAGGTAATAGGTTTCTTTATGGCTTTTTCATATATCCTTCATTATGGTTTATCCTCCACTGACTCAGCCTTGTCTCCCCAGTTCCCTGATCTTTCCTTGCTTAAGCTTAAGCTTTTCCACTCCCCCAGTTCCCCCTCTTTATGTCCCTTCTCCCCACGTTCTACTATCCTTACTGTTTTAAGGCAACCCCCATGCTCCATCTTCTTCCTGGCTTTCTAACTTCCGAGGGTACTCCATGTTCAACGACAGACCTACAGGCTCCACTCCTTCCTCAGGAGCTACTGGCAACTGATAGCTGTTGGGGAAACATTCTTTCTTGTGGGCGTGTCCACTGGTGGATTTCCTATGCCCCAGAGAATGGCTCCATATTCATGTTCCTATGGGCAAAACTAATGAACTTAGGTTCTTAAAAAAATAAAAAGGACACGCAGTTCAGAGGCAGACATGTTGAGGGGGAATCTGGGGAAGTTGGAGGAGGAAAATGGAGGGTAGATTGATCATATTTTTGCATTCATGTATGAAAGTCTCAAGAAATGATAATCACCATCTTCATCATCATCATCAGCTAAAAGAGTTGAGGCTGGAATCTGCATGTGGGAGAGGACAAATGGTCCTTCTGGGCCTGGGTTACCTCATTCATGATTTTTCCAGTTTTAGCCATTTACCTGCACATTTCAAAGTTTTATTTTTCTTTACGACTTTTAAAGTTCCAATGTGTACGTGTATCACATTTTCATTTCTAAGCATCAGTCGGTGGTCATCAGGCTGACTCGATTTCCTAGCTGTTGTCCTGGAGGTCAGTTGCTGGTCTTCCCCCTTACAAGGGAGGCACATTACCTACTGAGCCACTCCTCAGCCTTCTCTGCACGCCTGCTGTCATTAGTCTCCCATTCCAAAAAGCAAGGAGAACTTTCGTAAGGGAAAGTGGCATTTGATTTGACTACGTACAAATGTTAGGGGTTTTCTCCCCCTAGACATTGTTTCTATTGGGATTGTGAGCAAGATACTTTTCTCAACAGGATGCTGTTTTAAAGACAAGGCTAAGTTTTTTTCTTTTTTTTGGGGGGGGGGGCGTTACATTTATGTCCTGGAATCCCACTGAGATCTAAACTCCTAGGACCTGTTTATCTCAGCCCAAGTCGGCACTGCCACCCTCTCCAACTTAACCACCCCCTCCACCTCTTGTCTGTCCTTTCCGTCCCCTAGGTCCTCCGATACTCTCTCATTTCCTGAACACCTAACCACCTGCTTAGCGCTTTGTACGGTCTGCTCCTTCTATCTAGAACTTTACTCTCTATTCTTTCTAAAATAGGTTCCTCTTGTCCTTCAGGTGTGGGCACCCATCTCCTCACAGAAGATTTTGCTGACAGCTCTGCCAAATCAGAATTACTCTTCTTTGGCCAAACCATGATCATTTATTTATGCTTTGGGTTGTTTCTGTTGGATGCATCTCTCGTTATGTGGTGTGGTACATCTGGTTCCCTTTCTGAAGTCCCACACCAACCCTAAAATGGTCAAAGTTCTTTTTATTGAGAAGAGTAGGGTTAGCCTATTTTTGCTTAATGATGTTCTGGAACTAAGACAGTTTAAGTCCCTAACGAGTTTGGTGTTTGATAAAAAATATTGAGCAACAGCATATTATTATAACCGATGTTCTGTAGTAAAATATAACTTCAAGATATTTGTCACCTGAGTTATAGCTCATGGGTTGGAAGAAAATGTTCGCAAACCTTACATTAGATAAGAGGTTGCTATTAAAATACAAAGAAAATAGCCCTATAAAAATGGGCAAATGGCCCGAATAAACATTTCTCAGCAGAAGACATACAGATGGCCAGCAGATACACGAAACAGTGCTCAACATCACTAATTATTACGAAAATGCAAGTTAAGACCTCGATGAGGTGCCACCTCACACCCGGTGGAACGGCTATTATCAGAAGCACAAAAGGCAAATGTCATTGACGACAGAGAGAAAGAGAGTCCCCGTACACCCTGCTGTTGGGTGGAATGCAAATTAATACAGCCATTGTGGAAAACCATATGGCAGCCCCTTAGAGCCAAATATAGAGTTATCGTATGATCCAGCATCGCACTTCTGGTATACATCCAAAGGAAATCAAATCTGTGCACTGAAGGCACACGTACAGTACCACGTTCTTCAAAGTGCTGCTAATAATAGCCAAGATATGGAGCCCAGCTGCGTGTCCCTCCAAGGAGGGACAGCTAAACATCATACATACGTTGAATAGAATAGAATACCACTTAGTCTTCAAAAGGAGGCGATTCTACCATTTGTGATGTCATGGGAAACCCTTGAAGACATCATGTGACGTGAAATGGACAAGGCAGAGGAAGGCAAATACCACACGGTCTCATTTGTAGGTGGGACCTTAAACAGTCCGAGTCACAGAAATTGAGAGTAGAGTGGCGGTTACAACAAATCGGGGAAGGAGAAGGGGCCATGAGAGATTTGCTCAAGGGCACGCAGGTTCAGCTGGGCAGAATCCACTTTAGAGAGCTACGGTGGAAACTGTTACCATCGTTAGCAAGTATACTGTCTGTTTCAGCGTCGTGAAGTGTAGCTCTTAAGTGTTGTCACCACAAAAATGATGTCTGCGGAGTGATGGAAGTGTTAATTAGTTTGATTAGATTGATCCTGCAATGTAAACATATGTCAGAATATCACTTTAGAGTCCGTAAACACAGGTAATTGTTATTTGTTAACCAAAGTGAAAGACGATGGTAAAAACCCCTCACGTCCGTTGCTCATTAAAACACAAAACCCCGTTAGCCACCACTAATTGCATCGCAGGGTTACTGCAGTGACCTCTCTGCGTGTTCTCCACAGCACCTGGCCAGTCATCCCGATGCCCACACACACTGGCGACCTCACATCCCGGCAGGAGCCCGTTCTCACAACACAGCTGATGTGTGTGTGGTGGGGGGGCAGCTGCTGGCAGCTCCACAGTCGCTGAAAACCTCCTGCTCCTTTTCTTGCTCTTCTTCCTTCTCTTTCCTATTAGGCTTCTTTCTGTCAGGTTGTTTTTCCACTAATAGCAAAACATGCTATAGAATCTCACATTCAAACAACCAAACTAAGATGTCTCCCCTCGACCTCATGCTCCCCTTTCTCTCCACTCCTTTCCTCCGGTCTCTCTTAGAGGGAACTTGGAGAGGCGTCAGGGTGTTCTCTGCCGGTCACCTCTTCATTCGCTACGAAGGTTTCTGTTTCACACAACTTGGTAAGACGTAAGGATCCCTCTGTTTCTAGTCTCAGGGCTCCTTCTGCACTTTTGTCGAGGACTCTGCTAAGTCAAGACCTCTCCTGCTGTTGAAACCTGTACCTCTCTCGGCTTTTGCGAGTGTTTGTAGTTCTAGGATTTTTGTTCTCTTGTTCTTCAACTACAGTCTTGTTGCTGGTTCGTCTTTACATGCAATACTTCTAATGTATGTACACTTCAGGGCTGGGCTCCAGGCCCTCCTCTCTTCTCTGTCTGTGCCTCTCTTTGGGTTCTTGTTCATTTTTTGTGTGTTTACACAAATCACGTGCATAGGATTTCCCCATGCATATCTAGCCTGCATTCCGCTGCGAGCTCCTGGGGCTGAGGTCTGATGGCTTCCTGGACATCTTTAACCAGCTGTGTATCAGACATCTTCAGTATATCCAGAGAAGAGCCTTTGAGTCAACCCATCTCTAGCCTTCTTCGCACTCAGCTCTTCCTTTCTCCGCACATGGCACTGCCGTCTTCAGGCTCCAACACCAGCCCATACTTTGGGATTAAGGAGGGCGGGTAATGGCAGCAATAGCTCCCCTCTCAAGGCTGCTCTTGTGAAGACCTGCTCCAGCTTCAAGTCTACATTCCCCGTTCCGTAGTACGTTTATCCCTAAGGATCTGTGAGGTGTTTGCTTCAAAATCTCCCGTAAATACTAAAACTTGCATGTACTCAAGTTCCTTTCACCCCCATGTGCTCGCGTGTGTACGTACATGCATGCATCTTCACATAGGTGTGAGCACATGTATACAGAGACGCGCATGTTTGCAGAGGCCCAAGGCTGCTATCAGGAGTCTTCTTCAGCTTCTCTTACCTTTCTCACTGAGGCAGAGTCTCAGTTGAACGCGGAGCTCACTCGCCGTGCCCCTTCCGGATAGCTGTCTCGCTTTGGGGACCTCCTGTCTCTGCATTCTGAGGGCTGGATTACATGTGGCTTGTCATTCCCACCCAGAATTTACATGAGCGCTGGGGATCTGAACTCCACCCCTCATGATTTCCTGGTAAGTGCTTTGTCTACTGAGCCATCTCTCCAGCCCCCAAGTATCTTTTCTAATGTAATGCTTGCATAGAAACTCAGTTTACCTTCTTGTATATATGTCAGATCAGCTCTAGACTTTAATGCCTACTTAAATGTAAATAGGTAATCAGTTATATGCTATGTTATTTAAAAGGCAGTGAAAAGAAAAAAAAAAGCACTTCCATATTCAGTACAGATTCAAAACCTTTTCCAAATTATTTTTCCGTTGGCGGTTGGTTGGATGGGTAGATATGGAGCACGAGGGTATGGAGGGCTAGTGTCCAAGTCTGTGAACACAGTGTGAATGCCAGCTCTCTCCATCGCTCCCACCTCCAGTCTCTTCTTCTTAGGCGCTCTGGACTCACAATAGCTCTAGAAGCAGAGGCACTGAAGGCTAGAATAGGCAATAGCATCCTGTCCATTTCACAGGTTGTGTCCATGCCAGACAAGGCTGGCTTCCTGGTTTTCTGGGTGGTGTAACTGACGGGCCCTTGGGTTATGAAACTAGACTTAGGGATGAAGGATGGTGTCTTTGTGAAAATTTCTTTAGGCTAGTAGGTTCGTTTTGTGCCATCTTATTCTCATTTTAAAAAATGCTGTTCACTTTTGCTTTTTTCTTAAACTTTATTATTAAGAGTATTTTGATGGGGGTGTGGCAGAGTCCAAATTAAAGGCTGCCAGCCAAATGGTATTTTAAGACATACATTCTTAGGGAAATGCAAAGGGAAATGGGAGACAGAAACTTCTTTCTACACAGCAGAATGACAGTGTTTAGTATCACCATTGGCACTGAGGCGGGAGATGGAAACTTCCATGAACCTTAGAGAGACCATCATGGTAGTAAGTCTGAAAGAATCAATGAAATGAAACCTCTGTGTGGCATATGATCCAACAGGACCACTCTCTGGCATGTAGATTTTAGAGAATTCTTTACACAAGTCTGAAAAGACACATGCAAAGATTTCATTATAGTGTGGCTTGTCAGAACAGGAAGTTAGAGGCAACGTGGGTACCCAACTACAGAAGGAATAAATGTAATGTGCTGGAAACAGCTATGGGATGTATGAGGAAAAGACTATACACACTTTTAGACTTTCCAAAAGTGTTGGGTGAAAAAAGAAACCAAGATTTATAATATGTTGTGACTCTATTAAGTTAAAAACAAAGCCACCAAATATTTTCTAGTTCTAATGGATGGATGAAGATTGAGGGTCGCATGTTAAAGGCCAGAGAAGGTGTCTATGCCAGGGGGAGGGGTTTGAAGCCTAGGGATGGAGAGGGAGAGAGTCTACCCTAACCTTCAGTGTCATTTCAGAGATACGGAATAACGGCACATAAAATGTCAAGGACAAATTTAAGACTTGAAACATTTCTCCATAAGTTTCAGAAGACCAAATTTATATCTCTGAAATCCAGGGGGGTATATTTTTTTGTTTTGTTTGCTTTCTAGAATTGCCTTTAAAGCCCTAATTTATCAGAAGCTCAAGGAGGCCACGTCTTTGTCTCTGACACTTAGGGGTGAGCTCTCTTAACTGATTCAAGCTGTAGCTGACATGAAATTACTTCATACAACCAGCCAGATAGCAAGCTCCCAAGGACAGAGTCTGCACCCCTTCATCACAGTGTCCCCAGCACCTGGACCAGTGGTTGGCAGATCGCTCATCACCTTTAGTTGTAAATGCCTCCTTAGCAGCCTTCCTACAAATGCTTGCTCTGGCTTTGAGGTTTATCTAAAGTATTCCGCCTTATAAATATCAGTTATTGTTCGAAGTGAAGGAAGCAGTACTTTCTATCAAGAGAATAACGTGTCTCCTGGTCATGGTATAAGCATATAGACGATGATGACTGATTCTATCTCCACGGAGAGCTACATCTTTTCTGTTTCACAGTACCGCTATGAGCTCTGTTCAAGTGAGTCCATTCTTAAAATATGTATTGCATGCCTACTAAGTGTTAGAGGATGGGAGCCCAGGGAGACTTTCCAGTGAGTTGGTCAGAATACTCTAGATTTAGCTGTAATAGAGTGTGGTACATCAAGTACAATCCATTATGTAATAATAGAAATAATAGGAATAATAAGGCCTTGCATTTATAGAATGCTTTTGGAATACTTCCCCGTTAATCATCTCAGCATGGTTTGGCGACCACAATCTCAGGCAGCACCTGTGAGCAGGTAGATGTTTTCTTTGGAAAATGGTCTCCAGCATCGGGCTACCTAATTTTTTAGGTTGCGTGAGTGTGCGGGGGAAAGAGGCAATGGCCGTGTACGTCTACAGAAGGAGAAGAAGGAACCAAGACTGAAAAGTTTCCCATCCACAGAAGTGAAACATTACATCAGTGATTCCCAACCCCGCTCAGTGACTGCCCCAGGGGTGCCTGACATTCTTCAAAGGAAATTAATTGTAATTCACATCAAAATTTCAAACACACAGATGTGCTGCATAGCACAATGCTTCTGGGCAGGGGTGGGCCAGGGGGGGTGGACTCGAAGTTGTATGTGTGTCAAAGACGATGCCAATCAGCCACAGAACAAAAGGGGGCTGAAACTCCCCCAGATTTGTAGGAGTAATTGGTCTGAATTCACACCCAGGGGTAGTCAGAAGCCAAAAGTGGGTGGTGGTGGCTGAAAAGGCGAAATAACTTACTGGATGACTAGGGCTCTAAGATAAGATGCTCTGTTGGTGGCTGCTTTAATGGCATACCCAGTTCTTAGCATCGAGAAAAGCAGGCTTCCTGTTCCACAGAGGATGTGTTACATCTGTTCCACTAACGGGCAGCAAGGGTCTCCGTGTATCGCTTTTGTTTTTAATTGGCTAAATTGATTAGTCTTTGCATTTAACATTTGTTTCTCAATGCCAAGGAAGTGCTATCAGGTGGCTGTTAGTTTTAAGAGCATTGGCCATTCCCTCTCTGTTTGCTCTCTTGCGGTATCTGGTTAATCTAGACACATAACCACCGTGGCTTCTGGTGGCTTCTGGACTGAAGAGCCACCATCCTGAAAGTGGGGAAACGTTCACAGAGAGCCTTAGAGCCGAGCAAGTGTTGCCTCTGCTTTCTCTCCCCGCCCTGCTGGGCTGACGTGAGAGCTGGGATGGACGGGCAATGGTGAAGTTTGAGCTGGAGACAAGCAGTTGTGTTCTTTGCCTGACTCTACATTGTGCAGTGGAAGGGGCCAGAGGAACTGGCTGGTAGCGGGAGAGCTCCAGTTTTCAAATGTGAAGCAGACCGGAAGTGAGGAGGGAGCTGGGAGTTGGGGTGGGGGGACTAATTCATCTTTTCTGTCTCCCGGTGACGGAAGGCTCCGTGTCTACTCATCCCAAGCTGTGTTGTTGCAACCAGAGCATTTGGGAGCCCACATGGCCTCTGGGCTCCAACATGCGATGCCATTGGTTACAAGTAGTAGAGGCTCGACGTCCAGGCCATGAGGGTTTGCAGACATGAGCGGTGGGCATGGGTCGAAAGGGTACAAGAGCAGAGCCTTCATCTCTGCTGCCCACTTGTTCCTGAGCTTCCTCCTTCCAACGGCTACAAAATAGTCCCCCGGGTTTACCTTCCCCACGTTCACTGCCGGGATGCAGCACAGCCTGTCACTCAGCCTCAGGACCCACGAGGCCTCTCCTGCCATGGCAGTTCTCTGGCTCTGTGAGACCTCAGATATATCCGTGATCATGTCCTGGGTCTGTGTGCAGACCGATGCAAAGGCACTTAATACCCAGCCCTTCTATCTCCTGTCTCTGCCCTTTCTTTTATCTCCTAGAAGGTTTTGGGCGTTTGGGAGCTCCCTGGTGATAGTCCATCTTGTGAGATAGTCTCAGTGCCTTGGGCTGTTCTAACTGTCCCATTTGTGGGCAGTCTCTGCAGAATAGTCCTGTGACTACAATACTCTGGTCATTTGGCCTCTCTAGTCCATTGTGACTTTCCTTCTTTTCCTTAGTATAGGGGAAGCAAGAGCAGGATGACCACTAACCCAGTAACAGAGAGGCACAAGCTGAGATGGGCCAGCTAAACCAAAAGGGACCCGGCAGCATTACAGGAAGCGCAGCAGACCCCACCCCAAGCCCGGCTCTGGCTTTGCCAACTGTTTTTACATGGTCATTGTACATCTTGAAACTCAGTTCTCTCCTCTACAAAATGTGGAAAGAGTCTGTATTCTCTCTCTGTCTCCTAGAATTAGTATAGTAAACACGCAATGTGAAATTTTACATCCCAGAGGAAAGTAAAGGACCGGATACAGTTGTACATCTAACGTTTCAACCAAAGTTCCAAGTAGACGTGCAACTTAGTTCCACTGCCCTGATCTTGACCTCACACCTCGTTTCTCTTCCCTGGATTCCGATCAGAGATTTGAGGGAGAGCAGGTTCATGTGCTCTGTCTATCGAAGGTTTGTTTGTCTATTAAAGAATGTTTGGAGTCCTGATGCTTTTAAACAAAATGCGATACTAGAGGAAAGCCAGGGGTGTTGTAGACAGAAGAGCTGAAGAGCTGAGACACACAGTTCTGAGAATGGGACGTTCTGTAGCAGCAGAGACAGGGGTTCTGATTGCTGCTCCCAGACAGATGTTAATGGGGAGCCACTCCAGCGTCAGTGGTGAAGCCAGGCTTGATTGCAGGCCCTCCAAACCCCAGAACTCATTTTCTTCTCAATACATCCTAATTTGGCTCTGCATTTTAATTTTGATGTCATACCTCTTTTTCTGCACCCACTGGAGAGCAGGAACTCGACAAGTCTCAGAATAATCCAGGTCCGTAGCACACGGGTGGGAAACGGAACCTTCGGCTGAAGAGTCTCTAGATTTGAAAAGCCGTTTTGTGTTGTGTCTCATCTGGAATCCCTGGGATTCCTTTTAAACATCTTTGTCGTGTCCCCCTCCCCCCCCAATGCTTATTACTCTGTTTCATTTCCAGGATTGGTTCATCTGTTTTCTCTCCCTCTTTTTCCCGTGGCCCCTTGGTACCACCTTCACCGTTGCAAATGACCAACTTCCCAATCTAAGCTAGAATGCACATCAGCCAAGCAAAGTCCTCCAGCTGAGCGGATTTCCTTGGATGCCAGCTCAGCACCTGTATATAGTCTAACATGTCCCCGAAGGCCAGCGGTGCTCCCTCAACAGAGCGGGTGTCCTCCAAAGCTAAGGAGGATGGTGCTGTAAGTCACATGGGAGGCAATGGAGAAGGAGAGAATTAGGGGCAAGGCCGATGGCTGTAGGATGGCCAGCAGGGAGAGAAAGGGGAGGCTACAAGGTAAATTGTCTAGAAGCAATGACTCCTTGGTGTTCAGCTCTAGCCACAGGACAGAGTGAGATGGAGAATTCTTGAAGAGGAACAGATTTGAGATGGGAGTGGAAATAAAGGAGGGTTTAGGGCATATGATTTATTACTTGAAAGCAGAGCTTCTTTCTGTCTATTTGGGTACCGCCTCCCTTACCTGGCTCAAGCAGATGTCCAACCTGGTCTAGCTCTGTCATCTGTTGATGCAGGTGAGCATCCTGGGAAGAGAGGAGCAGTCAGCCAGCTCCAGAACTCCCGAGGAACTGCCCCTCCTTCATCACTGTGACAAGGGCTTCCTGCAACACTAATTCTACCTCCAGTCTTCAGAAATTGGTCCCACCGCGGGGGTCCCGTTTCCCTGACTGCAGCTGCGGTCTCCTTTGTCTTCCCTCTGACAGCGGTGCCCACAGGATTCCAGTCTCTTGGCAGTTTCTCACATCTCTGGTTTATTGGTGGCATTCTCGGTTTCTAGGACTACTTCTAGCTGAATTCTTAAGCAAAGCAAAACAAAATAAAAAATGGAGGGAGCCGTACTACGTTAAGGTGTGTCCTGAGACTGCCCTCTTGGTGACCTCTGCTACTTGCTTCCATGTCCTGCCCTTCATGCTTTGAATTCCTTCAGAACATGAAAATTAGCTTCTTCATCCTTTGTTCCTAGGTACTCGCTAACCTTTCGTATATTCTGAGTAGCTTAAGAGTATTTAACAAATTGTATGGCTTTTTCTTTTGTAAATTGAAAAAAAAGAAGAAGATAAAAACACAAGGCATTGTTTTCCTACTCGTTTTGTTCCTTCCTGTATTTCCAATTTAATTCTGTTCTGAGTGCTTCCTCTGTGTTATCAAGAATTCAATCAAAGACAAGAAAACTGAACACTCCAGGAAACCTAAATGTTCACGCTGTTTTCCTGGCTTGTGGCTTCCTTCAGAGCTGGGGAGGATAACGAATGAGTTGTAAGGCTGAAGATGGGGCTGACTCTCTGGCCCAGAGCAAGTCTCTTATGAGTGGTGGCCCACCTTACTGCACACCTGCCATGCAGTTGGTGTCACACCAGGAACATGAAGTACAGGAGAGGCAACACTCAGTGGCCCTGTCTCCAGGAACCAAAGGAATCAGTGAAACACACAAGTAGGAGTTAGAGAACATTCCACATTCAAGTTAAAAAACATAGCATTTTTAAAGAGTAGCATCTGATTAATCTGGTCCTGGCCAACCATCACGCATTAAATTGGTGATCACGTACTATGAATGATGCCAGTATCCGAAGGAGAGTCACCCTGTAGGAGAAGCATCTTCACATATGGCTCCGAGATTTCTATTGGTTGAGAAACAATTGTTGGCAATCCATCTTTTGGGAGGTGATGGTTCTTACATCCCACTACCCTGAGAACTCTGCCATTTATGGAACGAAGAGGAACACCAAGATGGATCCCGCTCGTCCTCCTGTAGGCGACTGTCACTGTCATCTTGGAGCCCACGGAATAGCTTGTTCCTAAGGTGGAACAGCACTATTTTTCTTAGTTGACACATAATCTGTTTGTCATCTGGGCTGACCTCAGACATCCGAGGCCACTTTTTCTTACTTTCTATGTTCAGCTATCGTGTTCTGTAGGGGAACTTCAGGACAGAAGGCTATGTGGCAGGGGCCATTGTCTACGTATTCACCGTAGAGGCACCATCCAGTCCAGACAGTGCTGCCTAGATTTTGCCTCTGTCTGTAATAGAGGTTGAAGTGACTCTCAGCCAACAGGCCTGGGCTTGCTTTGTGCCAAGTGTTACATTCTAAGCACGTCAAAATCCAGTGGCCTAATGGATAATGCTATTATAGACGATCTAATTAATACAGCAGATCGCTGTTTCATTATGGGAACTGTGGGCTCCCGTCAGCGTATGTCACTTAGAGTTACTGCATCAGCTCCTTCTAGTTCCTGGCGTTGGGATGGCTAATGCACTATATAAAGATTCAGAGGCATTTAAGATGATCACTCGTCATGCTGAATTAATGTGTACAGCTTCCTGGCTTGGACTCTCTAAATCTAGAAATACTCAGGATTGGAAACTACAGATTTCTCTTGGTCCAAATCCTCTTAGCTGCATCTTGGTCATTCTCTTGCAAATGATTTCAGAGAAGATCCTAATGCGATGGGAGATGTTCTGGAATGTACCCTAAGTGTCACCTGAGAAACTCTTCTGTGAGGTCCTGGCACCTGTCCGATCATTATTTTATCAGCATGTTGATATCAATGGCTGTCTCCACTCTGTCTCCAAATCATAGAAGTGTTATTCTTCGGAATATCACCAGCCGGGCCTTTTCTGAATCCCAGAACACAGCGTGGAGTGGCGTGGTAAGGCTATACTCTCCAGGTTTGAAAGTTCCTCCCAAATGCTACAGGTCATTTATCCGCCTGCTCCTAGGAAGAGGAGCCTGGACTGGACTCAGAGACCAAATGAAGAAAATGTCTGGGTTTCTCCTAGGAGTGGTGAACTGAATGAAAACCAAAACGTAAAGCTTATTTATTGTTTCATTTTGTGATATTTTGCCTTATAAAAAATAGAACTGTTCTTAAAAGCTAAATCTATGTTTAAATAGAGCAAGTATATGTGTTTTAGTATTGCTGCCATCGTAAACGATTAGACATCCAGTAGATTTCAGACTTATAGCTGAAGTCTCACTGGCCTCGGTCTCACTGGACTAAAACCAAAACATTAGCAGACTACCCTTGCCTGGAAGCTACAAGCTGAACCTCTTTCTTGCCTGTTCTGTATGTTGGCGGAATTCCTTTCTCGGTGGTTATGGGGTGTAGTCTCTGTTTTCTTGCTCGGTTAAGGGCCACGTCCTGTTTCTAGTTGCTACTTTGCACTTGGGAGGCATCTTCAAAGTCAGCCACAGTGGCTTGAGCCTTTCTCATGCCGACCTTCTGAGCGTGTGTATCTAGGCTATATAATAAAATAATCCAGAACAACTTCTTCCGTTCAGATCACCTAAGCATTGGTTTTCATTCACAGCCTTAAACTCCTGTAATTTGGGCATTTGCATGTGACATGTCTTTGGCTGAACGTATTGAGTCCATTACATTTAGCCCTTTTCAGAAAACCCACAGTACATTTAAGATCAGAGGTTATAAGGAGCAAGAAGGACTTTGACGTTTGTTGAACACAGTGTGCCAAGTCTTATGCTGGCCCTGCACACCCAGTGTCTTTTCTAACTTCTCAATAAGCTGCTCATTTGCTGACGAGTTCCCTGAACTTTAGAGAAAGGAAATAAACAACTTGCCTTAGGTTCCAAAAGCTAGGCAATGGTTGAGCCAGAGTTTGAGGCGAGCAGGAAGACAGGTATCACTCTTTCTACTACATTTTGCTTCTTTCCCTGTAAAAATCTCATTCAGGAGACTCAGCATTAAAAGATCCTGTGAAGATAGACATGCAGGTCCTCTAGGTTCACTGTCTCCACCAGAGGCCCGAGTTAGAGGTGGTCTGCAAGTGTCCTGTTCCCTCCCTCTACCCTAATCACTGGCAGGAGCAAAAGGAACAAGAAAAACAATTGAGAAAGTAAAGAAACTCTGTGTCAGGGCCACTGGTTGGGCTGAACTCGAAGTCACCTAATGGTGGCTGAAGAAGAAGCCACATCATTTGTATCATGATGCTTTCTCTTATTATAGCTAATTTCCCAAGAACAGCAAGATGTGTTTAGGAAGGAAGATGATTTAGGCTTATGTTTTTTGGAGATGTCAGTTGTCCTGGGTCCATGGCAAGCCAGTGTTTCATAGTAGGAACATGTGACAGAGAAAACCTTCTCACTTCCTGGCAGAGAAGCAAAAGAGAAAGAGACCTAACAGGCCTGGGTCCCACAATCATCTTCAAGGTTGTGTTCCCCATGAGCTAACTTCTTCCACCTGGTCCTCAACTCTTAAAGATTCCATCACCTCACAAGAGCACTAAGTGAGGGTTCAAACCCCCACAGACCTTTGGGAGACATTCAAGGTCCAAACAAAGCATTATCCCCACTGGGTATCCTAGGTGGAAGTCCAACAACAGAAGAGCTGCTTCATGTTCCTCCCTTCTTCTGCTCGGCTCAGCTGCCCGGGACGCTGAGGGGAGGTTGTCTTTGGGTAGCAGCTCCTACTGTCACAGTTGACTAGAACTGAGAGTCCTAGAGCAGCAGAGACAGCTGGGTCAGGGCTGGAGGAGATCCACAGAAGCAAGGCTTCTGGGAACTGTGGGGATAAGAGGAGAGAAGGTGGGGCAGGAGCAGTGCTGGCTTAGTGAAGCTACTGACAGGACGGTGTCTGGAAGCCACCGCAGAAGTGTTTTTGCTGATTTCTTGATGAAGTGGATGGTTGGATCAGAGGAGACTACCCATGCTGTGACACTTTATTTGGCAGCTGATGTTCCCATGCCAGAGATATTTGGTTTGTGCCTCAATTAGAAAAATGTTGAGAGACACTCAGTTCCCTCCCCAAGAAGCCTGTCACAGGAACAACTCATGGAGGATCCTGTTATCTCAGTTTTATATATACGTATATGTGGGATCATGCATACACTTTCAAATAATGCGATCAGCTTCTGTCCTGCTTTGGCGTTCTTGAGATTTTAATCCCAGTTCTGGTATTGCTCCAACAGTCTGGCAGGGCAGCATAATTTTGCCTTTGTACATTGATTAAATTGACCCTGACATGCCAGGGTTACAAGCAGCTAACTTGCACCGGGGCCCTGGCTGCTGTGGTTTAGAGTGCCTATCCTAATGTCTTATCACCCTTGGGTTCTGTGTTATGAGTCAGAAGTGTTGTTTGAAGTGGTGTTGACTTCTTTCTTTTATATTTAGGAGTGTGAAAGTCTAGGAGGGGCCTGGGACCTCTTCTATTACATGACCAATTCCTTCAGACAAGTCATCTTTGCAGCGGTACTGGCCTCCAGGTGCCTTTATTTAATTTCAGGAAACATCGATTAAAATTTTTACTTTGGGTATTCCAAGAAAAAGATGACAAGTCTCCACAAAAAGCTAATGCAACATAGTGTTATCATGGCTCTGAGTGGTGAGAAGGTATAAGGTGTTACAAGGGTACAGGAGAGGAAGCTCAGGATGGTTTTTGCAGTGGATGGCCGTGAAAGCCTTCCTTCTGAGCTTAACATGCACACAAGCTGGAGATCTGTGGAGGAGACTTGTGAGTGAGTGAGTGAGTTGTGTGTGTGTGTGTGTGTGTGTGTGTATGTGTGTGTGTGTGTCTACAGGGGCTTCAAAAAGTCAAGATGAACTGAAGCTCTAGATAGACTAGAAAGCATGGGCAAACACCCATAGGCCAGGTAGATTTCAGCAGATGAGAAAACTCGAGGTAGATTCTGGGTGAGAACTGGAGAGAAGGGTTGTTATGAAATGGTGAGCAAGAGAGAGTAGATTTTCCAGAACTAAAAGAACTGGATAATGATGCCTAGACCAAGTGAAGAAACTGATGCTTTCCCTTCTAAGAGCTGCAGAGCTATTCAGTGCTTGTAGACTAGCCAAGGAGGTGGCTTTAGAGAAGCCCATGTTAGCCGAGTTACAGAGGATGTCTTGGGAGAGGCAGCGCCACCGTCAGGGGGACCCACTGCACTAGTGACAGTAAGCGATAATAGCAGCAGACTGGTTTATGGACTGGGGAGATTTTGAGATGCTCAGGGATTGACCAGGACAGGAGCTGGGGAGCAATTGAATTGAGAGATGATGACAACAAGAATACCCAAGTTTCTAATCTGGGCAGCTGGGCAGGTTATAGGAAAACCATTTATCGCTACAGGGATGCAATGAAGATGTGGTAGGGTTGCGTGTAGTATGGTTGCGCTGTTTGAAGGGTGTGTAAGATACCAAGATGGAGTTACCTATAGGGCATCACCTATAGGGCTGGGGTCACGACCATAACTAACCTCTGATCAGAGCAGCCCCCACTCATGCTCTTATCCACTGGCTCACATGCCCCCCCCCAATTTCTGAGACCCTCTAAGATCTAGAAACTAAGCAACTAATGTACGGCATGGAAGAAGCTCTCCAGTTTCGATTGGTTAATATTCTTGCCACGCCATTTCAACATTTTAGCATCTCTCCTCAAGGGCAGTTAGGTGTCTTGTAGGCATCTGGTTGTAAAAAGTCAAGAGCTCTGAAAAAAAGAGAAGCCATGGTCAAGAGAACTCTGTCCAAGAGCCACGAGCCTAAAGGCAAAGGCTTGGAGTGAAGCAGAGTTGCGGGGAAGAATGTATAGGATAGGAAGAGAGGGTCGGGTGCTTAGGACTGCGGACTCGACTCGGACTTGACTTTACGGCAAGTTGGGAGATGAGCCGTAAAGTCGGTTTAAGCAGGACACGAGGCAACAAGATTGTCTCCCAGAGCTAAAGGCAGCACTGAAGAAGTGTGACATGCTAGTGCCTTCCAGGAATGTCCAACCTAACTAGGGCAGGCAGCTTACCCTGTCTCTTAGAAAGGCATGCAGTTTCCAGGGAGATTGAGTGAGGATCAGGAAAGACAAGGGGCCATGTCTTCCACAGTTATGCCTGGAGCCCTCATGGAGGAGAGATGTTCTTCAGCCTAGTGGTTATGACCAACTGAAGGCTTAGTAAATCCATTTGCCTCCGTCAGGATTCGCCACAGAAAATACTGCTTCTTAGATGAGCATATAAGAAAGTAACTTTTGAGTTTCCATTTCAAATCCTAGGCTTTTAAATACATAGGCCAGTTTTTAACAGACATGTTGGTGTGTGGTAGTTTACAGTGTGGGTAGGGTAGTTTGCAGTTTACAAAGCCGTGTGGTACACATGACCTCATATTAACCTTTTAGCATGACATTAGAGGGCATCGAAGGGTTAAGGAACTGACGATTGAGATACATTAAAAGTTAAGTAATGAATTATGGGGCCAGACTTCAAATATGGTTCTTCTACAGTCCATCAGTGTTTTACAAACTGTGTTCCCCGGGCCCTTCAGGGAAGGCTTGGGGTTGCCTGTGACGGAGAGAAATGGGAGGTGTCCAAATGGCCTCTAGGCAGCAGTGACTCAGTTCCCAGAAACTAGAATTTTCTTGTAGCCTTCCTTGGAACTTCTCTCTTCAAGGAAGCAGTTCTCATCATGGCAAACCTATACTAGCCTGTTTCTGGTAGGCCCGTCTGTGACTGTCTTCTGAGGATGGTTTGCGTTGATCTCCCAAGCCACATGCGGATCTATCAAGACATCTCTTCTTTTCCCATCGGGATACTGGTTCTGTGCCCTGTGGTCCTTCTCACTGTGATGTCTCCTTGCTCTCTGTCCCCAGCCCCTGCTGCTGGATTCCTGGCAATCCTGATACTATAAGACTGGATATAAAATTTACCAGCTTGGATTCTTTCCCAGACACCCATCGTTGCTGCCCCTGTGACCATTAAGCAGACAGTTTTAGTGTCTTCAGTTGTTGATGGACTTGTGTTGGACACTCTGTGGCAATATTTTCCTGAAACCAGTGTATTTTAAGCATTTGGATAACACTACCCTTGTCCTCAGAATTGTACCTTCATTAAAACAATCCTTTTTCCATTAAATTATCTCTAAAAGGCTATAGTTTGCTTTGATGTACCAGCACATACAAGCTAGGACACAAAGAGAAAGGACCCTGAGGCAAACAAAATCATTTTAACTCCTCACTACACAGTAAAATCAAGGCTCTTGTGGTTTCCGTTTCTGAGAACTGCCTAGAAGTTAGTGGCAACTTCTGACTCACAGTGTGTGAAACACAGGTCTAAACCCCTCCTCCCCATTTTTCTCAAGTATTTATTGAGTACCTAGAGTTTCAGTACAAAGCTTAATTCTAGATTCTTTAAAGGATACAAAGATTTTAAGAAATAGTCCCTGTCCTGGGATTTCTTTGGGTACCAGTGTGTGTTTAATACAAGAGGCAGGGAGAGTGGATGGGGAAAGGCTAAGGATGGATGAAGTAATCAGTCTTCTTCAAGGTTCTGGATGAGAACAGTGTGCCGTGACATGTGAGCCTTTGGTACTGTACACAGAGGTGCAAAGGTTGATGGTAGAATCACACTGGGGACAGAGAGCAGGAAGCTGACTAGTTAGAATCACTGTCAGTGTTCAGTCAAGGCCCAGATGCTGGTATGGGTGATGATGGTGAGCTCTGGACTCATGGGAGATCTGAGCTGGGACGAACTCAAGACATTTCAATTGCGTAGTTTTGAAAGTGTGCTTCATCACCAGTAATTCTTGATCCCCTGGCCCTGACAGATGGGAGCCATGAGAGGCATTATGCTGGAACAGCTGGTCTGTCAGTTCTTCCCTGTGAGACTGCGGACTCTGTAGCCAGAGGCCCAAGTTCACATCTTGTCTACTGTGTTGGTTGCTCAACTTATCTTGCCTGGGTTTTCACACAATGCAAAGGGGTTATTTGAGAGCAGGGGAGAGAATTTGGGGGCAGAGAGCTTGAGACTCATTAAATAACACTTCGTTATTTTGACTATGATTCCAATGGCTTCTTAGTGGGATTTAAGTGCCACAGGCTATAATGGTTAGCATAGAGTACCCCTTTCTCTCATAAGTGGTTGGCAAACTATACTGTGTAGATTGGGAACTGCGTTGCATGGTGGGCAGAGGGTCTAGAGATCAGAGTCCTTCCCAGAGCCTCCAGGAAGGTTGGATTGGTTAAGGCTTGGTTAAGGCTCTTAATTTTTTGAAGTTTGGCTTGAAATGCAAGACTATGGAGACCATGGTGATTAAGCAGGGGGCTGCTCAGAAATGTGTTATTGCCATCCATGTACTGACAAATGTGAAAAGAAGATTACAGCACTCTGAGTTAGAAAGGTTCATATAATACATTGAAAATAAATATATTTGGCAGAGTGACAGCTGAGCCCTAGAAGAGGTCAAATAATAACCCAATACCAAAGCAAGGAATCAAGTCCAACTCCCGACATAATGCTCCTTTCCTCACAGAGTTGCTCCAAAAATATGCGACAACTTGTGGATTTGGGGGAACTCATGAATGAAATGAATTTGAGGCACCGTGGACTGGACTACCCTTACCATAGATAAACATGTGTGTTCAGTGTCATTCAAGGGTCTGTAGCATGAATGTCTCAAGTGGGCATAGTGGGAATGTGCTCCGCTCTCTTCCCCCCTCTGCTCTGGTCGGCTTCCTTCCCCACGTAAGTATTTTGGTACTCGGAACTTTCTCAGAAACGATTCCACGGGTACAATGCTTTATGTTCCGTGGAGGGATATAAGGGAAATAGAAGACAGAACCTGGCCTGAGTGGTCTCACTGTCTAGCCCAAAGAGAAGGTGTGCCAAGTTGAGTGAACAACACAAGAGAAAGCAGCCCACAGATGCGAAGCGCTGTGTGATTAGATGTCAGATGAGGACTCTCCATCTCTGATCTCCAAATGCTAATTTATGGATTTGTGCCTCTCCATATCAACATTTTTTTTGGGGGGGGATGCTGTGAAATGAAAAAAAAAAGCGATTATTTTATAAGACTAAATCTATTTGTGTGTGTGTTAAGAATTTCCTAAGATTTATACCCTTTCAACATGTTAGTGCTAAATGCACTTTCTTTTATGAAATGTTAGAGTACAAATAATGGAGATCGTTCCTAAGAGCCCCTAAGAAGCTGGCAAGAGTGTGTTGCCGGCTCTTGAATTTGGTTATCCTTAAAACACAGAACTAAGAAAATGACTCGTGCGCACAATACCGGGGATCAAGGGAGGGGTAACTATTGCAGAGTGGAGCCTTCAGGGAAATCTCCAAAGACAAGGATGAGCGTTGACAAGGATCTGGAAGGACCTTGACAAACTGGGCTTTGGGGAGCTTTCTCTTAAGGATAATGTGAGAAGAGCTTTGGGATAAGATTGGAGGGTCTGTTTAGATGGTAGGGAAAACTTTGGGGGACTATAAGAAATCCATCCAGCTCTTACGGCAATACAAGTGGGCCTCTGAAGCCCTTGCGTTAACCAAGTCATGCATTCCCGTTGCCGCAGTCAGTGACCAAGCCAACCCTGTCCTCCAGGTCCAGCCGTCCAGATCATGTGTCGTTTCCATTGTTTTATTCTCCACTTGGGATGCACACTAATGCACCTCTAACCTTTTCTTGCCCCCCCAAACCTTTTCCTCCTTAAGTTGCTTTCGTCAGGCGTTCTGTCATAGCAATGAGAGAAGTCACTGATCCGGAGGAAGAGAAGAATTTGTCTTCAGGGATGCTGAGCCAGGAATGGAGAGGGAAGGCTGGCGTGGGGAGGGGGAAGAATGGGGAGAAGGATCAGGCATACGTAGACTCAGCAAGAACTCCTGATCGAGTACTTCTGACATTGGTGCTGCCGACCCATGAGGTTGAGATGGAAACTGAAGCATTCAGCACCACACGGAGGGGACAGGGAAGTGAGAACAAGGCTGGGGACTTGGGGGGCAAGGTAAGAGGATCCCATGACCTAGAGGTCATGTTTGTACGTGGGCAGGATTCCCTCACTGTCATGTCTTGGCACAGGTGAACAACACAAGGGGGAGGGACAGGAACACATACTCTGTTGGCCTTTGTATGGTTTTGGGGATTCCTTCCAGCACTCAATGCCCCCCCACCTTTGCTTGATGGCTCCACCTCTTCCCCAGATGCCTCTCCTCTTCCGAGGAATGAAGTCTTTGACTCCAGGGCTGAGTGGTGGTAAGGCGGGAAGAGGGAATGGACCAAGAGTCTTCTCCTTTAGGTTCCCCGCCCCCCAAGGTTACTGTGAGCAGGGAACTTATTTATGTGCCCAGAGGGGAGAGCTCATGTTTTACGTATTCAATCAGCTTCCCACGCTGCCAGGAAGGTGCTAAGCAGCAGAAGTTCACATTCTCCCTCTCCCCTTCTCTTTCCTCTGCTCTTGGTATTCTCCAGCTCCAACAGGAGCTAAGATTTACCTGCAGTATTGTGGGGCTGTGGGAGGTGACAGCTGGAGAAGACTTTCTTCTCCCTTCCTCCCCCACTGGTCTTTCCCTAGAGGGCTAAAAATGGGAAAACTGTAATTGTAATCTTCACAGCTGCCTGGCTGAGACTTTCAAAGTTGCTGAAAACAGGCAAGGGGACTTGCGATAGCTTCTCTATTGGAAGACCACGTTTTTGTCTGTTTGGAATATAATAATAATAAACCAGCAACTAGGTGGCTTATGGTCCAGAGGCTGGAAAGTGAAAGGCAAGCTCCACTCCAGCTAGGGTGGTTGATGACTCAAAAAAACCCCGAATCACTGGAGTCCAGTGCATAAGGTGTGCACAGTTACACCACCGAAGAATCTCCTCTCCAGCAGCACTGTTCATTGTGTGTATAACCTTGGGGAAAGGGCCTTCTGATGAGTCTTGTAAATTTTGTGGTTATGTCATGAGCTTCGGGGGTCTCCCATGGAGCATGGAGGAAACAGCTACTTAAATAGGCCCCACCTCCCAATGCTGTCAATTTGGGAGCTGAGGACTTTAACATATGGATTCGTGGGTACACAGACATTACAATATGGAAGATGAAGTTGGTGGGAAGATGGCGCAAAGATAAGGGAACGAATAAACAGTACAGGAAGGAAAGAGGCTGTCTCAGAAGGCATCCTTTTCCTCACAAGTTGAGTGACTTTAGTGTCGCGACTCGGAGGGTATGGGTGGCAGGGTCTGAGGTATTGGTATAGTTGGCTTCCCTTGGTGCTAACTGACACCCGTGCTCACCAGCCCCCCCTCCCCCCCAGAAGCTGCTAGACATGTGAGCAAATGACTTGGTCCAGGAATAGGAGAGATGTCTGAGCTCAGCAAGGTCTTGAACGATGAAGGGAAGAATAACTGCCATTCTGAAATCCTTGCTACACAAACATTGTGGGTCCAGAGCACCCCTCTCCAGGGACACTGAAGGAATGCAGCATGCAGTCATTCAGGGGCACCCCTCTCTAGGGACACTGAAGGAATGCAGCATGCAGTCATGCAGGGGCACCCCTCTCTAGGGACACTGAAGGAATGCAGCATGCAGTCATGCAGGAGCACCCCTCTCTAGGGACACTGAAGGAATGCAGCATGCAGTCATGTAGGAGCACCCCTCTCCAGGGACACTGAAGGAATGCAGCATGCAGTCATGCAGGGGACACTGGGAGGGATGATGGCAAGGATCTCAGTGCTGGCTCTGGGGAGATGTCAGGTCCTGTGGTTTCTGGTCCTTCGTCTGAATATATGAGTCAGTATCCACAGCGGGCAGAGGTCCTCCTCCTCCACTCCTACATTGGCCTTCCCCGCGGCCTTCTAGAAATTCTGTTCCATTCTTCAAAATACTCTTTTCAGCTGGGTGCCATGATTTTTCTCTTTCTCTGTTTTGTGCTCCTGTTGCTATAGTAGTTGGTGAGGGGTCCCCAGCAGGTGGGGATGTCCTGCCGGCAGGCCAATGAAGACCAGTGATCTCAGGTTTGTGCTCGCCCCTCACCCCATCTCTCTGCAGTTCTTACAACCCTGTGCCTGCTAAAAGGTAAAAGTCAGGGAGGAGCCAAGATTAACATTTCCCTTTATTCTGGCTCTTTCAGCAACCACTCACTAAGGTACAGTTGGCCTTCATGCGGGTGGGGCTTTCCAAGAGCTGTGATTGGAGAATGAACTTCTACTGAACACAGTGGGCTGACTTGTCCCATTCACAGGCTGTCAAGTCCACTGCTGGGCTGGGGAGAGAGTAAAGTGCTTACCTTGCAAGCACAAGGAATTGAGTTGGATCCTCAGAACCCACATAGAAAGCCAAGCATGGTGGTGTGCATTTGTAACACCAGAACTGGGCAGACGGAGACAGGCAGGTGTCCCGGCCTGGCCTTGCTAGCCAGCCAGCCAGCCTAGCTTACTTGATGAGTCCAGGGAAAGATGCTGTCTCAAAGCAAAATAAGGTGAATGGCGTCTGAGGGATGACACTCAAGGTTGTCCTCTGACCTGCGCACGCGCGCGCACACACACACACACACACACACCCTGTGCACACACATTTCTGAGAAACATGAGGAACCCAAGGGATCTGAGTTCAGCCCCTAGCTGGGACTTGCTAAGGTCTAGAATGCAGATATTTTTGTACGCGCTCCTTGCTTCCCTTTGGGCGGGGAGTGGTCCCGTGCGTTCAGTGCCTTGAGTTACTGTAAATCGGCCTTTTCACTCTTCACTTTAGATTTCTATTTACATCATTTACTCAGCCAACCATCACCCATTTATTCAACACATATTCGAGAAATAATTAGACTTTATCTTGGAGCTCCTGTGTTGGCGTTGACCCATGAGATTCTCAGGAACGCCTTGGGCAATGCGAAGTTGCAGAGGTTAGCTTAGAACGTTTTGATCGAAGGGAGGTCTGATGGACGAACTCTGTGTTCTGGTGGGTTGCTCTGAGGCACAGTTATCTTTTAACAGTGCCTGGCTGGTTCACACGTCTTCTACAGGCTTTTCCTCCTCCTCTGCTTTCTCGTTTCCCTCGCTTCTACTTCCATGTGATCGCATACCTTAAGGAAAGCATCCTAGCCTTTTACCCGGTCTCTACTTCCTGGAGATCCCAGGCTATCCCAGAGGGGCAGGAACCAGCTAATGTTAGACAAAATTATATCTTATTCTGAGAATTAGGGAAGGCACTCAGGAAGCATTAGACATGGTCAGTTAGTGCATGGTCAGTTGTACTCTTTGAAAAGATGACTGGGGAGTCAGGAAAACAGATTAAAGAGGAGCAGGGTGAGCAGTGAAGAGGCTATGCCATAGTTTAGTCAAAAGATGGGGGATGGTCCACATGAGAGCAGGAGCCCTGGAATTCATGAGCATGTATGTCTATGGCAAGGGTTTTAAGACATTATTGAAAAGGGTGCTGGTTGAAGGACCCGGTTGTTTTCAGTGGTGCTTCACCTCTGCATAGCAGCTGACTTGGAATTCACTGTATGGGTCAGCAGGATCCTAGTTGAAACTGGCCATGGTCCCTCTCCACCTGTTGATCATAGCAAGACTCTGCCTTTGGGCATACTGCTGGGGACAACTGGAGAACTTCATGTGACCTAGGCTTTATGAAAATTAATGCCCCTGTAGGGCAAGATACCTAGGACCCCACTCTTGCTTAGGGCATAGTAGTCTTTGCCTTGATCTGTTTAATTCATTTGTTATTAGAGTAGTATTTTGTACCCAAGAGGAAATGCTGATACTAATAAAAAGGTATTTATCTTAAGAAAAACAGGGTTCCAAAAGCCCCGAGTTTCAATTCCAACTTGACCAGCTCCTTGGTACCTAGCCTTGGTGTAAGTTTCTCATTTGTGGTAAAGGGTTAATAACACCAACTTAACTGGAGTTTTCTGAGAATTCAATTACTTCAGTGCAGAAAGTGCCTGGTGCATGCTCTTCTGCTCTTTTACTGCGCCCATAGTACATCAGACTGTAGAAAGGTGGAGTTCAATGGTAACTGACTGAAGTGTTCTCAGTCCTGGTCCTCATTTAACGCACTTCCTTCCAGGCTTAAGCCTGTGGAGTCATTCAGACGTCCGGTATTGAGCCTGCCCTTTTGAGCCACACTCATCTGTGTTACCATGATGATGTCTCCAGGACATGGTGTGAGATGGCGTCATTCAGACTGTTCTACAGATGGAAGGCGTCAATACTTCGCATTGTATCTTCCTACCTTGCAATCAAACTCTATGTCCTTTTGGGTGCTGTCCTCTCACTTGCTTCACTAAAAGTAACACCAGCTCTTGCCGAACGAAGCATCGGTTCTCTGAGGGTGGCGTTTGTGAACCACTCATGTGACCCTCGTTACCCATCTTATCATTAATTTGTTTTGAAAGCACAACATTATTTTGTTTGTTGCAGAAGATAAAAAAAAAAAAACTGCATAGAAAAAAATTAAAATGACACATAATCCGACAAATCATTGGCTTAGGGTAAATACAGGTTTCCTCGCTATACACATATGCACACTCACAGCCAGCCAAACAAACAGTTTATTATCCCAAGTGTGGACTATAGCGTGCGTACCCTATGTAACCTGCTTCACTGATTAATAATCTGTTGTAAGCAGTGTCCCATGTCATTAAGTATTATTTGACCATATGATTTTCATAATTGCAAACATTCTACTATGTGACTGTTACAGTTTGTTAACCAATTCTTCATTGTCATTCACTTAGAACAACAATAGAAAATCAATACTTTAAAAAAAGTATTTGCATATCACTCCAATGGCCAACTTTATAAAAGCATTATTATGAACAAGTTTAGGGAATTCATGAGGACACATTCTCAAAATGGAAAATGGTGAAGCTTAGGCTGTGTACATATTTATGACTCCTGAGATACACTGCCCAGTCCTCCTCCGGTATGTTTGTACTGGTTACATCTCCACCAGCAGTGCATGAAGTTGTCTTTGCAACTCTGGGACCTTCAGTTAGTCACTTCTCAATTTCTTTGAAATACTTATCCTAACTATGTTTCCAATATCTAACATGGGAAGGTGTGACACGTATGTATTTACTACCAAGATTAAATGCAGAATAGTTTCAAGCTTGCTTTATCCCTCTCCCAGTGTTAAAGGAGTCAACCATTACAAATGCATTTACATCCTTGTTTCTCACTCCAGAACTCACCTGTTCTCTGACACTGATATTCTCTTGCTATTTATATTTTATCAATTTTGCTCCACATGTATATATTAATAATACAAATATACGTGTATGAGTTTCTTTGTGAAGTTTAGATAAATGATACATCGGATGTGTCTTTTGGCTGCAAGGTGAACACTTATTTTAAAGGTTTTACTGGCACCGTTACATACACACTTAGCGCATTGTCTTACTCTCTACATGGCTCCACTGCACAAATAAATTGCCTAACTTCATTTATTTCCTCTAATGATGGTGATATTGCCCCCCCTTTTCTGTTATTACAGGTAATGGTAAAATGATTGGCCTTGTCTGTATTTTCTTGGGCACAGTGTGAGGTTTTTCTCGACAGGAGATGCTAACCGTGGAATTGCCGTGTTTGGGAATGTACATTTCCAGCTTTGTCATTACATTGCTTTTAGGAGTGAGTGACTCTTGTTTGAATTCCACCGCGCGCAGCACTCCAATTTTACACGTGTTGTCAACAATTGAGATGATCATAATTATTAAAATGTGCCTACCTGATGGGTATGAATAGGAATCCACTTATTATATTAATTGAAGTTCCTCTAATTACCGATAAAATTGAGCAGTTAATAGAAGTTAATTGGCCATATGAATTTCCTCTTATGTGAATTGTGGGTTCATATTCTTTCTTACGTTATGTATTTCTAGAAGGTGATTTGTGCTTTTCTTACAATTCGTGAGAGTTCTGTGTGTTCTAGATATGACTTGTAGGTTGCAACTTCTCTCCACCATGGCTTGTCTTTTCCACTCGGCTAATGGTGCTTTTTATCATACAGAGTTGTTAATTTTAGTGGAGTAAAATTTGACTGCTTTTGCCATTATGAGTTTTGTTCATGTCTCATTAAAAAATTCCTTCTACACACTGATATAAAAAAGATGTCATTTGCATTTTTAAACTAAAAGTTTTTACAGTTTTGCTTCTCACATTTGCCTCTTCTATCTGGAATTAATTTTTATGTACAGCATGAGGTAGGCTCTGCTTTGATTCAACTCACGCCATGCTTAGTCCTCTGGCCGACATTACTTGGCAATGAGGTAATTCTTCCCACTCTTTTGGGGCATCTTATTTAACCTCTACAGGCTTGTGTATCCCCTTCATCTGTGTCTAACTAATTTAATTTTTATAAAAGTATAGATATGATATGTTTAGGGTAAATTCTCTCTCTGTTTCTGCCAAATGGACACTGTGATTTGAGTTTTAGTCATCTCTCGGCCTTTAGGGTCATCTTCTCACTTTTCATTTGGATTGGAATAGAGTGGACTTATTGGCTAATCTGCGGGGAGGGCTGTCATGTCTCAGCATATGGGCTCTCCATGCATGAGTATGGTAACAGTTTTCCCCACGCTTAGATCCTCCGTGACGCCCCTTACATCATCCCTCCTACTTTCCCTACAGATTTTATTAGATTTGCTTTTAGGAGCCATACGGCTTTGTAGCTTCTGCATGGCATCTTTATTTATTTGTTTGGTCGAGACAGGGTTTCTCTGTGTAGCCCTGACTATCCTGGAACTCACTCTGTAGACCAGGCTGGCCGCAACCTCGCAGAGATCCACCTGCCTTTACCTCCCAAATGCTGGGGTGAAAGGTGTGCGCCACCATACCCAGAAAGAATCCACATGGCATCTTTTAATAAGTGTATTTTCTGATTCTTTTTGGAGAGATATTAGAACTTGTATTTTTATACATTGGTCTTCAGCATTCTTGTAGAGCTTTCTTATAACGTGGAATGACTATTGTGTGTATGTGTGAACTCTCGTGTATGTGTCTGTGTCTACTTGTGCCTATACTTTGTGTAGGGGCCAAAGGAGGATATCAAGCATCCAGCTCTATCACTTTCCACATTATTCCCTTGAAAGAGAGGCTCTCACTGAACCTTGAGGTAGACTGGCAGCCAGAAACCTCCAGTGATCCTCTTGTGATCTTCCAGTGAACCTCCAGGATCCTCCAGGATCCTCCAGATCCACCTCCCACAAGGCTGGAGTTATGGACATGTGCAACTATGTTTGACTCTTTTTGAAGGATCTGGAGATCTGAGTTCATGTCCTAATACTTGTGCAGCGAGTGATCTCACCACTTATCTCCCCAGCAATTAACTATTGTTTTTATAATTCGTGCGCCCTTCGCTATTTTTCTTCATTTATTAACTTGACTAGCATTTCAGTTCCAACAAAATGTAGAGTTGCAGTGGATACCCCAGTCCTGCGATACTGAACTTGAAAGGCATGTCTTGATTTCAGGTCTGTGCTCCTTCTGAGTGATATGTCACCTCTGACTACTGTGTCTCTGCTGTCCAGTAATTTAGCTCCATTTTGTGTGCATGTACTCACAGGTTATACATTATATATTGATACAGACATATTTAAAATTTGTTTCCATATCTACTAACATCTCCTCATCATGACATTTTTCTTGGATGCATTTCTTTTCTTTCATTTATACTTCCTTCTTGAGGAATATTTGACAGTACCTACTCAGTCTGAACTGGAAGGACAATCTCTCATTAATTTTTTTTAGTGAAAGTATTTATTTTAGCACAAATTTAGAGTAAAAGTTTAGCTTCGTGTTTTCAATACTTGAATGCGCTCTTTTGTTACTGGCTACTGCTGTTTCAGTTGATCATTTAGTTGATGTTCCTTACGGGTATTCTTTCTCCTCTCAGTATTCTTTTTCTTCCCTTCATAGTTTTGAATTTTTTTATAGTTCAGTCAGTTCTGTATCTTTTATTTCTCTTCACCTGGATTTGAACTTCTTGAAATGATTGCCTGCAATGATACATATTTTTCATTGTGTTGGAAAATTTGTCCTGTACTCTTCAAGCTCTATACACTGCTATTCTGTCTTTTTGCAATTCCTCCAAGATAATATTCGAGTCATTTCCTGTTGTCTTTCATGATTCATAACATTAGCCATGAACCCTTTTCTTTATCTTTCTAGGATATGTAGTGAGGAGTTTTCTTATTTCTTGAGATGTGGAATCCTCTTCAGGGCCATGAGCCCATCTGAAAATCAGAGATGTAACTCTGAGTTCTCTCCAATCCCCAAAAGCAGTGACTTCCCACACATGAGGGAGGAAATACAAGAACTGAGGTCCACTGCATCTCTCTGTTATGAGGGCTGACTAGGATGCCAATCCTGTGATCATGAGAAATTCATTTAATTACACTAGTGGTCTCAACCCAAGGTGATTTTACTCCACTCAGGGATATTTTTAAATGTTACAACTGAGAAAAATGTCACCTAGTACCTAGTGACTGGAGGTCGGGAATAATTGTTCTGCATTATACAACACAGAAGATTCGTTTGACAGAATAATCAGAAATGCGGAGAATGCCAAGTTGGAGAAACCGTGCTGTATATGTCTTGTTCATCTGTAAATTGGAGAGATTATAAGAACAGACTGGTAAGTATGGTAATATTAGGCAAATCTTATACTCAATATACTTACATCTAACACAGACCACTTCTACCCCCAACATCCATCCATCCATCCGTCCGTCTGTCTGTCTATCTACCTACCTGCCTATCATCTATCACCTATTGATTTATTATCTATCTATCTACCTATCTATCATCTGCCTATCACCTATCTACACACACACACACACGCACACACACACACAAACACACACACATCTATGGGAATAAAATGGAATGAATTGCGATCATCTCTATCTTCACTCAAAAAGCAAAATCTTCTAATATGCTGTGTTCTCTGCACATTCATGGTGTCCATGGTATCTGCCTCCCTGCAATGGGTCATGTGTCTTGCCATATTATCTTTGCCAATTGCACCCGTGCTTGAAGTGAGTGTTGGAGACACTCTTCCTTGAGCTGAACAGATTGTCTCCAGCTCAGGTTCATCATCTCCAGCTTCTCCCATAGCACCATCCCAGTACAGGACAGATCCCATTAAGTCCATGTTTTGCTTGTGTGCACGTGGCTTTGTCAGTTGTTGCCATCCATTTATTGATGTATTTATGTATATATTTAATAAATACGCAAGGATACACAATGCATGAGGCAGAGCATTAGATGCTATGGAGAACGCAAAGATGAATCTTTGTAATGTAGGAGACGACATATGCATATCACAGTGTCAGGAGCAGGGTGACATCGAGTGCCAGGGGTAATTAGAGGAGAAGTCAGTTTTGTCATAGGATCACAGAATGGGTCCTAGAAGAAGTATAATCTGAAATGGGCTCTTAAGCATCGATAGCCCTTTGAGTGGTGGCGATGGAAGTAGGTGGAGAGAAGGGAAAAGAAAAGTGAGAAATGCGTGCAATGGGAAAGGCTGGGGCATATGTGGGCAATGGTGGCAGTTGTGCCTCACCAGGGCACTAGCAGGAGGGATTGCTATGAGTAAAAAGGGGCAGTAGTAAAAGCTTGGGTTCAGCGATACTCGTGTTTGGATTAATCTTAAACTTATAATGATTTCATAGCTATGTATGTTGGGCCCTAGAGAAGTCCATCTATCCATTCATTAAAACAAACCAAATTTGCTTAGTAATTCTTTTTTTCCCAGATACTGTTCTAGAAGCTGGGATAGGTCGCTGAAGAATCTTCTGGATTCTATTGCACTGAGGATAGGAAGAGGGTCAGAGCTGAGCTAAGTAGTGAGTTTTCATAGACGAGGAAGATAGAGGGGGTAGGAGCCTATCCCCCTCTGCAGATCAGAGGCCTAACATTTCCACCACAGAGGCCATGTGCAAATGGAAAAGAAGGGGGCACTGTCAGGGTGGCATGGAGAAGGGGCAGGAGTAGGTGAGGATTGCTGCAAAGTGGAGTCAAATATGCAAAGTGTTGTGCCCCAGTAACAGAGAGATGGTGAAGCTGCAAACAGAGTCACAGACTCGTGACAGAGCTGGTTTACAGGGAAAGATGATAGGCTTGCTTTTAAACCAGTTGATTCATGGTGCTGTCAAGCCTTCCAGGTGGAGGAGTCCATCTGAGCAATTGTAAATGGTACCAGACTTCAAAAAGAACAGGGCTAGAGATAAAACCTTGGGCACCTTCCAGATAGTAGCATTACTTAAGCCATCAGGATGGATGAGGTCACTGAGGATGGGTAGCTAGTGAGGGAGGGGATGGCAATAGGACCTATGGGATCTGTACATTTAGGAGGTAGAGGCAGAGGTGGGGAGGAAGGGGCAATTAGGGATGTGGGAAGAGAGTCCAAGTTTGGAAATGCTCCCCAAGAGGGCAGGGAGGTGAGGGGAGGTAGTTCTGCAGGGTCCTGGATGTATAGGCTTGTAGCCCCTCAAGGAGACATACTTCAGTGGTTTTAAAAGCATCAGACGTATTTAGTGTAAAAGTGTTGAGTCCCCCTGGCCGATCTGCTTATGACTCCTTAGTGCCTCCGCAGGGAGGGTAAGAAGGCAAGAGTGCTTTCTTGTGGGACAGCCTTCCTCTGTGCTAAAGTTTGGCTCAGGAAGAAGGCTGCTTGATTCATTTTGTAATAAGTTCCTGGAGCACTGTGGCCATAAGAGGGCTATAGAGACTGGAAGAGTTTGCCCAGAAAATTTCACCACCAGGGGGAAGACACTGGAGATAGTCTGTGACTGATTTTGTCTCTGCCAGTATGTCTTGTTGGTCAAGTGCCCACATGAAGAAGTATGGCTCATACAGAGCTGGTTTCCAGGTAAAGGGACATTTCATCTTTTTCCTTTTGCCCATGGATTGGGAAAGTTCACTGCTTGGCCCTCGCTGACTCCCGAGTGCTGCAAGCTCTTCTTGCCCTAGTCCTTGAAACCATTTGCTCTAGTAACAGGTTTCAGGCCATGCCTGTGCCTTGCCTTGTCTCCCGTAAGAAGGCGATCCGAGATCGTCACACTTGGTAACAAGTCCTTTTACCCTCTGAGCCCTCTCTTGCAGCTCAGGCTTTATATCTTGATACTGTTGCAGTGAGGATTATGTTTCAGCCTAAAATTTGAAAGGGACACAGATATTCAGGCGTCGTGGTGGCAGGTTCAGGTGTCAATTCTAACTCTGCGCAATGTGACTTTAGATACTTAATTTCATCGATCTGTGTTCATCTTACTTAAGATATTGTTTATACTAACCACACCTACATCGTGGACTCTGTGTGTAGATCAAGCAAGGTGATGTATAGAGAGAGATTTTGTCTTCTGCAAATGTTATTTTGTTATTAGTTATTAACAGTTGCTGCCTTAAGGTTTTAAAAACATTCTCTTTTTGTTGAGAAGAGTTTCCTTCCCTTTCCTTGAATGTTTTTCTTTAAGAAAAGAACACAAAAGCCCTGTTATGGTAGCTCATATCTGTAATCCCAGCCCTTGGGAGGCTTAGGCAAGAGGTTTACTGTGAGTTTCAGGATAGCCTGGACCACGGCGTGAGATCCTGTCTCCAAAACCAAACCATAAAGAAGATAGCTAATTTGAAGAAAATTATGACTTAACCATTTGTATTGTCTGCCTTGCTCCCTGGACAAATGAAGGATCCTGAAAGCTTTACTGTGTGAATGTAATTCCCCATTTGGGAGCATGGAATTGTCTGTAATGCCTGGTGTGTGGCCCTGCAAATGTAACAATAGTTTCACCTGCAATGATATGACCCTTGAGTTTACTAAGTGTCTTTATAAATATTGTAACAATCTTTACATCATTCTGTGAGCTGGATCTTTTACCCCCCATAGCCAGTACTGTCTTCATCACGCACACGTGTGTGTGTGTGTGTGTGTGTGTGTGTGTGTGTGTGTGTGTGTGTATGTATGTGTGTGCATGTGCGTGCTCTTGAAGGATTGCTTCTTTCTTTTAACACAAAAAGCTAAAGTTTCAAAGCAGGTGGGGTGTGGGTTAAACACCGTTCTAAATGGCAGGCCTGCTGTTCGTGGGGAGGGAGAGTGGCCTGAAAGTTTAAAAATAACCTGAACATTATAGACTCCTGTGAATTCTACAGCCCAGAGCACTGTGAGCCTGTGGGTGTTTTACCTGCTGGAGTGCAGGCAGGAAAACAAGTTGAGAGGCAGGAGGATTTAAATTTGATGAATTCTTTCATGGCATGCGTTGGCAGTAGAAGTATTCATGAAGAAGTTGAAGCCAGTCTTAATGTTCAGGATCGATATTCCTTGGAGGTAGGGCCAGCGCCATCTCTGAATTTGCTGGATACAATACACAGTCTGGGTCACACTGGGGTTTACTGTGCAGCACACCCTTGCCAGCGTACCCGTACTTTCTGCTCTTGAGCAACTGTCCCTTTTTCCTCCTTGATTTCACTCCTCCTCCCCCACCCCTCCAGAATTTGGCCAGTAGGTTTTCCAGAGGGATCATGGGATTGACCCACAGAAATTTCAGAGGTTAATGCATTTTGGATTAAATTTGGACATTCATTGACAAACAAATCAATATGTACAAAACCATACTCACCAGGAGTCAGTGTGGTGGGGGCAACGGCATGCCTTTGGGAGTTTGAAGAGTTCTGAGGAGTCGCGGTAGGTTTTGAATGAGGACTCAGGTTGGCATGACCAACGTTGTTCTGAGATTGCAGTGCAGAACTGTCGCAGATGCTGGGTTGCAGCTTGAGGGTCCGTCACCATATTTGGTTTCTCTGGTTTTCCCTGACATTGAGATACCGCTTTGCACAAGTATTTGTTTATAAGCAGAACCGGGACCGAGGTGTAAGTCTCCTGGTAGCGTGGTGTGCTGCAGTGACTCGCTTCGGAGGACTGTCAGCACCATGAGAGATCATGATGAAATAAAGTGACTTGCTCTAATGTCTGTTGATAATGTCGCGGCCTTACAGGGGTGAAGATGATGGGTATTAGAATCAGGTAAACCTAGGGCTGACTTTCTATGTCTCTAACCACTTATCTGACCTTGAGGAAAATCATTTGTTCTTTTGATCTTGCTTTTCTTGTCTATAAAATGGGAATTATGAGAGACCCTAACCCATGGGATTATTCTGAGACTTAAGGAAAGAAAGGGGCAGTGTCTTTGACTTAATAGCATTTAATATTTATTGCAATTAATATAAACCTATATATTATAATTATTCATCACTTTAAAAATTGTACTTATGTTAGTTATGTAAATTATATGTTTCATTATGACATTTCCTTTTTTTAAATGTGTGTGTGTGTGTGAGTGTGTGTGACAGCACGTATGTGGAGGTCAGAGGACAATTTTCAGGAGTCATTTCTCTCTCTTTACCATGTGGATCTCAGGGATCAAATTCAGGTCACCAGGCTTGGTGATGCCTGTACCTGCTAAACCATCTAACCAGCCCTAGTCGGTTTGTAAAGACACAGTCTCACTACGTAGCCACGATTGGCTTTGAACTTGCAGTATTTCTGCCTCAGTCTCCTAAGCGCTGAGATTATAGGGTGGGGTCACAACACACAGCTTTCATCGTGAAACTTCACATTTGTATATAACA
Organism: Cricetomys ansorgei; assembly: GCA_026225945.1. Classification (NCBI taxonomy): domain Eukaryota; kingdom Metazoa; phylum Chordata; class Mammalia; order Rodentia; family Nesomyidae; genus Cricetomys; species Cricetomys ansorgei. The sequence continues at coordinate 12,600,155 of JAMJFZ010004090.1, read as the reverse complement.
TTAATTTTTGCTTTTTTTGATGCATGTTTATTTTTCCTGTCTCTTTTAATAGCCCTGAAATGTGCCATATGAAGGTGTGAATTATTGGGGAATAAAGGAAAATGGTATACCTGGGAATGTGGGATTATTGTATTAATTATTGACTATATATGGCAGGTTATTTAGAACAGTGTGACCGACACAGGGTGGTTGTGTTAAAAAACAACAACAAACAAATCAAGTCTCTTAGAGAGAGTGTGGCATTGTGAGTGTGTCTGTGTGTTATGTCTAAGGCATTGGGTTGCTAAGGGTCTTAGAATGGAATATTTAACAAATTCTTGTTTTATTGAGAATATTTTTCCATGGTTTTCTATTTAATTAATCAATTAGCTATTCCTCTTTTGCAGTACTAGGGATTGAATCAAGGGTCTCCCACATGCTAGGCAAGTGCTCCCTACTCAACCACATTCCCAGTTCTTTTTTTTTTTTTTTTTTTTACTTATTTTGTATATCTTAAGAGAACTTGTCACTCTTCACATTCACAAGTACTGAATTAAGCCTGTCTGAAAGCTCCCAATAGCATAAAAGCATCACTTACATGTCTGTACACCCGAGTAGCAGATCAAATCAGAGCTGGATCTAGGGTGGTATGTATATTTTGAGAGTAGAATTTTTTTGTTTGATTGCTTTTTGAATCTAGGGGCATGGATGCTTTTTCTCATGTAATTTTTTATTCAGAGAAGAGACATGATGATGACATATTATTTGCCCTTTTATTTTGGTAGAGATAAAAGAACATTAATATTGTCGTTTTTTGAAGCTAAATTTTATTCTGTGTTTCATTTTCTGAAAATGTTCTTTATATGGGGATCTCGATGTCTTCCTTTAACAACCCATTCCACAAGTATTACTTCAGTCCTGCTTTTGAAGGCTGGGCTTAGTCTTTGGACCATGGATTCTCTAACTTAACGATTGACAAGAAAAGCATGACGCTATCACGGTGCTAGAATTCTGTGAGTCGGGGTCACTTGACCTCTTTCAGGAGAGGTAAGCACCCCTTAATATAAAGGAGGAGGTGACCACCACCCTAGAAGGAATATCTAGAAACATCTGGGCTGTAGAGCAGGGACCCAAAGCCAGATCCAGAACGTGTAAGGAGAGCTCCTCAGACAGAGGCCAGACACTTGATTGCTAAATAACCAGACATCCATCTTTTCTTTTTTCTTTTTTAAATCAAAAGGAATTGCAAAAAGGTCCCTTCATTCGTGTGACTAGGTGCTTTGTAAAGGCTTGCTAGGACGATGATAAAATACAGGCACCCTAAGTAACGAGATGAGCACAGCGCTCTGGGAATGTGCAGAAGAGAGAGGGCATGGAGTGGGAGGGCCTATGAGAGACATATGGAAGTTAAACCGAATTGAGTCATGGCTGGAGCTGGAGAAGCTAAATAGAGAGGCATTGCAGTTCCATCTCAAGCAGGTGCTAAAAGGTCTGAGGCAATAGTCGGCACAACTACTGTTTCAACTGTCCTTGCAGTGAAACACAAGACACTCGGCGCTTGCGTGGGGATGGTCTGGAAGATCCACCTGGTGCAGCTTTCCTTGAATCAGTAGGCTAAAATGTTAGGTTACTTTATAGACAACCAGGAGTCACTAAAGCTACATGATTGACAGAGACAATGACATCCAAGAGATAAGAATAGCAATTTTAGGAAGGAGAACTTGGCTTGACTTCACATTGAGTTTGGGTTGATAAGAAGACATGCATTATTTCACTGGAGGCGAGTCGAAGGACAGAAGCTAGGGGCGGATACAAGAGTGCAAAGCGGGCAGAGGAGCTCAAAGGGAAGGGCGTCAGAACGGGAAGATGCAGAGCCCGAAGACTCATGGGGTGTTCCACAGTGTAACGTGAGAACAGTAAAAAGAGTAAGAGATGGGAAGGGTGAGAAGCCGGAAGGTATGGTGGCTGCCATGTGACGATGAGGGGTGGTTCTCAGGGAATGCGAAGAAGCCTAGTGCACCAAACCATACAGATTGGTGAGGGACAGGGAGGCTTGAACATGAACCATCCCAGGTTGTCGGAGAACCTCAGCTCAGTTTCTGGGGAAGAGAAGAGGCAGAGCTAGCAAATGTCCTTCCCAGGTGTCCATTTCAAAACTGGTCATGAGTCCATATCATATGGGGATGACTTATTCACTCTGATTATTTTCTACTGAGTGGGTGTAACCAGATGCTCAGTGTAGGAGAGAGTGGGAGAGAAAGGGTGTGGTGATGGACAGGTGGTGGCTTAATCTGCTGTTGATTCCCACCCAGGGGGTGCTTAGAGTGGCACAGTTGGGAGAGGAGTAGAAACTGGCTCTTTCCTCTGGGTCTCAGGGTTCTTTCTCCCAAGGTTCTGCTTCAGCCGTGAGCTGCTTTCTCTGCTTTGGAAGCATAATCTTCAAGAGAGTCCTGTAGGGAGGGGAGCTAGACATGAGTGACAGGTACAACGACCACTCTGAACCCTTCTCTTACTAGGAACTCCCTTATTTGCTCTAGCATCTAACCCGAGACCCGATATAGAGACAGTGCTCATTGCATGTTTGCTGAATGGATGAATCAATCTAAGCCCAAGTAGGCTGAGCGAGCTTTGCAGAAGGTGGGCTGTGTTTCCTGAGTCAAGAGGCCACAGGGGGTGGACGGATGCATGGACGGGCTGCTTCTGTTAGTCGTTCCTACTCCCTGATCACCCCCATTACTGGGAGCAGGATCTCTGCTGAGCCTCCTGCTTACTGGGCCTTGGCTGAGCAGCACAAGTGGGCCCCTAGGGAGGGAGGTAAGGTGGGCAGTGATGAGGCAGACAGCCTTTGTTTCTCAAGGCTCTACTAACCCTTCCCCACCTTTCCCAGTGGTAGTTAATCACCTAGTAGGCTCAACACTTTTTGTCCTTGTTGTGGTTCAGGCTGAGAACTGATCTCATTTTATGGCAGAAAATAGATGGAGGAAGTAAGGCCACACCTCTGTGGTTACAGACAAAGGCCATGCAAATAGAAACGCAGACTGCTTGGTCAATTCCAGGCATCCTGCCTGTGCGTGGTCTCCATCCTGAGCACGCATGCTAGAGGCCACCCTTCCAGGACAACAATGCGGGGATCTCACAGATCCTCCCCCTTTTCAGTTGCTGTCAGCTGGAAGGGCTGTCTCCTCAGTCCTTCCCTCAGGCTCACTTTCTGTGCACTCCGTGTCCTGCTTCTAGGAGAGAATCCTTCGGAAATCCGTCTCTTCGGTTTCTCCTGTAAACCCTATGTTCTTAGAGGTTCTGACTGTGTCTAACTTATCATTGAGCACCAGAAGTCCAAGAAAAAAAATGCCTGACCCATGAGAAGGACTTCGTGAATATTTGTCCAGTGGGTTTATGAATTCATGAATTAGTTAACAAAACACGAGTTCTCTCAGGCACCTCAGCCCTTGGCTTCCTTATTCTAGCTTCTAATGGTTCCTTTCCTTCCCTTTTCTCTTCCTGCTGGGCATTGAACCAAGGGCATGTACGTGCTAGGTGAGCGCTCTACCACGGAGCTGCATCTCCCGTTTTGGTTTTATGAGACAGATCTCACAATGGAGCCCAGGCAGATCTCAAAGTGGAAATCCTCCTGCCTCAGCTTTCCTGAGTGCTGGAATTACAGGTGTATACCACCATGCTTAACTTCATTCCTTTTTTTGACCACATCTTAGGCACTTACATGGCTTTGCTCCCCCACCTACCCTCAGTCCCCAAACCAAAGCCATCCAACGACCATTTTGTACTCTCTGAAACAGAAAGCCACCAGTTAGTTACAAGGTGCTTGCTGTGTACCACCCCAGCCACGGTGCCGCAGCACTGGGTAACCCACTCAGAAAGCTCTTACTGTGTGACAGGTGCTGTTCCAAGAGCTGTACACTGATCAACCGAAAATATTTCATAGTAGTCCAGTGGTGTAATGGAGTGTGTATTCTTAGATATTTCGCCCTCTGGGAGACTCTCAGACTTAAGGTCATGCCTTAACTTACTTCTCCAAGACTAAGATCATGTCTATGTCCTGACTCTTAAGGAAGGAAGACGTTGTTTGACATTCATTTCCTTAACAGTGGCCAGTGCCATAAGGAATCTGAGGCTTATTATCAGAGATCTTACTGCTGTTTTGCAGCTCTGTTCTGTTGGGAAAAGTTCCTCTCTGGCTTCAGATAACAAATAGAATATGTCTCACATCCCCATGGCAAATAAGAGATAAGATATCCTTAGCACTGTTGTTACTGAAGAGATGTTAAGTTGCCATCAAAAGATGGGTTCAAAAATGCCTTTGGGCAAATTTTCAGCTGTTTAATTGATTGGCAGGTATTGGTGTTGTGGGGTTTCTCAAGCCCAGTTTTGAGAGGTGCTGGTTCCTGGAGCTGGACATTATTATGTAAGGATGTGAAGTTCCATTTTTCACCCAAGTCAAGGCTGTGTGGTGCTGTGAATGCCAGCAGCCTCCTGAGATGTCTGCATTGCCGTCCTGCTCTTCTGCTCTGCTATGCATTTGCACATGGTTTCCTGCCAACTTTTTCTTAAGAACCCACTCCCAAATCCTCTCTGCATTATGTTCCTTAGAGCACTGTTTTGCATAAGAGTCTATTTCTTGGAAAAGCTCAATAAGGGAAAAATAGAACAAAGGGGGCTCTGATAGTTTAAGCATACGGTATCTGAATATAATTGGCAAGGCAAGGCAGAGTAAAGATCAGGGCTGGTGAGAGGGAGGGGTACAGGCCTTTAGCCAAGGCTCAGATTTTCAGATTCCTCAGTGATGGGCTAAGATCTTATCTGAAGATGGTCCAAAGCCTGTGAAGTCTGGAAAGATCTTTATGAATGAGTGAAATAGAGTCTCTATTCTTGCCATTCATGTATGCCTTAGTATAAGCTCTCATGGCCTGCGTGGCCTGGGGATACCGTGACAGCCTTGCTTCCTTCCGTTTGCACACAGGGCCAAAAGAATACCTGTTAGTCTTCCTCAATCTTGCCTGACCCTTGGATTGTTCACAAGAGTATCGGAGCTATGGGATAAAGGTTTTGAAGTTTAATAATCTGCATATGCCCAATAATCCAGGGAAGTTTTTTGTTTCTTTGTTTTTTGTTTTTTTGTTTTTGTTTTTGTTTTGCTTACTTCCTCTGCTCCTGTTGAATTCTGAGTCTGCAGATCACAGCCTGCAGAGACACATGCAGAACATTTGGCTGCCACATCTTAGTCGTCCCCTCACACCTGTGTGTGTATGTGTGTGTGTGTGCGTTGGTAACATTGTACCCATTGCGTGGGTCTGAACTGGGAACTGTGAGATGAACTGCTTGCATTGTGGAATTGAGGACTTGGAATTTGACAAAGTCCCACAGGAGAGTGATATAGGGCTAGTGTCCAGAGCTCAAGTATTAAGGGTATGGGCTCTCAAGCTGGCTGGTGCCCCAGGGAACTGAACTGCTAAGTACTTGTGCTCACAGTGATATCTCACAATTGACCAGTAGATGGTGCTCTGACAACAGGGAAATAAGGCTTCTGTCTCTGAGTTTGAGAAAGGAGCTTTTCCAACTGGTTTTTAAACTCGTTTCCAGAGTTCTATCTGTTGCCCATTCCCCACACTTCCGTTTGTGGGTCTTTAAGGGGACAGTAGCACCACAGGAAAACTTACAAGACTTCCTTACAAGGATCATGATGGCAATGATTAGCTAGCTCCTGGTAGTTCCCTTTCCTATGGTGCCCAGAACGTTTAGACATGGATCAGATTTGTCTTGAGGATGGGAGGCAGAGCATTTCCACAGGCTCAACATCATTGTTTTTTTCTCTTGATGATGTACAGTTTGCAATAATGCAGCATGGTTACTAGAAACTGGAAATAAGATCCATTCAACATTTACACTCTGCCTCTTATCAGATCTAAACCAATACCTTCGTGTTTCTGAAGCTCTGCTATTTGGTGGGTTAAACCAAGCACCCTGATACCTGCTCTTCTAGGTTGACCTGAGAGGTTTGCAGTGATGGCCAGCTGTAGGGCTTGTGTAAACTGATAGCTTTATCAATCACCTATGTGATTTAATCTTTAAAACTGTATCCACCTGGCAAGTTGGAAAGTGGGGAAGTAGAGAGAGTATGAAGCCAGAGTAGAAACTCACAGATCTCAACACTCTCAGAAGCTGCAACACCCAGGGTGGGGATGAAGAGAGAGGAATGTATCTTCTTTCAGCTCTGCTGCCTTTAGGCCAAGCCCCTTCCCGAAGCTATTGGGGCCATAATATTTTGCCTAGTCCTCTTGGGCTGCTTCTCCAAGAATCCTCTTTAACTCCCCTACAGGGCCATTCCCACTCCCAAGTAAACTCTGCCCAGGCTTTGTAAAGCCTGCCTCTTGGGAGTTCAGGAATGCTGGGTTTAGCCTACTAGGTCCCGGCACCATGTACATCCCCTTGCATATTGTAGGCCTCCAAAGAATGGAAACTGTCACATAGAACTCAGGATATGGTAGGAAGAGGAAACAGAATTAGTGCCAGATCTCTGCGTGGTGGGTACAGAGACAAGTCAGGCTCTTAATCTTCCTCAGAAACGCTTCTGGAGGATAAAAGGCTAGTATGCCCTGTTTAACAAATAGACATGGAGGCATGACCAGGAAGGAAGGAAAGGGGGGATGTCTCAGCATGAAAGTGAGATTTTTTTTTAAAGCAGAGCCAGCAAAGCTACACAATCTCATTTAAGTTATGAAAAATACATCATTTGTGTCATTATCCATATGGCTCATTATTGAATCCCTCAGCATCGAAACTAGTGTCTGTTGTGGGGAATGGATGTGAAAATATTTGTTAAATGAATGGTTTGTATGGCTTCTGTGCTATGGATTATGGGTCTCCAGGAAAGCAGCTGTTTCAGTCCCATCAAGTTTACAGAGCTCTAAGACAGCTAGTTCTAAGCGACTGTCTAATGAAACTTCCTGGTTACCCCCCTTTGCCTCTGCCTCCTATTGAGCTAGTCAGCAAGGTGAAACCACAGTAACAAGTAGAGATGACACAATGTTACAATAGTGACTTGGTCTGAAATGGGCTCCCCTGAATCCCAAGGCCATCATACTGTTCATAAGGGTAGTGGTTGGGACCTGCAAAGAGCATCTGTGTTGAGAGCATTTCTTTGGATTCCATGCACACAGAGCCTTTCCCATCACACACACACATGCAACTACGCACTCAAATTCTCAGGCAATGGATATGTGTCAGTGCTCACATGGACTTGCCACACAGACACATACAAGTAGGAATACACTTCACACCGAGACTTCATCTCACCTGTCATCAGTTAATGCCACACAGAGATACTGCCTTTCATACCCATGGCACCAAGACTTCCAACCTCTGGGCTTTGGTCAGCCTTTGCTGACATTCTCAGCCACTCCTTGCCTTCATCCCTTTTGTTCCTCCCTTAGGGAGGACAGGAATACAACTGTGTGTTGAAGCCAAAGACGGAGACAAACCGAGGAAAGTATGCTCCAGCAGGTGTAGCCAATGGGAGGGGACAGGGGTGAACTGTCCATGACGTCTCCTGTGGGCATGGATCAAGTTGCTAAACACAGAGCTTCTTTCCATGGAGTTTGGAGCCTACCTTTCTTACCTCTGCAGCTCAGATACTCACTCTGCCACACTCCCCACCCCCACCCACACACCTTCTGAATGGAGTAGGTTTGAGAAAGTCAATGGACCTTATCTGAAAGTGATGAGCCTAGCCCTTTGGTAGGATTTTGAAGGCAGTTTTGCTCAGGCTCACCATCTAGGGATTGGAATATCTGGTCTACCTGCCAGGAGGTAAGAGACAGGGTTCTGCTGGAGTCCAACCTAGAAGGCCACCTTGTAAGGTCCCTTAGGCTAGACAAGACAGAAGGTCCCAGGGGCTTGAGCTCTTCTATGGGACCTGCAGGTATGGGTTTAGGAAGAGGGTGCTGTTTTTGCCGTACAGGGTCCCTGCTGGTAGTAGTGGAGCCTAAGAGGTTCAAAGCAGTGGCTACAAAGTCCTGGTGAGGGTGTACAAGCTCCCTACTCTCCACTAGAGCAGCAATGAGCAGGACACTTTGCAGGCCATTGAAAGAGGCAGAGCGCTGGGTACCCCTCTGTGCTAGGACCAAGGACAGTGTTCCAGGACAGGTCCTTGATCTGTTGCAGAGATTCCGCAGGCACTACCAGCTGCAGCCTGCCTCTCTTCCGCATCACTTGGGGGAAGGGCGACTTTTCATTGGACCCTTGCTTAGGTAGCCTCTGGACAAATGAATCCGTAAGCCAAACCGACCCGACCACGCTCGCCCGCGGACTCTCAGAGCCCAGCCCCCGCATCCCTCTCGGATCCTTGGCCCCCTTGCTGCGCTGCTGGGCTCTGCTGCTCACCCAGCCCTTCAGCATCTTCTACCGCTCCCTGTAGCAGGCGGGCCTGGAGGAAGAAGAGCCGGTCTTCGGTGAGGAACTTGGGTCTATAGATAAGTCCCATGCCCTGCCAGCGCTAGCTAGGCTGATAGCAACCTGTTCCTCTGCGAGTGCTCGCCCGCCGCCCGCCTGCTCGCTCGCTCGCTCGCTCGCTCTCTTGCTCGCGCTCCCGCCCTCTCCCTGGCGCAGCCGCGGATCGCTGTTGCATGCTGATCCTGGGAGGCGGCGGCAGCGGCGGCGGCGGCGGTGGCGGCGGCGGCCAGCGCTCTGGGCGGATGCTGGCACTCGGGCTTCGCGGCTCTCTGGTTGCTGCTCAACTTCTACCCCAAACGCAGGAGCTGTGAAGTCATTTGCCCCTCTCCGGCTGTGGATCGACTTCTCTTCATTTTGTTCCCGGGCGTTGCGGTTTACGCAGGAACCTCAGTACCGCTCTCCCCCTCCCTCCATCTCCCTGTCTCCAACCTTTGGATGCGTCTCTGCTGGCAGATTTAAAGAGCCAAGTCTTGGCTGTGGAATTTCTTAGATGGACTCGCAGGGGCTGGCGTCCTAAAGCATCTCACCGTAGCTGGCCCTCGTCTTTTTTTTTTTTTTCCTTTTCAAAGTTCTTTTGTTTTTATTTCCTTCTTCCTCTCTACCCCTTACCCCAGCCAATAAATCAGCAAACTGTTACCTAGCGGGCCGGTGCCTGCCTTTCTCTGAACCAGGTGGTGCGTGTGCCCCGAAGAGGAGCTATGTTTGAGGAGCAGCATACTCCACCCCTCTCCGGTCCCTGAACACCACCGCACGGCTGGCATTTTGGGGGAAAATATTGCCGCTAGAAGCTGAGCATCCCCCAAGCCCTACCCCCTTCTTCTTCTTTTTTCTTTTTTCTTTTTTTATTCTTCTCGAGGAATGGAGCTTCACAGAGATTGCCTTTAGATTCAACAGTTCAAAGCAGGGCTGAAGAGCTTGCCGGGGTCCCCAGAGGCGGTGGTCCCCGCGCCTGTGTGGATAAGGCTCTGAGTCTGGCTGTGTCTTTTCTGCTTCTTGTTGTGTGCGGGTGTTCGGCGATCACCTTTGTGTGTCTTCTGTCTGTTTAAACTTCAGGATGGCTCGCTTCGGGGAAGCGGTGGTCGTTGGCAGGCCGGGCTCAGGCGATGGAGACTCGGACCAGAGCAGGAACCGGCAAGGAACCCCGGTGCCGGCCTCGGGGCCGGCGGCCGCCTACAAGCAGTCGAAAGCGCAGAGGGCGCGGACTATGGCTTTGTACAACCCCATTCCTGTCCGGCAGAACTGTTTCACCGTCAACAGATCCCTGTTCATCTTCGGAGAAGATAACATTGTCAGGAAATACGCCAAGAAGCTCATCGATTGGCCATATCCTTTCTTGCCTACAGTGACTTCCCTCTACCCCTTTGCATTCCATCGGGTGAGGGGGTACACCTAGCACGGGATTTATTCCCCACTCTTTCCTGGTGCCAAAATTTGCCCCTTTGTGAAGTGCACCCTACCTACCTCGTTGCATCTCAGGGGCAAGCCTAGTACCCTGGAGACCTGTTTGGGTACTAGCGTTTTTTCTTTTCTTTTTTTCTAAGGTAAGACTCAGTTTTTGGCTTATTTTCCGTGTGGAAATCTCTCGAGTGTACCCAAGCGCCTGGTGTTGAGGTGGCTGCCCCTTTCTGGGTTGGACTTTGTTTCTCAGCCACCCCTCAAAGCCCTAACCCTTTCAGAAGCTGCACCCCATTGTGGATTGGGTTATCTCTAATCTCAAGGCTTTCTTTCATAATCAACTCCCTCCTTTCCTCCACTTAAGCTCCCTGCCCCCGTTCCTACCAGCTGGGAAGACACTTGCCCAGGTCTGCCAGCAGAGAAGTTGAGGCTCTGGGAGGGGCTCTATCAGCCCAGAAGCTCCAAAAATCACGGGCCAAATCCGTGTGTACAAGTAGACAAATGAATACTTAGAAAACAGGCTTTGGGCTGAGAATTCAGCTAACTCTGGAGACTAAGTTTAAGTGCTATTGGAAATGAGTGGCTGGGGGGTGGGGGAGCATGGCACCACAGCCCAAATAGCTCAAAGTTGGAGTTCTCTTCTCAGACAAGGAAGTGTGTTCACCTTGCCTTTGCCCTGGGTTGCTACTCTTGCTTCTTAATGTTTAGCATACCTGGTTACTCTCCCCGTATCCTGAATCAGATAGATCTACTGGGCCTGAATTCATCAGCTGAGTGTCAGAGGTGTGCAGACACTATCTCTAAAGCCAAGGGAATTGCTCTTCACAAAGAACAGGTGGGCAATCTCTGATGGTGGTGGTGGATGCAGAGTGACAGGCCATGGAAGGGGCTTTTTGTAGGTTTAACCAAGTGCACCAAATACAGGCTGCTGATTGGGCATCTCACTGCCTGCTCTGCACTAAGAATTTGCATTCCTGACAAGGCCATTAGGAGTTGAGGGTGGTGTTTCAGGGAATCACAGGAGCCTAGTCAATAATTTGGGGTTAAATGTGGGGGTTGGCTTGGGGACAGGGACTTCGGTGCTTGTGAAGTACAGTTCTTGGGAAGAATGCACCTGCAAAAGAGGCTCCTCCTCTTTCCTCCATGCTCCCTCCTCCACACCCTTCCTGTCAGGTATGCAGCAGTGCAGACAGCTGAAACTGTGCGGGAGGGTCTCAAGTATCAGTCTGCAAGGCAGCTTGCTTCCCCCAGGGCCCGGAACTCTCCCTGCAACCCACCTCCCTCTAGGTTTTGGCCTTCCCATTTTCCTCTCCAGTCCCCTGCTTCAGCAGCTTCTGGATTGGCTGGCACATGGTGCTTCTAGGCAGCACCTCATTAGAAATGAAGGAGCATCTCTAAGCAGTGGAATGCTTCCTGCTGCTGTTCACATCCTCCCACAGCTAGCCCTGGCTGGGTTTCTCCCTTTCTCCTCCCAGTTCTCCAGATCTCACTCCCCTCCCACCCCCACAGACTGATCTGGGCCACAGAGTGCTAGGGTTGAACTATTTAGATGGGGGATTGGGGCGGGGGAGGGGTCTGGCCCTTGCAGTCATGCCTGTTCAGTGAGCTGCACAAAGCAGACAGATTGCATTCATTGTGTTGCATGTTTCTGCTGCAAATAACTCCTCCTAGCAGTACTCGGCTGATCCCCCAGTGAGGGTGCCCTCCCTCGCTCACCTTCTGCAGTTCTTTTAGATTTCCCACCCACCAGGTGTTGCTTTGCTATGACCCTCGTAGGACAACCCCCTACCAGACAGCCCCCCCGCCACCTTCAACTTTGCTTGCAGTAGACAAAGCAGCCTCTCTGTCCCACAGATGGCAGAGTGTGGCAGCAGCCATCCTTGGCACCTAGGACAGCACTACCAAAACTCCCTTGCTCCCTAGTCTCAGTCTCCCTAGTCACCTGGTGCAGAGGTCAGGTACTTCTAGCTGGGCTCAAGCTCTGGACTGGGACACGAAGCACATTTCCTATACCATGCTTTGCCTCTTCTCACATTTTCTGCTGCAAAGGTTTTCCGCCAGGCGTTGTGAAAGCAAGGTGTTGCTGGCTTTTATGCCTCCCCTTTCCTTTGACCAAAATGGACTAACGAGAGTCAAAGGAGAAACTCTGGTGGTGGTGGCGGTAGTGGCGGTGGTGGCGGCGGTGGTAGAGGATTCCACCATCATGCTCAGCACCTTGACCATAAGTCCTATCCCAGTCATCTTTGCCATCCCCATACTTAGACATTTTACAGTGGTTCTACAGCCTGTAGGGTGTTGTAAGCTGTTCAGAGAATACCTGCTAAGATGTTGAGGGGAACCTGCTTCAGTTTTCCCCCCTTCCTGTTGTACAGTGTAACTGGCTAATGTATTCCCTCCAGTGGTGACCACGTGGAAGCATTGCGCCTCTCTGGGCTCTGCGTTTTTTTTCCCAAGCTGCATCTAAGCTAGTCTCACCTTCCCTTCAGTTTTTAACATCCAGCTTCCCCAAATATCTGCTTCATCTTATTGAGAATCAGTGTGAGCAGCAGTTACTCTTAAAGCTCTCAAATTAGTCTACCTGGGTTCAAATCCCAACTCCTCCCAAAGTGCCATGACCTTGAAAAGTTACTCCATTACTCTAGGACTCAATTTCTTTACCTGTAAGATCAGGTGATGGATGATAAAGAGTTACTAGGAAAACCGAATGAGTTAGTGTGCCAAGTGCCTGGACCATTACCTAATTACACAATAAGCATCCATTATTCTTAATAGAATCCTTTGGGAATTTCTGCACACTTGCAAGGCTGGACTCCTAGTTCAAGGTGAAGACATTTAGATTCTTGCATCTCATTGAGGTCGAGGAATCTCATTTGTATCACTCGAGAGCCTTTTCAGAATCCAGACTCCTGGGTCCCACTTGATAGCCGCTAAAACATATCCCCAGGTGATTAGTGTGTTGGCACTGACTGTGTTCCTGGCAGTGGCGGTGACCAGTCTAAGAAGTACTTTTCACAACAGAAAAATTGTTCAGAAATGTCATTGAGATCTGCTTTGCTACTGACATAGTCACACACTTGGGAATTTTGATTGCTTTGCACTACATTTTGTAGCTTTTATACTTTCTGTTTCTTGTTTGGTGACAGAAAGTCCCTGAGGAACTAGGATGTAGGGTGCTTTCCTTGCGTGTCAGGCCCTTTCATTGATCTGAAAGGATGAGCTAAGTAAAAGGTGTAGGACCTGCTGACTAAGGAGGGCCTTATCTTGCTCTTAATAGGGGTTATCTTGTTCTAATTTGAAGGAAAATGTCTACAATAACCTAGATTTGGCATGAAAGATGGTGGAAAGGCAACAGCCCACTCTGAATGCATTTCCTTTTTCTTAGAAGCTACATCTGCATAGGGAGATAATTTTATTTTCTCATGACACTCTCTTCTGCAGAGGATACCATAGCCTTTTTGAAAATGCTAATCTGATTTAAAATGTGATATCACATTTTTATGGCATTCTTTTCTTTCTTGCTTGCTCATCTAATAGATCTAACAAGAATGTTCTTTCTTCCCAGGCATTGGCTCTTCTGAAAGCTACCCACTGCCATTCCAGCTGGTTCTTTTCTCTGGGACAATTACCCTGTGGATGGGCACTTGGAATCTCTCGCAGAGTCTGTGAGATAGGCCACCCTTGTTTGTACTTTCCCAGGTCATGGGTGAAGGGAGGGGATGGTGCGTCTGACTTGGAGACTCTACATCGTAGATGGGCAGTAGGAGATTTTTTTTTCCTTCACCCACTTGGTCATCTCAGCAGGAAAGCTCATGTTTTATGTGGAAATGAACATGGTTCAGAGTAGGAAGATCAAATATGTTTGCAGCCTTTGAGCTGATGAAGCTCATTATAGTGAGCCCGTGGCTCTGCGTGCATGATGATTTCTTGTGGAGAATTTCAGGGTCTCCTCAGAGCACTCTGGCTATGGGTCTGAGGCTATGTGTGTATATCACAGCTTTCCCCTTGTAAATTGTTCAGTGAGTTGTAAATTTATTTGGAGGATTTTGCTGAGGATTACTTTAAGTGTTAGTTCTCAAATCTTCCATTTTGGCGTATACTCTTCTGCTCTGGTTGCTTCTGAATATATGTGCCTTGCAAGATAATAAGCTGCAGGCCCCATAAGAAGTTCATGCTTGATATAACTCCAGTGGATCATGAGTCTTGACTGGGGAGAGAGTGGGAATTAACAAGGATAAAATCTGTAATTATATCCTGTGGTCAGAGACGTACAGCCCTCCTGTTTTCCATTGACCTGTGCATAGGTGTATGGCTGTAGTTGGCACAAAGGGTGCAGGGTAAAGATCTTCTGGGGTTCCTAGGATAGTTTCTCAATTGTTTATTTGTTTTATCCTTTGTATGGGGTGGGGGTTATGGGTCTTCTGGAAGCCTGCTCAAAAAAAATGTGATAGTAAGGACCATTTGTAATTGGGATACAGCCTGGAAAATGAGTTGGAATGAAATAGTTTGGCAGGAATGGAATGACTTGAGGATGAAGGCAAACATATCTTGGACGTGACAGTTTTGTCTATGGTTTGCATGCTATTATTTCCCCCACTCCAACTTTGCTGAAGTTGCCTTTCCTTCAAGTATGAATTAGAGGAGGAGGAGGAGGGGAGGAGGAGGAGGAGGAGGAGGAGGAGGAGGAGGAGGAGGAAAATATTGAGCACATACCTTCTTCCTCCCGAAAGATCCAGACTGGAATTAGTGGCTCCATCTTTTTAGCCACTACTGTACAAGCTGTCAATGCTCCCTCCCCACTTCTTTCCCCCCTCTTTATAGGAACATCTGGGTTCCTTCAGACTTTGTACTCTTACTTACAACCCTAATGAATAAAGATTTGCTAAGCTATCAGAACTCTCGCAAACCCTTTGACTCCACCTGTTGGGCGAGCAGATTGCTGGCCTTCTTAGTCTCCTGCTCAGGGCTGCCAGGGAAGCTGCATTCACAGAACACTGACCCCCCAGCACACAGTCCAGTCCTGCAGAGAACATACTGCTGATCTGTTTATCACCGACCACAAAGACATTTACGAGTGGACCTGAACACAGGATAATTAATACCCTTTTACTCGGAGAGCCAGAGGGCAGGTCTTCCTTTCTCTTTTGGCCCAGCCTTCTACCCATCATTTCGTCTTTTTATACTCTCCCTCTCTCATTTTTAGGTTCAGCCTTTGTGAATAATTCATTGTATGTGTGGGTTTTTCCTAGAGTTTTCAGGAAAGGGAAGTTATTTGCCTCTGCTTAGATATGACAATGGTCTTTTGCAAAGGGCTAGTATCAGACATCAACTTTTTCCTTTAAGTCCTCTATTGTCTGTGGTGAGACTATGATGCAGAGAAATGCAGCTAGGAAGAACATCTTTTAACCTGCCACTTCTTGCCATTTTTATAACGACTGCTTCCTATTTAGCCCTGTTGTGTTTGGGTACCCAACAATAAAAGCTAATGACCTTTGACTTAGAGACCATGGTTAAGATGAAGGTATTTCTGTCCCCAAGTCTTTGTCATTCACACGCTTCATGGTAGCTTGGCATGTTCACAGTGATACATGCTGATTGAAGAAGCAGGCGTCTATAAACATTTTAAATTCCAGTGAGAATTCAGAGAGGAATTGGGGTGGGGTGTTGTGGAGGGTTCCACTGATGCTGTCACCGCCAGTGTTACCATCACATCACATGGCTTTTAAAACAGCCCCTTTAAAAATGGTCCAGAGATATGAGAGGTGTACATCACTTCCCTTACCATATTCTAAGCCTACACAGAGAGGACGCGTGTGGGCTTCCCAGTGATGTCTCTAGCATCAGTCTTAAGGACAGAAAGTACAGCACAAAGTTTTTAGGCTCCTCTGATCTAGCATTCTCTTGTATGTGCAGCCTGTTTCAAGGAAATGTCTGTGATGTGTCTTTGAGGAGTATTCTAAATATGTGTCTTTAATTGGCATCTCTGGACAGTTTTTGCCTATAAACTCCGATGAATCTCTTATCCCTATATATATATGGAGAGCAAAGAATAGCTAGAATATATGTCCTTGAGTAGGAAAGACAGGGCTAGAGAGATGGCTCAGTGGTTAAGAGCACTGGCAGCTCTTCCAGAGGACCTGGGTTCAATTCCCAGCAACCACATGGCAGCTCACATCTGTCTGTAGCTCCTGTTCCAGGAGATCGGGCACCTTCACACAGACATACTTACAGGCCAAACTCCGATGCACATAAAGTAGATATAAGTATTTTAAAAAAAAATTAGGGAAAGACAACTCACATCAAAGAGAACACCAGTATGTGACTTAAAAGTCATTTATCTGAGATATCTCCCTAATAGAGCAGAGACCTCTAACTACTTCTTAGGGGTTGTTCTCCCCAACCCCCTCTGGTAATGTTAGAGAGTAAACTCCATACTTGGTGATATAGCACTTGGTTAGATGCCAGTCTCAGGTTCATGGGACCCATTGCTGTTGTGTAGGGCTTCAGAGAGAGGTCCTGTGCTGCAGCTGTGCCAGGGGCGTGATCTTTTGTCCATGAGAGCTGATCTCAGTCACTGTCACAGCTGCAGTCTCAAGGCTTTACTTTTTCACCACCATTGTTCCTGCTACGTTTTTCTTGTATCTTCATGGTATCTTTGAAAAACTGGAGAATATGTTTCAGGTTTGTCCTTCAGTCCTTCTGACCTTCAGGGGAGCGTAATGACATGAAATGTAACTGCACAAGTGGTAACCGGCTAGTGGCAGAAATGCTCTGGGTAGTGTCGTGAGTGGAGCTTTGCTGGTGATGAGACTATAGACGATCATCGCCAAGCCATAGGGTGCTGGGTGTGGCCTCCAGGACCAGAGAGAAGTCTCTGGAAACTGTGGGGAGGAGGAACATGAATCTTGCAAAATCTCTCTGTGTTGAACGTTTTTAAACTATGTTACTTTTTTCAATTTTCACACCATTGTCTCATGGGGCTGGTCAGAGTCAAAAAGCATGAAATGAATTTTCAACAGTTACTAACATCCTGGCAATTTCCAGCTGTGTGCTGTTGGGAACTAGTTTGCTGCTATTCTGTCAGCTGCCATTTCTTTCAGTAGGTGATTTCTGTCAGCATCGGGGCTAATTCCTCATTTGGGTCCATGGTGTTGAAGTCAGGCCTGTGTGCTCGGCCTGCTTCATTAAGGCATCAGCTTCTAAACTTTAGTTTGCTTCGGAATTACCTGGGTAGCTTTTTAGAATGGGGCTCAGCAGGCCTGCTCTTGGAGTTCCTGACACAATATGTCTGAAATGGGATCTGAGAATTCTTATTTATCACAAGTTCCTAAGTGATCTTGCCACTGGTGGTCTGGGAAGATACGTTGAGAGATGCTGCCCCATACGATTTTGTTCTGTGCCTTGTCATGCCTTTGGAGATGCCTTCATGAGAATCGCTATGGGGATTACCCGTCCTAAATTTGTCGCTGATACACTAACCTAAATCTCTGCTGTTAACAGAAACTTATTCTTTGGGCTTAGACAGTGAGACTTCCAGATCATTCTATCAAAGTGAAGAGAATCTTGGGAATGGGAATATAGGAGTCAGTTTTATGACATTATTAACTTTCAGTTAGTTCATTTTATTCTTTTTGGCCTCATGGCCGAGAGCAAGTTCTTTTGGAAATGGACACATAGGTTTTAATTCCCAACACCTAGAACACTGCTGGCACATGCCAAATGGTAGGTATTCTTTCATCGAATGATTTGTAATTAAATATGTTGCTAGTGATTTTACAAGCATCAGTGAAGTGATTATGCTGTCTGTAGCGTTACTCTGACTGGGATCTGTAGGACCCGTGGACTCTGGAGGTACCGTCTGCTGGGAGAAAGTCAGGGGTCATTACATGGGAACTGGGAAGTTATAAAAGACAAGTATTACTTCACAGTTTTCTTCAGAATTGCCCCAATTTCTATATGGCCCACCGCAGGCTTCCCCCACTGTTAAAGAAAATGCAATGTTTATTATTTGAAAAATTTCTATAAAAACTATTAATTGGCACCCAGAGATCCATAACGCAATGACAACCGAGGTTTCTAACGATGGTCTCTAGGCACACTGAGTGCTGGAATGCTTTCTGAATACTGTCAATCAAGTGTTTATCGCATTATGTTCCAACAGTCTGAGCGGAGTACTCACCGCAGACTGAGCACTCACAAATTATACTCCGCATCCACACATGAAAGAGTTATCTGTCATAAGTCAATCATTTTTTATTTATAGATGTGTTAAATCACCCCAGGTTTTCTATCCCAGCTGTACCGGGTCACAGAGGATTTGTTGTATTGCTCTAGGAGCTGGCCCTTTCAGCTCTAGATATTCGATGGAGGCTCAGTGGGCTTTAGATTTGCTGGGAAAGCTCCCCAGCTGGTAAGCTGATTTTACACTTTATTGTGCGCTAATTTCTATGAAATAACATTGAAAATGGCCGCCTATAATTTCTAGTAGAGCTTTCATTGGGCATCTCAGCAAGGTGAGATGGGCATCTCAGATGGTTTCTTCAGTGCCTGGACTCTGAGTATCTGCTGTTTTGCCCTGAGACCTTTCCTGTGCTTTTTCAGATGCTCACCTTTCATCTTCTTGACCAAGGTCAAGGGTTGTGGGACTCTAAAGAGGTTACTGCAGGATGATAGTCTTTTTTTTCTTGAGGGTCAGCTCTAAATTTTGTGGAAACTTTAGAGTTGGAAATGGCTTGAGTGGCTGTCCAGATAGCCCCCTAGGTGACTCTCTGGAGTACTGGGACTATTAGATCTCTCTGGCACATTGTTTTTATGTGGCTCCCATTCTCTTGAAAGAGTACACATACAATTTCTGTACTCGGTATCAGGGTTCCATGAGTCAATTTAAAAATGACTATTGTGTTAGAAAATTCTCACATGCTTGGATACTGGGCTCTCAGAAAGAATGTTCCCTAACTGCATACCAGAAACCTTAAATCTGGTGTGACAGGAACCCTGTGTGAAAGGATTACAGAGAAGTATTTGCCCAAGACTGACAGCCAGACTGCCATGAGATTACACAGACTCTACCCAGAGTACATGACTTTAATCAGGAGCCTTCTCTATCTATAGACAGATGACCAGCAGGCTTGAGTTAATGACAAAATGTTCTCTGTTACTTACAACCCTTAACATTGAGAAATCAGAATACTTCTCTAGAGTGTCCACATCTTTTGTTTGTTCCTCTGGTGTCTATTGTATAAGGAGATGTTGGTCCTATCCACTTACGTCCCTGTGGCACTGTGCACCACTGCAGACTAGAACTTTCTGTGACGGTCGTTACGTTTTTATTCGTATTATCCAACAGGGGCACTCTATGTGCTCTTAAATGTTATCTGATTTTTAGTTAATTTAGATTTAAATATCTAAACGTGGCTAGTGGCAGGGGCAGACAAGCCAGAGAGCTGTTTCCTTTGGGGCCTGACATTTATTAACTTTGCAATTGAGCTTTCTCGGATTGGTGCGCAGGGCGTCTCACGACCCTCTGTGGCTGCCACAGGCTCCTTCCCTGCTCCTCTTGTAGCCGGCCCACTGACAGCAAAGGCCACCATCTTCTACCAGGGCCTCCAGGTCCTGACACTCACTCCTCTCTCTGGGATTGTCCTCAGAGGCAATTTCCTTTTTGACACCTCCTCGATTGCTCTTGAAAGAATAAGACCAACCGCTTCCTTCAGGTTCCCATTCTGCCCTTGTTTAGTACATTGCTCTAACACTTCCAGCGTAACTTTTCTGTTCGGTTGAAAATGCCTGCAAGGGGAGGGGTCATTTCCTATGATTACTTTTGCATTCACCAGAATATCGAACAATATAAACATATTTGTTTCAGTTACTATGCTTTTGAACTTTATTTCTTGAGAAAGGCGTTAGCTTTCTGACTTGAGGTCGTAGTCAAAAAACTTACATTCTCTTCACATTGGGAGGTGACAGAACTGTTCCCCCTACTCTATTCTCGGTTTGATTTGGGGGTTGAGATTTGGGATCCCCGGTTTGTTTTGGGTTTTATCTCTTTGTTCCTGATGTTACTATCCATCCTGTAGGGACCCTTTCCAAGTGGAGAAGAGAGCTAATCTTCACCCATGGCCGCCAAAATTCCAGCCTTTCTACATTTAAACCAATCAACAGCCCACAAGACAAATGTTATTATGTACGTATTAACGTGGGGAAACTGAGGCTAAAGAAGGTTAAGTTACTTTCCCAAGGCCATTCACAGTGAACTTGAATTCAGGTGACAGCACTCCAGCTTTTCATTCCCGGTACTTTCAAACACACATGTGTTGTCTCCGGACAAGGCTGCTTAGTGAATGAGACCTCTACCCTCTCTGCGTGATCTATAGACTTGATAAGCAAGTGCTGTAAGAGTTGTGTAAAATAACTAATAAAACTGGTTAGAATGGGGGACTTCCTTCTGCTTTCTTCAGCGTGTTAATAAATCCTCACAGACTGCTCAGGTGTTCTCAAATCTTTGGAGTTATTCTTGAGCCCATTGAGACTTCTTTATTTTGCCTGTAAAAATACCATTGGAGATGCCCCATCCACATGCTTCGCTGGAAATCAATATATACTTTCATGACTCTTAGTGTCTGTTTTAAGCTAGGGTGTGACATCTTGCTTGTTCCAAAATCTACTTTACGCATTGTTTGTAGAATCTCGGATGATATTTTTATTTATTTATTTTTACTACATAATAAAAGACCCCAGGAGTTAAGGGGATATTTGCCGTCATCTGGTCTAAAGCCTAGCTGTTGAGAGCGTCGCCTGAGAGTTCAGGATCTGCCGTCTCTTGTTCAAAGCACGAGAGGACATCATTGTTAAGAGTGTGGCTTCTGGATTCAAATCTCAGTTCCACCCCTGCTGCTTCCCAGTGGCACACTGCACCAACTTGCTTGACTTTGCTCTGTCTCCGAGCCCTCAGACAGAAAGTGGGAATAGTAGTTTCACCTATAAAGGGAATCATGTTGGATTTTTGTTGTGTTCCGATGAGGCAGTACGTATAAAACCCACAGCATAGTGATTAGCACAAAGTAAGCTGTTGAATGAATCTTAGTTATTAGTATCTAGCTAATTATGGATGATTCAGCATTAAATATCCAAAGCCAAGTTTTCTCCTAACGGCATTGTCTTGCTTCCTCTTGAGTTAGCAGATTTCGAACTAGTTTTGCCAGCTTTCGTTCACGTGACATTTACGTAGGCCTCCTCGGTTACCGGAACCTTCAGGGTATTAGGCGGAAATGGGGCGGGGCTCATTTCCCTGCCAGGGTCACCTTGTAAGACTGTTGTAAGATAGCATCCGTACTGTGCGTGAAAGTCCTCTGCAAGACATGTCAGGAGTCAGTACAAGTGTTAATGACGATAGAGTTCATTACGCTCTACCGTGAGCCGCTTGCTGTGTGCTGGAGTACTGTGCTGAGTACTTTCCTAGACCGACCGCGCCTGTTGAAATTCTTCCCTGTGACCACACCCTAGAGAGCCACAGTTTTGTTTTCTGCAATTCACGGTCAAGGGATGAAGGCAAGGAGAGAAGAACTCGTTTGCTGAATATGACACAGCAAGCGGGAGCAAGAAGCCTGATGACGGGGAGTGCTCTCAGCTGCTGCAGCCAGGCAGTTTTACATAAAACCCTCGTTTTCTTACAGTTATGAAGTTTGCATTTTTAAAAAATAAAATTTAAAACATTTACGTTAAAGTTAGTCTTCAAATCCTGATTTCACACCAATATTTTCCCTCAGGACTCATTTAGATTTATGATGCAGGGGAAAAAAAATTAAAAAAAACTTTGAGGAAAACATAACAGGGCAGATCAGGTGTTCAAAGCCATGAACAGCCTTAACCGAACACATTGGATTTTGTTTTCATTTCTATAAAACCAGCAGCCAGACATTTCAGATGGCTCAACTGGAGGCATGTGGAAGGATCCCTGGGAGAGACAGTCCTAACTTGACCACCTGGCCCCTTCTCAGGGGTTACCAGCCTTCCTAAGAACTCTTTGTCAGTTAGGTTTCTTGGATGTGCAAGGTCTCTGTGTTCTATCAGCGAAGAGAGTTCGGATGTATAGTTTCTGTGAACTATGGATGAAGCTTCTGAATAGGTTGGAGAGCTGTGTGTGGGGCAGGAAACTCTGCACCTCTGGAAGTGTGCCCAGCGAGCTCTGTGTAGGCATCTGCCCTGTAACCCTGGAAGGTATTCTACCTGTGGGAACCAGACACCAGTGTGCTTGAGTGTGAAGGGTTAGGATGGGCAATTTAGCACCTAAAACTGGACTTTGAAGTCTTTGAAGCAGTTAGGGAGTGGGCAGTAAAAAAGTTAAAGAAACCGTCTCTCCATTCTGCTCACTTTGCATGGAAATTAGTGTTTGTGAAATAACCGAGCCATATGGATGCACCGAGACGCATGTGTTCTTCTGGTCTGTTGACAGAGGAGCATTTGAAGGGCGTGGGCTTATCCGGAGGTGGAGTGAATGGGTGGATGTGGCAACACAGGAGGGGGCAGGTTTGGGGAGTGTGGGCCTATGTAAATCCAGAGGATCTGGACTTTTTTTTTTTTTGCAAGATGGCACTCCCTCATAGAGAGTTATGTGTGCAAGAATTTACTTTCGAGATCACCGCCTCTCTCGAAGTTCTGCAGATAAGGATGTCACATCTCTGGACAATCTCTCTCCGGTGACAGTTAGAGGGTAGAAAACTACGCCCAGGAATGTACAGGCTGTGGGCTCATTGTCATCACAAATGTCAGTGGACAAATTCAAGATACTAAAGCAAAGAAACAGACTCTAGGATATTAGAGTTGTCTGGAAGCTTTGCGTGCTGCTGTTTGAAGGGAGCTTGTTTGAGAATAATATTCTCAGTAAGGCAGGCCATTTCCCCTTTTTTAAATCTACTTTTATGTCTATCATACAAGTTCACCAGCATTCTATAGAGACTATCTTCCAGGGCTATAAGCTCTCAGGAAAGGAGAAAACTAACCTTTAACAGATGCCTGTCTGACCATCACTCTACAGTGTGTATTTGAGATCTACTTTAATTTTATTCACTGTTTTGTACAGACAGCTGGTGCAATGTCACAGAGAGCTGTGGTCTTACTAGCTCCTGCTTGCTAGTCATTCTTCTTTCCCTGTACCACACTGTCTTGGGCTAGATGGAAGACTGGAAGGCTAGCCTTCTCTAATGGAGTATCTTCGTGGAGTTAGCACTGTGAACTGCTTATGTGTAACCAGGCATGAGGCTAGACCCATGACAGAGAGAAGGACCACTAACTGAGTGGGAACAGAACAGTGCTCTCCTAGGTGCCATCAAATGGACCTGGACTTGTTGGTCTGTGGCACTGGGATGCAAGTTTGGGTAGGAATCTGGGATCTCGGATTGTTACCCTCTTCTCCCAGGCCCTACTGTTACGCTGACTTCCTTGCTCTGCAGAGAAGCTTCGGCTTGAAAATACCAATTTTCATCCTAGCACTGGCATGTGTTAGTCTGTGAGGTTTTCTTTTTCAGCCCTCAAAAAGCCTCCCTCAGCCTCTCTGCTCCGGGTACTCAAGTGTGATGGCATCCGGGAGGTGGGAGCTTTGATGACTTCTCTGTGAACTTTCACTTATTAATGTTTCTGCTTTTGAAGTTTTTTTTTTTTTTTTTTTTTTTTTTTAAGGAACTGGGGGTTGGGGCTGGCTGGGAGGCTGTAAAAGAGACTCATCCTGAAAGAGTAAAGGGAAAGCTTGCTGTGGGATTAAGGAAAGCAGTCTTATGCTCACACCCAAACTTCTTACTATCACTAGGAAGTTTCTAGTCAACCCCACGGGTCATGGATTTCCTCTTCTTGAAAATGAAGACCATTTCTATGGACATACAACACTTTCACAGTGTTCTGCTCTGCCAGGATTTCCAATGTTAATGTTGTCACTGAATTTTCTCGTTTGTAGCTTCACCTAAAGCAACTTCTTTCCATTGTAATAATGTAATGATAGATGGTACCCCAATTCCCTTCCCAGCCAGCTGCCCCATTAACATCACAGAAGAATAGAACATTAGAGTTACAGGATCCTAGGAGAAACTCGGATTAGACCCTTACTTCTCTGTAGAAAAACCGAAAGCCAAAGGCATCAAGGGACTTATCACCATTCAAAGTAAGTGACTGAGAATCAGCTAGAACCCAGGGCTCCTGACCAAGAGCTCTGTGGATCCCGTTTTCTATTTTCTTTGATTTGTGCTCTTTCTCTGCTCATCATCTCCCCTCTCGCCCCTTCCTCTCCTGAGGTCTCCTTATCCTCTGTTAGTAAGTGTGTGGTTTCATTGCTTTGGGATGATGCAGAAGAGTGGATGGTAAGGATCAAGATTTAAAAAAAAGGGGGGGGGGACTTAAGTCAGAAAAAGTAGGGCTGGACAAGAAGAGGCTAATTCATATAGATGATGTCACCTGATGCAAATACTGTGACGATGGGGAAAGGATCCAAGACAATGACTAATGCTCTCTTTTCCCCAAAAATGTTGCTGGAGAGCCATATATGAGATGAAACAATAGGATACCACTCAGCTGGCAGGGCATCTAAAAACATAAAAACCAACACTAGGTTGCGATAGCAGCAGGTGGGAGAGTGGGTGGAAGCTCAAGCAGGCAGTCACCTCAGAATCTCTTCAGTAGCCCAGGGTGTAAAGTCTTCAGACTCTACTTTAGGAGATGTATTCTTTAAGGATAGTTTGGCAGTCCTGTGAAAGACATAAGCAAAATACTAATTCCTTCCTTCCTTCCCTCCCTCCCTCTATCCTTCCCTGTCTCCCTCCCTCCCTTTCTCCCTCCTCCCTTCTGGATATGCCCTTCTATCTAGGAAGCTGGGCTATTTGTATTTGATTTTTTTTTTTTTTTTTTAATTAAAGCCTCCATAGACTTTCCAGGCTATGAAGCTGACAATCCAGAGATGTTCTAGAAAAGTTTTGTTATTCCAGTCTTTGTATCTGTACCCATAGATGAATGTGCTGGAATAGTTAGAACTCTGCGGTTCCTTTCAGTTGTCCCTCTTTTGCTTCTGGTGTCTTAGTTTCTGTCATTGTCAATGGATCTGGTTTGGGGACACTAGCCTCTAGCATTGAGACCATAGGTTTTCCCCTTGAATACACACTAGAATCAGTCTGGAAGCATCTAGAAATGCTGATACCTCAACAGTAGCCAAGACAATGTTAGAATTTCTGGAAGTGTGGGATGCTGTGTCTTTAACTTTTCAAAGCTTTGCTTAGCAGTGCACTCACAGTGGTGGCTTACCAAGGAAGCCATGGAGGCATTTTTGTAGATGTTAACCCTACCAGACCTCAGCAGAGGGAAACACTTGTCATGGCAAGCAATATCCTGAACAGTGGAGCCCTGAGCTTTTCATCTCGGGGATTTTTATTGATACCAAAGCTCCTCAGGTGTTCTGTTAATACCATGTGCAGATCATGAGGAATCAAACATCTTTTACATAAAGTCAACACCTGCAGACAATACAAATGCCAAGACCCAGGTAGCCCTTCCCAACAGTACACAAAACAACTATTTTAAACATAACTAAAACTAAACTTGTACAACACTTGATTCTGTAGTTCAGTTGAGGCAGAGATCCACTTATCTTCTACAGTGAGAATGGGTCTCTTTCCTAACCCACTTAGCCATCTTCCTCCCTCCCTTCTGCATTCATCTCTCCCTCCTTTTCTCTCTCCAACGCTATTTTGTGAGATATGCCTTTGCTCCGCAGTCCAGGCTGACCTGGAACTCAAGGTCCACTTGCCTCAGCCTCAAGGGAATGTTGGGTCACAGTGTATATACTATCATGCCCGGCTGTTTGCTTCTTTTTTATGTATTTAGATCACAGGTGGATTCTTCTCACTTCCCTTGAAGGCTATTGTGAAAGAGCTGGAGCTCCCTGGGCACCCTGGCATACAGCCTAAGATAATAGAGTAATTAATTCTAAGGGGCATTGTGTTGGCAAAAGCATTCACCTATGGCTTCTTCAGGCAGATCTCCAGCTGCTCCCGATTTCCTGAAGACAGGTCCAGAAATCTAAGCCTAAGAGACAGAGCCTCGTTCGCCCTGCTTGCCCTTAAGTCCCTGACTGAAGACTTCTCAACCTTGATTCCCCCTGGTTTAAATAGCCTCCGATGCATATGAAGGTTGGCTTAGCATAAGGCCCATCAAATGGACGGATTCTGGAACATTCCTGAACAGTCTCCCAGAAACATGGAATCTAACAGTGAGTTATATGCTGCGACTGGCTTCTCCATGCTCTTGAGTGTCTTTTGTGGGTATCTGTTCCACAATCTTGATGTAAACCAGTAGCTTGAAACTGGTCACAGAGTGAATATTTACTGTTAGATATTTGCAGGTGCTATGTACATGGGATCTTTCTCCCTGAAGGTATTTATTAGCATGGCGTTTCATGTACCTCTTAACAAAACAATCCATTTTCTTATGGACAGTAGCAGTTATCTGTAGTCTCTCAGACCTGCCTTTGGGAGGGAGGGTATCTTACTCTCTGGAATAACTTAGAAACCACCTGAGCCATCTATTTCAAGGGGCCCTTTGGATGTCTGAAGGCAGCTAAGTCCTCTCTTTGCAAACTGAGTATTAGTTCCTTCAACGCTTTCTCATCTGGTTTCCAGGCTGAGTGGTGTCTTTGAACAAAGGAAAACAGAAGTTCTCTTAGCAACCTATATGATCTTTTAAATAAAATGTCCTGTCTCTTCTTGACACATTCTGAGCACTGTCTGATGTCTGCCCTGTGATGAGTGATGGTATGAAGTAGGATACAGTTTTGGGTGTGGCACCTCATTGGATCTCATGGTCTTTTCCCCTCAAGTACAGATTCTTGCCAGAACTCCTGACGGACCCAAAATTGTCAGCGTGTCATCAAAACACTAATTCTGGTTTCTGAAACAGGCAATTTCCCCACTGCTGTTTTGCTTTCTTTCAGAGGCTTTTAGCGTGCACCTTTTCATTCAGCCATTTGTCTCTCGATCACCAAAACTGTGTGTGGAATGACAACTGTTTCAAGTCCAAAACCCAGTCAGACACAAAACAAGTGAATTTGTTAAGACTCCTCCAGGTGACTGTCACCGAAATGAGCATGAGTAGCAGGAGCGGGGGAGGGCGGGGTGGCCTTATTTTTCAGAAGCGCACCATCTCACTCCCTGGCAATCACACGGTGCAAATGGGCCTAGAACTGACTTCCACTTATTATATGTCCCTTTGTCTCTCCAAAGTGGTAATGATATGACCTTCCTTTCAATGGGTTTATGTAGGGGACAGGGTCTTGGGGGTCAGACAGAGTTCTTCGATCTAGAAGCTATGAGAGGTGAGACACAGCTTCACAGCTAGCGACGCCCAAGTCATGCTAAGGATCATTTGCCTTGAGTAAATGTCTGTTGACCTCTGCAGTAGTGCGGCTAGACTGTCCCCACAGGCAGAAAGCCCCCCAACAGCTCCTCTCCCTCTGTATTGTGGTCACAACATTGCTGTCTTTGTCATTCATTCATTAGGTTGAGGCCTTTAGGAGCAGGTGTAATGGCATTTCCATCTCTTGACAGGGGAAGGGTGGGTTGAAAGAGAGGTACATGAGTGTTCAGGGTTGCCTGTCAGATGGTGGATTGGAAAAGAAGCAGTTGTCATGGTGATGGCAGGTTGCATCCCACCACCATAGAAACCAAAGTTAAAAAACTGATGTTAAGGCTGGAAGTCACATGATGTGATTTTTGTTTTGTTTTTAAAAAAGAAAAAGGGGTTGATTTTTATCCGTCTGATTTTTTTTCCTAAAGACAAGATTGGGAGGTAAGAAAAACTGCACCGAGGAAAGCATTGAGATCGTGAAACGGGACAGCAGGGCACTCAGAGCCTTCCAGCTCATGTTCCCCTTGTTTACAGTAGCTTTCCTCCCGTGGTCACAGGGGAAGAGGAGTGCAGTGTGGAGTTCCGGGTTTGCTGTCTGAGCGGTGCCCTGGGAACTCACGTGGAGAAGCACAGGGTGTTAGCTCTCCTGTCTTGTGAGGAGCCCAACCTGAACGGATCTGCTCAGCTCAGAGACCAAACCCAGAAGCAAGGCTCCAGAAAGATCACGGAAATGGAGACGAGCACATGGCTTGTTCCAGGGGTCAGGGCGGTCTGTACCCTGATACATTGTGCTGTCCATGACATCTGCAGCTTTGGAGTTGGTGGAAGTTAGTGCCCTGCTCTTAATCTATTCTAATAGGTTGTTTATCTGTTAGTCACAAGGACGGGGGGGGGGGGGGAGAAACAGCATAAATGACACATAGGGTGTAGATTCTCAACATTCCAACCTCTCCACAATCACCAAAGTTCTAATTAGTTGATTAGCCTAGCAAAAGGCTCAGTAGAAGGCTCAGTGTCTTGGCAGGAAACGTCTGTTCACATGTCTTTGGACTGCTCCGTCTTGCCAGGCTGGGCAGAGGAATGAGCACCATGAAGTCCACATGGAGCCTCTGGACTTGGACTTTCATACCAGGGTTGACTTCCTACCCCAGGCCCTCTTCTCTCCTGGGCAGGGACAGCAAGCTGAGAGGCATTAGAAAGCCTTGATGAAGTCCATCTCCCGCTTCTCCCAGCCCCAGCTCCCGCAGCGATTAGAGAAAGTGGTGAAATGTGCCCTCCTGAAGGCGCTGGTCCTAGGCCTGCTCTAACAGGTGTGGAGATTTCCCGTTCAGATTGAAAGCTCGCTCTCATGGCGTGTGTACACAGGTTAGACAGTAGAGAGGCCTGGGGAGGGTGAGGATGATCCCAACAGGTGAGAACATCATGTGTTGACGGCCACAGTGATGGCTGTGTCTGTGGTTTAGGCATAGGTCCTGACTCTTCGCTATTGCTCATCCCTGTAGGACAGATGTGTCTTTCTCTGCGGCCTCAGGCAAAATGGATGTGATCTCACTCGAATGATCTCACTGTGTCTCCATCAGGGTCTGTAGGAGCTGGAGCCGGACTTCTGTGGTGGTTCAACCCCTCCTGTTCTTAAGCTCTGGCCTCGGTTGTGATTAATGTCCCTTCTAATCACTCTGAGAGATTGCATCAGAGCCATCAGCTTCATAAATCCTCCTCTGGGGACTGCTGTTTGGAAGAGCTCTCCATACTCCCAGGAGGTCCTGGGCCAAATGTCTTTGCTGTTTTCCCAGAGGCCCATTACCATAATTTTCTTTTAAATTCTTTACCGAGGTAGATGTCTTTAGTGTCAGATCATAGCGGCAGCCAGCCCCCTCCTAGAGGCTGTGACCACAAACAGATGCTTTCTCCAAAGCCTTGAGCCCTACCAGACACTTAAGAACTGATTTAGTAGGATAATAAAAGTGGCTTTGATTTGTTTAGGGGCTCCGTGTTCATGTATCATTTTAGGTGCTGGCCCTTTGTCTTTCTGGTTTCTTCTATGGAGGTAGATGGTGGTGGCTTTCCCTACTTTGAGCACCACCTTGGAGCAACTTCTGCATGGAGAGCCCTTCCCCTTGTCTCTCACTGGCAAGTTTCATTTTCGCGATCACTCTCTATGTCTAAGGCAAAATCTTCATTATTTTTTTTCAGTCGTATAGAAACCTTGAAGAGCTGCCTTTACAATTTATCATGTGTATTTACAGTCTCTCCTCGGAACAGAGCTGCTGACATAATCATTGAGTAGACATGCTCTTTACTGACTCTCGCTTTTGAGTCAGTACTCGTACACCATGATATTCACGCCCGGCGGAGGTGGGGTGGACACAGGCAAAGGCATCGGAACCATGGTCTGAGACCCGCGTCTCTTCGAACCGCACATCCCTAAACAAGGAGGCTGAAGGGTGAACAGGATTTGGACCTTCTTGCGGGGAATTGTACCGGGTTTGAGGCTAATGATGGGGGTGGCTAATGGAGGTGAGATCTCTCTCCTGGGAGGCAGTAAGCGATTGTAGAGAGTGCCATTCGTGGCCACGTTCTGGTCCCCACAGAAGTGTTTTCTCCATTAGGCCTGGAACTTGAAGAGAACACAGTGTTCAGTTAACCTGCCTGTCCCTGCTGGCCCTCAGATCATATTCTTTCATGTTATGCATGGTGACAATGGCTCTGGGAGGGGACAGCTGAGAGCAGAGGGGTCTCAGAACACCTGGCAGTCAGAGGGGTGCCTGCAGCCTGAGTCTTTCCCAGGCCCATGCCTGCACAAGTGAGGCTCAGAGGTTGCCGTGGATCAAGGCAGCTCTGCTTGCAGGGCAGTGCAAGGCTCAGCCTCAAAGCAGGCTCCTAGGGCTGTGTTGGCAAGCAGAGCCCGCCCCACAGCGGCACCGGGTCCACCCTCTGTCTTGCCCCAGCTTTCTCTGCTAAAGAAGGAACTAAACAAATGGCAGGTGTGCAGGCCGAGCCATGCTGCTCAAATTAGCTGTGTTGCTAAGGAAACAAGTCAACTGGTTGAAGGAAGGCACATTGGGTATAAGGGATAAATCAATAAGCAAACCTATTTTTATCATTTCCCTAATGATTGTCTTGAAGCTGCGAGACAGGGAAGGGGAAGGGAGAGCTGCAGAGACACCGATCCTCATTAAGGGCTCGGAGGGAGTGAGGAGTGGAGGGGCATTTGGGAAGATTGCCAGGAAAGTTTATGAAGTGAGGCACCCATGGAGCAGACAGTGAGCTGGAGGGGAGGCCTCTGCAGATGTAAAGCTCTTTTGTGGTCTTTTCCTTCTTTAGCTTGGCCTGGGCCTTTGCTCTCCCATCCACATTTGATCTTTCAAGGATCTTGAGCTGCCTTCCATGATGGTCGACTTCTTTATACTCAGGTTGATGTGGATTTGGGTATTGGTTTGCTTTCTTTCCCCTCCAGAATACTTATGGCTTTAATTGATCTTATGATTATAAGTTATACACGCTCATTATAACAGACAATGGATAAAGGAGTAAAGAAAAATTGAAAATAACCCTATTACTCAGAGAAAACTCATTATCCTTCTAGCAAAGCAGGACCCCCCCACCTTCTCCCTCCCTCCTCTCTCTCTCTCTCCCAACATTAAAGAGAATATCTGCATGCTGGCTCCCTTTCTTTTCCTTTTTCTGATAGATAACGCATGCCCACAGTACAAAAGTGAGCTGAGAATATTGTGTAGAGAGAGAATGCGGAACATCGTTTTACAATGGTACAGCAGGCTCTGGGGCTCCTGTGCTATCCATGTATCGGGTATTCATTTATTAATTAAATGTCAGTCATCAGATAGCCCCCATTTCCAAGCACAGCGTTAGTCACCAGGGATAAGCGTGTGTGGGATGGGCAAGGCCTCTGCCCTCGGTCTCCCAGGCCTTTCTGCTTCTTGGCTTCATTTGTTCTGGGCCTTAGAATACAGTCTAGACTCCATGATGGCCATTCTCCAAATTAGGCTTCGTACCAAGCCCAGAACATAATGGGAGTCACTGAACAAGGATTCCGCACAGACGGACTTTCATCCGGTCGCCAGCCGGGGCTGCCATGAGGTCTGCTGGTCTTTGCTGCTTGGTGACGTGTGACTCTGCCCTCTCTGAGTCACATCTTTTGCCTCGCTTCTGAGGCACATTAGTTGAAACTGTGTGCTGTTATCTGCAGTGCAGGGTCTTCCCTTGGAGGTGGAGCAGAGCTTGCTCTTGGCCGGGAAGGCTGCTGGCAAGAGGGAAGGAGTCACTTTGCAGAGACAGAAGTAAGACTAGCTGGGCAGAGGGAGTGGAGCTGCTCCTTCAGTGGAGAGCCTGCTTGCAGTTCCTCCTTCAATTAACACTGATAAAGCTCCTACTATGTACCAGGATCTGCTAAGCACTGCTCGTGGAGAGTTAAGTGAAAACACCTGCTTTCAAGGTATAGTTTCTTAAAGGAAATAAATAGACGATAACCAGAGAGATGTGCAATGCGAAGAGAAATGAAGCGTAAGGGAAAATTTCACCAGGGGAAACTTTATAGACCAGGAAAGAGGAAAGGTCACTGCGGGTGACGGCAGATGTCAGTGGATGTCTGTGTCTGTTCTTTGTGTTTTCTTCAAAAAGGGAAGTCGAAAAGAAGCTCAAGAAAAGGGGCTGGGGCACCATCTCCAGCCCTGTGTGTCTTCCTGCTTGCCTCCCTTCACTTTTTCTGGTGCCTAGCCTTTCTCTCACTGAACCCGAGAATCCCCATGCTCTTGCCTCTCCGGCCCACATTGGTCTCAGAGTCCTCTTTATTTCTCCAGCTGAGTTTCCCCCGAGGTCTAAGTCTAGAAGACCTAGAGAGCAAGCCTCTCCAGGTATATTTGTATTTGAACAGTTCCCAACAATTTAACCCAAATCACCGCAGACAGCTGCTCTGAATGAGTCCTTGATCACCTGACAGAGGACAGAGGATTTGGCTAGGGGGAAGGGGTCTGTGGTTGTTTTCTAAAGATTTCTTCATTTCTCTCAGAACCTACGAATTGCCAGATTCCCACCTGTACTGGATGGTTTTCTGTCAATTTGACACAAGCTACAATCACCTGAGTTGGAGGGAGCCTCAGTTAAGATAGTGCCCCCATAAGGTCAAGCTATAGGCAAACCTGTAGGGCATTTTCTTAATTAGTGATTGATGGGGGAGGGCCAGGCCCCGCCCATTGTGGGTGGTACCATCCCTGGGCTGATGGTCCTGAATTCAATAAGAGAGTAGGCTGAGCAAGTGGTGGGAAGCAAACTAGAGAGCAGCGTTCTCTCCTGGCTCCAGCAGCAACTCCAGCCTCCACGTTCCTGCCCTGTTTGAGTTCCTGTCCTGACTTCCTTCAGTGATGGACTGCGATGTGGAAGTGTAAGCCGACTAAACCCTTTCCTCCCCAACTTGCTTTAGTCATGGTGTTTCATTGCAGAGATAGAAACCCCAACCAAGACACCACCCTTTGCTTCTGGTATTTGGGCCTTGGATAGCCATTGAGACTGCTCGGCTTTTCAGCTGTCCAGAGACAGTTTTACTTACCAGCCTCTGAGGTCAAGAGCCATTCTTCCGTCCCTTCCTGGCCTTGTGTCCCTAATAAGCCTCGCTTATCTGATCTGGATAGTGAAACTTGGAGACCCTAGCAGGGAGCTGTAGATGGAGACTGCCCGGCTGAGGAGGTGCAGGTGTGGAAGCGAGAGTGATTAGTGGGGCCAGCTCTCCAAGTGGAGACTGCTGTGGGGAGGGTGTCCTGAGAGACGTGCAGCTGCCCAGCTGTGTGTCAGCATGGCTTGAGAGCCGCTGCGCTTCTGGTCCATGGTTCTTCTTCCCAGGCTTTCAGTGGAAGAATACACAGTCCTCCCAAACCATCCCAGACCCAATGGGGTCACAAGAAGCAGAGGTTCATACAGCTTGAATGAGAAAATAATCGTTCCCATCCTTCCCAGGGAGATCCTGGCTCTTTGGAGGTGCTGAGTGGGTTTCTGAACTTGCACCGGGCACTTCTAACCATGGGCAATAGCCAGGGGAGCCCAGTGCTTTTGTGAACAACTGTATTAATATCATGGACGTGTATGTGCATGCGTGTGTGTGTGCGTGACATGGAAGAGGCAATGGATGTGTCACTCAACTCAGAGATACCAGTCCCTCTTCGACATGTGGTGGGCAGTAAGACCTGTTGCTTTTTATCAGGGCTGCCAGCGATGCTCTGAACAAAGGATTGCATGGCAAAGCAAGTCTTGAGTGTGCCGTGTCCTGCTCCCCAGCCCATTGTGTCTGTGGTTACACACTGTGTACAGTAGCGTTAAAGGCTCCAAGCAGACCTGCTGAGAAGGAACCTACTTACCTTTACTTAACCCAGGCTTCCCTCATTTATTTGATTGCAAGTTTCTGTAGCGCTAGTATTTTGTGACCTACATCGTAGAAACAGTACCCCAGATGCCCTCGGCTTCTGTAGCCATTCATCAATGCTGTGTTGGCATGCTGTCAGTTTCCTTTCTGGGCCAGTCTCCTAGGCTAGGTCAGAAATCCCTCAACCACCACTTTGCCTTGTTCTCACTGTCCTCAGATTAGCCTTGGACTTTCAGGCATCAGCACCAGGCCCAGGGAAGCTCGGCCAGCGAGGGAGTCATGTGGGATACTGAGCCCTGGGTTAGTCCCTTGTTGCTCTGCAGATAAAGCTCTAGATTCAAGGCAGGTGTATGAGGTAGGTGTACTCCTTCCAATCCTTGTGCTCTGGTGGCCTTGTCAGGGTATGTACTGGGGAGGGGCCTTGTAATAGTGAGACCAGTGCACGTTTGCCTCTCAGAGGTTGCCCTTAGCTTCCAGAGTTTGAAGCGGTAAGTGTTCCTAGTAGTTCTGAAGGCTCCCGTGCAGCAGCTCCCCTCTAGCTGTGTCAGCTTCAGGAAGCATCGGAGAATCCGGGGCCGGATCCTTTTTGGAGGTCCAATGAGGCCCATCCACTTTTCTAGATCAAGTGGCCGAGCATGAGGAAGCAGAGGATCTCTGGGGTGGGGTGCTATGCGAGAACTGGAGATGTGTGGGAAGGAAGGACCGCCAGCTGTGGGAGAACGCCTGTGACTTAGGGATGCCTGGAAACGGGGGAGAGATGGTACTACCAAACGCAGTGGGCTGGAAACGTCACCTTCTCTCCAGCCTCTGCGCTAGCCCCAGGACCAGCACGACTGACCAGTGGGCCACTAACATCTCTGCGCAAACTCGGCCTCTGCTGGCAGACTGCTCTGGTCCCTGTCCCTCCCCAGAGATGCCTGGATACTCATTTGATGCCATCGACACAGACATTACAGAAGGGATGAGAAGAGAGGCATGGGGGGGGGGCGCCTTTGTGATCTGGCCTTCTGTACTAGAGAAGAGGTGCTTCTGGGTCCTATACTGCCAGCCCTGCTCTGTGGGGTGACAGGAGGGTGAGCTCTGACCTCCCTTCTCTGTCGGAGGTACTACCCCTTTCTCCCACCTGAGTTGTGGAATTTGCCAGGGAATAGGTTGAATTGCAAGGCTAGTGACACATCTGGCTTGTGTTTGTCATAACAGTAACTACAGAATGAAATCCCAACGTGCAGGATGACTGGGTCCTGGGAGGGAGCCGGTGTGGTGTTTCCCTTCTCTCGCCCCCCCCCCCCCTGAGCTGGCAGCAGAGCCCTTCTGCGGGAGTCAGGATGCCTGCATTGAGTCATGCTTTTCAAAGAGTCACAGAGAAGCTTCACCTGTGTCAGCAAAACAGCAGGGAAAGGCTTGTGTTTCCTCATTGGATTCACAGTCCGGATCCTAGAGGCTGGACTGTGCCCTGGTAGATCCCCACCCACGCTGTGCCTTTCTGACACCTACACATGCAGAAACCTAGGAGAAAACAAAGGGAGACCAAGCAGTTCTCCTAGCCACCGGTGTGTTTCCTGTGTCCAATATTAAAACAAGGTGGGGTCTCATGGGGCAGGGGAATGGTTTCCTTCCCTGGGATTCTTCTTTCCCTCCGCTGGTCAGAGGTTCCGGAGAAAGGGGTGACTTTTGATATGGTTCTTAGAGGGCAGCAGATGGCTACAGCTGGGTCATTACTGAGGCTAAGGCTGGGTCTTCTGCCTAGAAACCTGAAGCATGGGAAGAGCAGGACCCTGCTGCACGGTTCACCTTGCTACTTCCTTCTTCCCCATCAATTGGAAGTCCTGTTCTTATGTTTTAATTCATTCATCGTCTGGGGTATCTGACATAGGCCAAACTCTATTATTCTTTCTGGCCTGCTTCCTTTTTCTTGGAGAAAATGTCTTGTTTTCATGGACTAGTCCTGAAGGGTAACGCCTCCCACGCTAAGGACCACGCACTGTCCTGCCTGCTTGATGGCTAGTGTCATTCAGACTGCAAAGGGCCAGCGGGGAGGAAGAAGCTGGTGTGTTTATATACATGGCCACCTTGGAGGCTACATCCCCTCTCACATGAACTTGAGCCTTAACTCCTCTTTTCCACGCCATTTGAGTACATGATCCTGGCCACCATCATTGCCAACTGCATCGTCTTGGCCCTGGAGCAGCATCTTCCTGAGGATGACAAGACTCCCATGTCCCGAAGACTGGTATGTGCTTGCTTTTCCCTCCCTTAATCCTCCTGGCTCCCTGGGCTCAGCCCCTCCCCCACCCCCATCTCCCCACTTCCCTTCCCATACAGTTCAATAAAGACTTTGTGTTTTTGCTGAGGGACAAGTTAGCAATAAACCCCACTAGGACGTTGCAAATACTTGCGTGTACATCACATGACACTCAGGTAGAAAGAAAGAGCAAGCATGGGGCCATCCGGCTTCACTCTTCTTTCCTAAGGGACTGTTGAAGTGAGAAGGAAAGGGGGGGTGCAGAGAGAGGGGAGGGAGGGCGCTGAAAGCCCAGTGTGTTGGTGGTTATGAACTTGCTAAATGCCAACACCCTTACTCGCCTAAAGAAATGATTCACGCGTCTAATGTATTCCTCCAAAGAGAGCACATGGATTATTTTAAGTCCAAACACACGGGCAAGCAGCCAGCCTAGTGACCCAGGCATGCGAACTCTGAAGTTTTCAGCTAGCGTAGCGACCCAAGAATGGAGAAATAAATTCCTTCTGGTCTCTCACGGTGCCTTCAGGAGAAAAACGTCTAGTCTGTAGGCAGAACACATCTGTCCATTTCCACAGCCCTTTCTCTTCCTCTGTGTATTCCATTCAGTTTCAGTCCTCTTGGCCTTTCAGTAACCTAAGCCTGCAAGGCTGGCATCATGGGTATGCGGGAGATGGCCAAGATGTGCCTTTGCCTGTGTCTGATAAAGGGCAATCCTTTGATCGTCCCTTTGTTCTTCATCCTCACAGGAGAAGACAGAACCGTATTTCATTGGGATCTTCTGCTTTGAAGCTGGGATCAAAATTGTGGCTCTAGGGTTCATTTTCCATAAGGGTTCATACCTCCGCAATGGCTGGAATGTCATGGACTTCATCGTGGTCCTCAGTGGGTGAGTCTTCTTCCTTCTTGCTCTCCCCCTTTGTGTGTGTGTGGGGGGGGGGAAGCCCATGGTGGCATGAGGTAGATGGTACAAAACATAGGGCGGGCAGAGATCTGTAGAGCTGAATCCAAAGAAAAAGATCAGAGCTAAGAATCTCTGTGTAGCTGGACCACATAGAACCCATCTTTGGAAGAGCTGGATGTATGTGGCACTAGGCAAAAGCAATGGACTCTCGGGCGTGCTTGGCTTCCCATTGTGTGCTTGTTAGATTACGGAACACTATTTTCCAAGGAGGAGTCTTTTGACTGATGCAGGCAGCTTGTGCTGGTTTGGGGGAGAGGTCACCCTGAGAAATGGATAAAAAGATGCAGCAGGTACAGTTTCTTTGGGGGGGGGTTGGAGAAGACTCCCATTATGTTTTCTGAACTAAACATTAAGATTAACACACTGAGAATTACCCACCCTGAGATGTAAACGGTTTATAGATTTATTAATGGCATAAAATTGAATCCCATCAAAATGCTTGATAAGTCATCCCTTAGAACTTAATAACAGTATATCTTAGGACTGACCCCGTGTCATAGGCACATAGAGGATGATGATCCATTTAGACGAACATTTGCAACATCCTTCCTTTGGCTATGAACATAGATTGAGAATGATGGGTGGTTCCGACATCATTGGCAGCAAAGGGGATGCGCTTTGGCATTGGGGGTGATGAGAACACTGCGAGGGTTTCTGTGGTGTGTGAGTCTGAGTCATTGGCTTTTGGTCCCTGCAGGGGAGATGGGTAAATCGGTGTAGGTGTGGCACCGAGTGCTTGGCATGGACATTCCCTTAGCTGCCTGGCTCCCTGGTGAGGACAAAGGGCTTCACTGAAGAGCGGCAATATGTAGCCACCATTCTGATGAACAAACATGAGGAAAAAGGAAATTTGTAGGGAGTAGTTGGGTGAAGACTGAGAGGCGAGCTTAGGAGCCATGTATCTATCCATTGTCTTGCGTTGTAGACACGGTATTTTTTTTTGTTTTTAAGCTTTTAGGCCAATTGTGATTGATTGAAAGAAAAGTGGTTGAAGGTGTAATCCATTAGAATATCACTTATAAGCAGAAGAGGTAAGGGACATATAGGCCTGAATGTTCACGTTTTAAAAGTGCTGCTTTACAGAAGGATTTTCTGTAGGTCATTTAAAAAAATTCTAATGCTACATTTAAAAAATGAGGTAGTATATATAGTATCACAGACGTACATTGTCACAGAAAGCGTAGCAAGCTTCAGTGATGTTATAAATGTTTCCAAAATCAGTAATATATACTGTATGAGAAAGGACCTAAGTGAGAACTTGAGCATGTTATCATTCCATCTAGAATAAAAGTGTTGTTGGTGTGTGTGTGTGTGTGTGTGTGTGTGTGTGTGTGTGTGTGTGTGTGTGTGTGTGTAACTGGTCCTGCTCAATGTTATATGCACTAAGGCATTTGAAATTTGTGGTCTAAGTCACTCATTTTTATTTTAAACTGACATATATTGATTTTTAAAAATACAGAAATATCAAAAGAAGATAAAACCATGTTCACTGATTAAGAGCAATTTCTTATTTTTATGGCATCTTCTCCCAGCCCTTTAAAGCTTTCTTTGAAATGCCTGTAATTTTGCTGCCTTTCTCAGTATAGGACAAGCGTATCATACGTCACTCCATACTTTACTGAAATTTGATCAGCGCTTTAAGTGGATCTACACAGCTTGCTTCTTGCTTCTGTTTTTTAGTTGACACTTAGATTGCTTTCTGGTTTTTGTTATGGTAAATAATTATTAAAGATGTTTTAACATACATCTTTTGGATGTCACATTTTACTAGACATTTTGACAGATTGAAGTGCAGTCAGTTCTCTGTATCTTTGGTTTCTGAGCAGATCCAGTCAAGTGTGGATAGAAAATATTTGGGAAAAATGCATCTGAACTGAGCACAAACAGACTTACTTCCTTATCACCAATCCCTAAGCAGTATAGAATAACTAATATTTACATAGCCTTTACGCTGCATGGTCTTATAGGTAATGTAGAGATGATTTAAAGCATCCAGGAAGAAGGATTGCATGCATTTATATGCTAATAACATGACATCTTACATAATATATGTGAGTACTTATACATGTTGGTATCCACAAGAGTCTCAGAACAAATCTCCAGACACCACAAGATAACTGTACTTTCCAAGGGAATATGGTGGTTTTGGTGTGGGATGCGGGGACTATGATGGGTTTGGGGAGGAGAAGGACCATCACCATTTGACCGGACAAGGGAAGATTAATAGGAGCTTTAATAAGGGCTGTGACATGGTTGAAGGAGCGGATATATGGGAATCAGCAAGGTCTATTTCTCACTTGCATGTCCAGGGTGTGCTAGAGCTTGGCCAAGCCAATTGTCCTGTCTGAGCTGTCTGCACAGCTTTCTGGTGGCTTCTCAGACTTTGATAGCTCTTTGGGTGATTTTGAGAAGCAGATGCTTTCCATTTGCACCAATAAGACTTTGCTCCTGATCCCATTGCACCTTCAGCCCAACACATAGGAGATTTTCTCAGTTTATATGCAGATGGTTTCCAGGCAACAGGATCACTGTGCTCTTGACTGCTGAAGGGATGGGGTTCTAAACCACTGCAATGGAATGGGCAATTGAACTGTCTTACATTGGGACATTCATCTACCACCTTGCTTTGCTGCTAAGAGGCATACCATTTCTGAAGTCAGCTCATGTCTTGGAATACTGGCGTGGCAGAGATGGAAGGTGTTTTCTTCTCTCTTTCACAGTGGTGTACTAAACTATCAGACATTTTACAGTTATGGGGTCTTAACTTCAGTTAACTATGTTGCAGTACTAACTAGTGAGGTAGGCAGAACAAGACTTTAGAGATGTGCTATCTGACACCCAGGGAAGTTATGTCATTTATTCACTGGTGCTTTCTGGTGGCAGATCCTGGAGTTTAGATCATGCCCTCTGATAAAGGACTGATCTGTTTCAAGCCCACTTCATGCATTCCCTCTCCTGGCCATGCACCCTTCCTTTATTTTTGCCTTCTTGACACCTGCGTCCAGCGTTATCCCTGCTGACAGATTTTCCTTCCCACCTTGTCTTCAGGTGTCACCTCACATTCTGCTCCTGTGCACAGGAGGAACGGCACTGTTGGAACACGACACGGTGTTTCAGGGCTGAGGGTGCACAGCATCCCTGCTCTCAGTTTGGGTGCTGGGTGGGGGATGGGCGGGTGGGTGCTGTGGCATCAGACAGCTGGCCCAGCACGAGACCTGTCATCATTAAGCCTGTTGCTAAGAGACAAGTATTTGGGGGACTGGAGTCACCATATTCTGTCTGCCACCCCTAACCTTTAGTATTCTTAGACATGTAAGTTGAAGATGTGAATGGTTATGTCAATTATTTCGTGTAATTCTTATAATCCCATAAAAGAGGTTGTCCATTTTCTACTACTACAGAATAGTAGACACTGGGTGTTTTCTAAGCAACAGAGATTTATATCTTACAGTTGAGGTGTCTGAAAAGTCCCGCTGGTATCTGAAGAAGCCCTTCTTGCTGTGTCCTCACGTGTGCTATCCGAGGGCATCACACACTGAAGAAGAGAGGGAAACTAACCAAGCTCATCCTTCTGTCAGGAGTCTGCTCCTGCCGTAAGAAGCCCTTTCCGGTTAGAACAGTCTCAAGCTATGCTTTAGGGAGGAGTCCTTGTGAGCTTATCTCCTCAGAAGGGTACCATTCCTGATCTGTTACAGTGCGGCTCAGATTTCAACGGGGCATCTACGGAGATCATTTCGTCTGCAGGAGGGATCTTGCCCTCATTTTCCAAATGATGACATGGAGGCTCGCAGAAGGCACGGGTCTAAACGGCAGCCACTCCATCTAGGACTTGAGCCCACATTCTCTGCCTTGAGGTCCTTCCTTCCACATTCTCCATTCTCACGCCTTCAGTCACCTTTGCTGCCCCAAGGCTCTGGAGTCGTACATCTCTGTGATTCATATTCCTTTGGTCTCCTAGAAATAGTGGATGGCGTGCACCAGGAAAGTGCATCATTAAACAGGGGTCTCCAGTTCAAAGTGGGGGCTGCGAGTGTGGTTTGAGGACGGCAAGTGCTCCCCGTGTCCTCCCATGTCTCCTGTGTCCTGTCCTCTTGTGGGCTTGGAATACAGCATCCTGCCCTATGGCAAAGAAAGCATGTCAGCTCTTAGCGTGATGCCGGGTGGTGTGGGAAAAGTAGATCAGAAGGTCTGGCTGGCTTCTTCATGAACTGGCTTGTTTAGTCACCCATTCCTTTATCCATTTGTTTATTCAGCAAGATGAATAGTTTTGACGGAGAAACACCCAAGTATTCTCGTCTCTGCTGAAGCATACATCTATCTGCAAGAACTTGGGATCGCTCTTGAGTTGGTAACAATTTAGGAAGTGCTATGTTTAAACACTTGCCTGGCCACTCGGAGTATTCCACATCACTTAAAACCACGAGGATAATCTTAACAGGGAGTTATTGAATCTAAATATGTAGAGAATGATAGAGAAGGATAGAAACCCACTCACCCCGAAGCCATTAGTAAGAGCAGGTAAACGGAGTAGCACCTGAGCCTTATGACCTCTGTTTATCTCTGTGTGCCCAGAGCCTGGCGTATAATTACTGCTCAGTAAATTTTGATGTATCTTGTCCTCTATAGGATACAAGAAGAATGCTGAGGGAAGCCTGGGGCTGGGGAAATGAGGCGCTGTCCCCAACAGCTTCTCTTTGGTCTCACTGGGAAATGGAATCTAAGAGCACATACCCCAGGCTAGGAGGAAATATTGGGCACTTGGTGATATCCCCTTGGGAAGTGCTTCTTGAGTGGTGGGAATGGGATCAAGGCTTTTAGAGGTAGCTGGGGTGAGGGGTGCAGGGAGAAAGCTGCACTCAGGATTACAGTATTTGTCCTATAACAACACTTGGGATTTAGTAAACCAAAGCCTACATTTCATGGATAATATTTCTAATTCATAAAAGTAGTACCACAGGTAAGAATTGTTAGGTTTAATTATTCCCCAGGCTCGTCTCAGGAATGAGTAAGCTAAGTCACAGAAAAATGTTACAATGTGCTTATATCCAAATGAATGCTACAGTATGCTCCCTTTATCCGCAGTTTAGCTTCCTACAGTTTCGGTTTTCTGTGGTCAACCACAGCCTGAAAGTATTAAGTGGGCCATTCATAAGAATTGAATGGCGTCCTCTTCTGAATAGCATGGTAAGATCTCTTGCTGTTCCTCACTCTCCTACCTGGGACATGAGCCTTCTCTTTGTCCAGGGTGTCTGTGCTGTGTGTGTCTACGCCTGCCCACATGACAGTAGCCCCTCTGTTATTAGATACTCCACGGCATTGCAAAACTCGTTGTCCCAGTGGTTCTTGCTTTACTTAATAATGGCCCCAATTGTGAATGTGGTAATGTTGGCAATTTTTCTGCAGTGTGTCGTTGTAACTTGTATTGTAATTATTAGCTAATTTTGTTAACCTCTTACTGCGTCTAAACGATAAAATAAATGTTACCATAGGCAAGTAGGTAGGGAAACACAGGGCAAGCCACGGTGTGTGGTGTACTAGCTGTAGCGCTGCATGTCCTCCTGGATTGGATCTCTTGCAGGTAAGGGGGTCAGTTCTATATGAACCCGGCCGGTCCGCCTTTAGCGTGTGGGTTTCTCCTCTGAGCCATGGCATTTCCTGAGTGCAGAGATCTGCTGGTTCCTCCTAGGCAGCTGAAGAAGTTCAGTCGACTGCTTGTCCCCTTTGTGTTCAGGCCCAGCGGTGGGCTGTGTGCTGTTCCTTTTTCACTTAGGGGATCTCTATTTTCAGTTGTGGTACGGTCCTGATGATATATATTATAGAGCTACTCTCGAGTCAAAAGCTGCTCTTGGATGGTTAGTCTATCTGCCCATTAAAAATTTCACTTAGCTCACCACGTGCTCTGGTATCATGGTGACCATGGGCTGTTGGAGTGGTTCCACAACCGCGATCTGTGTGACGCAGTCCCTGTAGCATACCCGAGTGCGTCTAAAGCTTCTGCCTCTGCGAAGGTATTTGCTAGTAGGTTCGGGCAGCCTCTAAAGAGATATTGAAGAGACATGACTGAGCACTCAGCGTCTTGGACACGGTGGGTGGGTGGGTGAGATAGGTCAAATGTCCCTCCCCAGGACAGTGAGCCTACCTATCATGAGCACTCAGGAGGAGGGTATCCTACTTGACTCTTGGGCCCTAGGGAAAGCTTCTTTAAGGACATAACTCTTAAATGTCCCAGGGTGCACCAAGGCATGGGTGATACAAGGATGGACAAGGAAGAAGGGCTTTACTGGGGGAAAGCAGGCTGTGTGCAAATGTTTGGGGGTAAGGAATGTGAGGAGACAGAAGGGCATCCCTAGGAACTTGATGAGACACACTTCCAGAGAGGTCAACAGGGGCCAGCCTAGTCCATGAGAGGGAATGCATACTTGAATCTGAGAGCAGCACAGGAGCCCAGAAGACTCGAACCCCGGGGTGGAATCCTACTTATAACTCTGTTGTGTCTTTTGAGAATTCTTTCTGCCCTGGGATCACCTCTGAGGAAAGATATGGCAAAGAGATGGGGACCATCTCTGCATCTTTAGCTCTAGCTTGCAGGGAATGCGTGTAACCTAGAAGAGAGAGGGAAGACAAAGGAAAGCTGGCGGGGAGGGGGGGAGGAATGCTGCAGAAGAGCTGGAACCAGCCATCCTGCAGCCCCAGCTTTCAGCCAGTGGCACACACAGAGTGGTTCAGCCCAAAGCCTGTTTGTAGGAGGATGATATCTGGAGCTAAATATACATCGATAGGTATTTTTAGAGGGTTTCTGTAAGAAGGCTGCCCTAACATATGAGTTTCCCTAGCAGCTAAAGATCGAGGAAAGCACAGTTTTCCTCCGGGAGCCCTGTCTCTCTGGTGCTGAGAATGTGGGGGAGGTGTTGCTTATGCAGCCCCAGGGGCCCCCAACCCGATTCAAATCCCTGCAGTAATAGCATGATAGCCCTGGGTATTTATACAGCAAATCATGTCAGGGAGCCTCATGGGATTTTACAGACTGGTCTCTTACTCATCCTTTTTTAGCTGTGGGAGGCCCAAAGCCAGAGGTGGTACAAAGAAAGGGTGGGCAGAGGGAGGATCAAGGGGACTTATGATTTTGGAAATGGGAAACTGACACCAGGTGAGGGGACTTTGAGCTTCCCAGCTTCGGTGAAACCAGGAGCCTAGGAACTTAGCGTCCTCAATGTTGCTGGTGGGGAGGTCTGTGAGCCCTCAGCCTCCACTACTTTGGAAATGCTTCCTTCTCAAGCTGAGCTGGGAGCTGTGCCTCTGGCGAGTCTCCACCTCCTCCCTGGCATTTTGATCACTTCTAGCTCCACACTGGGGGAGCACCACAGTTAGCGCTGTTTCTGTTGCAGTTGTATGAGACAGTTTGGAAGTGGGATCTT
Source organism: Cricetomys ansorgei (assembly GCA_026225945.1). Lineage (NCBI taxonomy): Eukaryota > Metazoa > Chordata > Mammalia > Rodentia > Nesomyidae > Cricetomys > Cricetomys ansorgei. Next base: position 12,555,957 of record JAMJFZ010004090.1, on the reverse strand, counting down.
ACTTATTTTTATTTATTTATTTGTTTCTAGAATGAAGAGCTTGACTCAGGGGAAGAGGTAGGCAACACGGCAGCGATTGCAGCTTAAAGGTCTCTCCTGAGTTCTATGCATTCAGGGAGAATGGCAGTAGTTGTTGGGTTACTGTTTGGTTCAGTAGGCAGCTTTTTCTCACGTTTAACTCTTCTTTCTATTGAGATGCATCACTGGTTCACTGAACAGATATTTACTGCACATTGACTGTATTCCGGGTGCAAGGCTTTGGTGTGAGATTTCTTTTCCTGAAAGGTGTCTTGTTGCCCCATTGGCGGAAGCCAAGTCAGGAGAGAATAGAGTGGAGCTAGAATTAGCTGTGACGCCAGCCAAGAAGAGAAGGCAGAGGGGGCGAAGAAAGCTTGGAGACCCTCGAGGCAGTTTAGTTTGGGGCTTCTCTTTTTGGATATATGTTCATTCAGGGTGATGTCGGGAAAGAATGTGGCAAAGCGCATGCTCTGTGGGCTATGCCCAACCCTGGGCCATTCAGTTCGTGAGCGTGAACGTGTGAGAGACGGAGCGAGGGGTATGAGAACACAGAGGTGTGCCCCCAAATCAGAAGACATAATATAGGAGTCCATTCTGTAGACTCTGAAGACAGGGTGGGAATGAAAGAGAGTGCTCGTGTTTCCATTCTGTGGATAAAATCCGTCTCCTCCTTTGGGTGGACATTGTAACTTGTGTCTGTGTGATAAATAGAGTCTACAGTTAAGTGGACTTGGTGCATTGGTATGAAGTGTGAAGACGGGAGGCACCGTTGAATGTCAAGGGAGTCAGGAAGTAGCAGATGCACCAAGTATAGAACGGTTCTCAAAGGGAAGGGCGAGGTGGGGCAGCGTAGATTTAGGGAGACAAGAGTGGGTGGGCTGATGTAACGGAGAGCCAGTCAAGGCCAGTTGAGTCTAAGTTACTCAATTCCAGTCACTGTGTTTTAGATCTGGGAGAATGGCAAATCTGTTCCAACTTTCTCACAGAAGAGAAAGCACACGTGCAAGTGGCCAAGGGCTCGTTCAGGGGTAGTCTAAGCAGGATATCTGAGTCAGGGCCTGAAGCGTGGTTTGTTTAATGCAGAGAAAGAGCCCCGAGCATTGTAAGAAAACAAGAAGCTAATTGAGAATATTAAAACGCTATGTTTCTGTGGATTTCATTCAGAATGGCCACCCCTCTCCCTCATACTTACACCCGAAGAGAATGGTTTCACTGAAACCGTTATGAATTCTGAAACCAGGGCTGTTTTTAAAGTTTCTTTTATTATCATTTTGTGCCAAGACAAAAATTGAACAATAGGATAGCTCTTGTTCTTTTTAGTAGTATACCTAATTTTATCAACACTGGGAAAGTCCTCCATAGCTATTAATAGCAAGAACAACAAAGGAATTCCAAGAGTAAAAGTTGAAATGGAGGCTTTCATTTTTAATGTTAATAGCAACGAGAAATTCCCATCCTCTGGAGCCCCATTCCTTTCTGTCTTCCTATGCTTTGTCTTCTGGCCCTTTTCCTCACTTCTGGTAAAACCCTTACAGGTCAGAGGGCCACCATGGAGGATGGAGAAGACGAGCCTCATTCCTTCAGCAGGATGTCCGGTCGGCCCTTGTACAGAGGAGAGCTGAGTTCCCACTTCCTCCCCCTTGTCTTTCAAATTGTTTCTTCTGGGCTGCCCCTCTCCTGTCAGCTGTCTGAGTCATGGTGACAGGATAACTAGAGAAGGGGCTCAGGCCCTTGGCTTTTCTCCCTGGCCTCCACTCCGGGACAGTGACTTGGAGGGAGTGTGACAGGTGTGACTGCTCCACACTTCAGTTCCCATCAGCCACGCTTTTGCAGTGATTTACATCACTGTAGGAGGCAAGATCCTGTACCGTGACCCTCCAGAGCCCAACCGGGGACCCTGGGTAGCCATTCCTCACCTCATGACCATTTGACTAGATACGGGGAGCTCTGGCTAAAACTGTCATGGTTTGGGGTGACTTTGCAGTTGAGTGAGTGGGAACCACCAGAAGATGCACCACTGAGATCTGATCCGATGAGGCTTAAGCCTGCCGGACACCCACATACAGAACCATGAAAATGAGGGAAAGGTGACTTTTGAAGGGTCGGAGGGAAGGAAAAGGAAGAGGCAGTCAATATTAATGAGCATAGCCCATATTCAAACATAAAGCTGACTGCTAGAGATTCCAGAGTGGACAGAGATAGTTTCTATTGTCTTTGAGATTGTTGTCTAGCAGAGAACAGAGATACAAACTTAAACTGAAGTGTAACAGTACTGAGTAAGAGAGGGAAGTGTTTGGGCTCCGGGATCCCGGACCAAATCAGAAGGGAAGAGGGCCAAGAAGCCAGTGGTGATGTAGAAACTGAGGCAGTGAAGGCGGAGGCGGTGAAGCGTGAGGAAAGCTGTAGGCAGACGTGTGCAGGGCCAGACACTGGAAACACCAAACACAATGGGGAAAGAATCAGATTGCTGGGGGAGCCATGGTAACAGTGACCTGAAGGAAGAAAGTGTTTTCTGGGGGGGACTCCAAACAGGGCACTGGCCAGATCTGTGTGCTGGGAAGAAAATAACTTCACTGAACAACTCCGTATCTGCTCAGAATTAGGAACCAGGAGCTTAGTCCCCAAAGAATCTGCTTCTTCCCTGTTTCCTCTTCTTTCCAACTTTGGCCCTCAACTATAAAATTTTGTTTAACCTATTGAAGTTGTACCCAAACCCATCCTCTCCACCATATAATCCAGCCTATTCCATTCTCAAGACTTGTTAACCTGCCCAGAGTGGAGATACAGTTCCTGCCCTTTAAGATGACGCTTTGAGCATCTCCTACTGATTCGAATAATGGGTAAGAATTGATGAATGTGTGGGCTTTTATTTTCAATGTTCAACAGAGAAATTATTTTAAAAATGTTTCTCTGAGAACATTGCTATATGATTATTATGATTTTTATTTTCCAAATAGAACAATAGTCAAAAGATCAAGCCAACCCACATGCTTGTTTATGGGATGTTTCTCTTCCCTCTGCTCCTTAAGCTCATGACACATCATGATGCTGAATCTGGATCCTAATTGAACTCTGTTTAATAACCATGATAAATATAACATGTTGTGATCCAGGGCCTCTTTGTGGGGAACTCAGAGTGCTATGTAATTTACCACCTCCCTACTCTCCATTTGCAAATTGGAAATGGAGCCCACCCATTCCCTTTCTAAGGACGATGTTTTCAAGAGCAGGCCTCCCAAATGCATTCTTCATATCTGACTGTGATGATAGAGATAGGGACTATTACGTTCTCACTCCAGTCTTTCCTGCTGACCACTTGTTTTCCATGTCCTCTCTTCCAGGAGTGTATTCAGTTGGTTCTTTTTAGAGCTCTGTCTATTGTGATAACTTGAACATCTTGTCCTTCTCCAGCGAACAAAAGTTTGGGTGAGATGCTTTCTCTTATAGAGACTCTGATCAGATCAGTGTCTAACCAGGTAGTTCTACAAACAAAGGAGAAGGAGCTTCTGTGGTTTCCGTTTCCCCAAGCAATTACTGGACTGAAACCACGCTGAAGCCAAACAGTAAGACATTTTCCAGGGATGCAAATTTTAGAACCATACCCATGTAAACTTAAAGCAGGATTAGATCTCAGGGTTCACCCGTCATTCCTGTGGTGTTCAACCTGGGAGCCATGGGGCTCTGAAAGCTCCTGGATTTATTGCAATGAATCTGTAGCTTCATCCAGCACTGGCTATTCTCCGATAATTTTTCCACATGTAGGTATTACAGTATAGTTTTTCTAAGGTGTGTGTGTCTGGTGTTGTGATTTATAGATATAAATGCATTGTTGATAAATGGTGGCCTTTTCTTCGATGAGTCAACAAAGTGTAGTGATTAACAATTGGGTCTGAGTTGGTAAGTAGATCCGCATTCATCTACTATGCTGTTTACTACCTGCGTGACTATGAGCAACCAACCTAATTTTTGTCCACCTAGGTGTCCTTACCTATACTAAACAGAATTGGGTGAATACAGGGTTTTAGTCGTTGATACCAGCCCTCCAGCAAATGGAGTGGGACTTGAACTTTTTGGAATTAGGAAGAGGTGCTCACGTTTGGAAGGTAAGAACTGCTGGTCCCTTTTAATTAAGTGTGCTGGTCAGTATTGACTGTCAACTTAATAAGATCTGGAATCACCTAAGAGACACACACTTACTGTAAGGGCTTATCTTAATTACATTAATTGAAGTGGAAAGTCCCAACCTAAATGTAGACATTTAGGATCCTGGCCTTGGGTCCCAGACTGAATTACAAGGAGAAAGTGAACTAAGCATGGTGTTTTTCTCTGTTCCCTGGCTGTGGATGCAATGTGACTAGCTGCTTCAAGCTCCCGCTGCCGTGACTTTCCTACCATGATAGACCACACACTCCTCAAACTGTGAGCAAAAATAAACCCGTCCTTCCTTAAGTTTCTTTTGCTAGTGTTCAGTCTTGTGTAGGTGTGGTGGACAAAGTAGAAGCTGGACATAGCTCTTGTACTCACGGATAGAGCAGTTTGACTGGAGCAGAGTGTATGGATGAAGTAGACACAGGAGACTGGAACACTGAAGCCAGGTCTAATCCCAGTTTTGCATGGAGCAGTCTAGTCTCTAAGGATGAGGAGGAGGAGGGAAGGGTGATACCCAGTTGAACTGGTAACACCCAGGTAACTGCCTGAGGTCACATCTTCCATGATCAGCCTGGGTATCAATATCTTTCCCCGTTGGTAAGAAATGGGTCCTTGGATAGTTTTGATTGTTTTTATTGGCTACTTGTCCATCTTCCCCTACTTTTCATAAAGTCTTAGAGTCAGAAAAGACTATCTTTTTCTGAAGACTTTTCAGTTTGGACATAAATGTTGAAATGGTTACTACTTGGGAGAAGAGAGCAATGTTTGGGTTTTTTTTTTTTTAAAGATGGGTTTCTGTTCCTGAAACTCACTAGTGTAAATTTATAGATTCGTCACAAGCTGAGAGACTTCACAGGGGAAACTGAACCAGGCAAGAAGGTGTAATTTAAAGTCTGTGAAGCTCTCATTGTCCTTGGCTCTTACCGCAGAAATGTGGTGGGTATGGAGGAGTGTCGGGTAGAGGTTGGTGTTCATTTACCAGGTTCCTCTATTTTTATTTTATTTGATTGTTTGATAATCTCATACGTGTATGTAATAATGTGTTTTGATCAAGCTTACCTCCCGTTCTGTCCCTCCAAATTCCTTCCCTGTCTCCCTGCCACTTCCCCTCTGTCTTATGTGTTCTTCTCTTCCTTCGCTGGGTCTGCATAGCGCTACCTCTGTGTTTGTCGTGTAGCACCATCTACTCGAGCATCAAGTAGCCTCTCGAGGACTGTATCCCTGAACCAGCTTTCTTGGTAACACTGCTTTTCCATTCTCTCCATCATCTTGCCTCTTTTTTATCCATCTGGCAAATCATTTTGTATTAAATGCCTACTGGACGTCAGACATTCTCACGGATGCTGAATACACCAGCAATGACCACAGTTGCTATGGAACCTCCTACATAGAATCCAGGCCATCGAGAAATGTAGAAGACCCGGTGTTGCCTAGTCTGAACTTGTTAGTGTAGGAAAGCAGTGACAGCATTAAATCACCTGGGTGGTGGAATCCACTCAAAAGACTAAAGACTGGTGTTGGGCAGATGTAGCTTAAACTTCAGTTTTGCTACTCAGGTGTCATTTTGGCTAAGTTGCTTAACTTACTTGAATCTAAGATTTTAAGACATAGAAATATTTTTCTTGTCAGGTTGATGAGCTAGATTGGTCAGGGTTAAACGTTCTAAAAATAACCTCTCAATTTTCATGGGTTAACACAGTAGGCTTATCTCTTGCTCCTTAAACAGACCAGTGTGTCAACAGTTAACTTGGGTTTTCTCCACTTGCTGATTTAGAGACCAGAGTTCCAATCTATGATCCTACCATCTGCCTAATCTTATGATTTTATCCTTTATATATAGCCAGAAAGAGAGACTGGAAGGAAGAATACTCTTAATTTTTTGATGTATTTATGTTGTACATAATTCTTATTGGCATCCTATTGACCAAGAATTACAGGTAGCTCAATCTAGTTGAACAAACCCAGAAGAGCTGATCCTGATTGGAGAGGAAAAAAAGAGAATGTCAGTTTTTGATCTTTTACCATTGCCTGCTCGAGGGTTAAATGAAATGCATGTTAATTACCAGGTGTATATGAGACATGCAACATTTTTATTTTGATAATGAATAACATTATTAAATAAATACTGTACATACACAAAACCTTTGTTAGGGACTGGGGCCAAAAAGATAATGAGGTACCTACTTCAAGGATCTTTCAGATAGATGTAGAATATGTGTATGTGTGTATATATATATACATATATATATACACACACACTATACACACACACACATATTCTTAACTTGAGGTTATCATTATGAACTCAGAAGAAAAGGTCATGGGAATAAATTTTTTCCATTCTGACTCTCTACAAACCTTTTGTTGAGTGCTTGCTGTATACATGGCCCAATAGCAAGAAGCAAGAACAACAACAGAGTTCAGTGAGGGGATGCAGAGTTAGGGAAATTTTGTTTCTTTTTCCTCGAAGGCATCAGCTATTGATATTTGATAGGTCTAAGTGTAAGAAGCCATCAAATCATTTTACTACTTCTTTTAGTGGAACTTTCAATGATAAGGATGAGAAGCAGTTTGGCTTGTTTTATTTTTGTTTTTCCCCCTCTTCAAAATCAGAGACCGACAGTAGTTAGCCAGCTGAGGCTGTTGATAAATTTCTACGTTGACCTAGATAGCTCTGGTGTTATTACCTGTCAGACTCTGAACTCTGTGTCCTAAAAGCACAGGGGTCTGGAAACCAGTTTCAGAGGGAAACCAGCGGATCCATTACTCATGCCTTTTCTATTGTTAGCTTCTACCAAGATGGCTGAAGAGTTACAGCTTAGTTACGGCATGAGTGTAGCTACAATAAATAGATTGGAGACAGAAGCAACTAAATAATTACGATGGATCTTTGGAGAAGGAATTATTGTAGCAGTAGTACTGAGATAGTCATTTGGGGTGTCAATTTCAATTATGTTGCTCCTTCCTGAAGCTTGTGAGCAGTCTTGTATATAGGATCCTGAAACTGGATCAGGAAGAGTTTCTGACTTCAAAAGAGCTTAATTAATTATTGTGCATGCACACACATGCATGTGCACAACTGCATGCCTCTTTTTAAAATTACTATTTTAAATATATGGGTATTTTACTTGTATATATGTCTATGTACTCTGTGTGCCCAGTGCCCACAGAAGCTAGAAGAAGACAATTGGATGCCCTAGAATTGGAGTGACAGGCAGTTGGGAGCTGCCATGTGGATATTAAAAATTGAACCCAAATCTTGAGGAGAGCACCCAGCACTAAGCCATCCCGCCAGCCTCATGAATGCGTGCAGTAGAACGGTGTGGCAGTTAGACAATACTTGTAGAAGTTGGCGCTCTCCTCCACCACGTGGGTCCTGGAGATTAAACTCAAGTAATCAGGCTTGTCGGCAGTTGCCTTTACCTGCCAAGCCGTCTCATTGGCCCCGTGCTGCCTTTTAATTGATTTTATGATGAATTTTCCTTGTTTGGAAGAACTTAACACGTTAATATTTTTTTGGTAATGAATGGTTTATATCATTTCATTCATTTCATTTTATGTTATTTATTATTTATTTAGAGCATATATATTGTTTAGACCATATATATTTATTTATTTTTATTTTTCTGAATTGATCACAGTGTTATCAATTATTTTCTCATACTTATAAATCAGTTTATTAAATTCTGTAATGGAGACTCCGTTATAGCCTATAGTCATGGATGTACAGAGAACACTATGTTTGGTATTGGATTTATAGAGGTTCAGTATTTATGCAGAGCTAATAGTAACACAGTCAAGTCAGATATATTCAATTCTAATTCGAACTAGTATACTGCAGTTAAAAACCCATCCAAACAAAAATGAATGCAGTCTTGTTAGTGATCCTCACTGGCGATATAACTGTTGGGCTAGTAGAGTTCCTGAATATCAATTTTAGGAGAGATTCTAACTTAGAAAAAGTTTAGTATTTGGTGGGAGGACAGATCTGGAATCATCTGATTGCTTCATTGCTGCTGGCGCCGTTCCTGTCCATCTTTTACTCCTCCCTTTCACCATTCGATAGCAGTCACTAGGATGCTTTGCACAGTTATCCGGATTCTGGCCCCAGTGCTGCCGAGAAGGGAGCCTGTTAAAGTTTGATGATGCTCCTGAGAACAACTGGCCTGAGGGGAATGGGATGGGAAGGAAGAGAAAGAATAAGAAATAAGAGAGTTAAGAAACTTCATAGCACTGAAGCCAGACACAGGGCCGACATGCAGGCCCCATCTATGGTTTATCTTCTGTCAGACTAGATCTGTACCCGTGTCCCATCTATGTTCTTCGTATTATGTATTTTCCTGAGGAGAATCTTGAATGCACACAGCATGGCAGTGATATTCCCTAGCAGCTTTTTCTCTTTATCAGTGATTTTGTTGAAAGGATTTACAAGCTTATCCCTTCCTTTGGAGAAAACATAACTTGCTCCTACAAACTGCCCCAGGGCCAGATTCTATTCCCTTTCTATAAGCTGCTCTAGGGATCTCCCCTTCTTCCAACCTCATTAACATCCCTAATCCCTGACCTTGACCAAATTGGTCTTCTCTTTGTTGGGAGGTCCAGCCCTGTGATCCCTAGCTCTTCAGTAGGGCAGACAAACCCTGGTCTTAGATGAATGTTTGAAACTGAACTTGCCTTAGGAATGACAGAGACTTAACCCTTGTTTTACTAATAATGCTGGCCTGCTCTTTGAGGGCAGACTCATTTCCCGCATAGGAAAATCTAGGATCTGTCTGTATTTATATAAAAGGAGGCAGTAGGTAAAGCCTAGTTAAAGAATTTTGAAAGAGAACCCTCCCTCCACGATTACTACAGAGTAAAAGCAAAATGAGACACCAAAGGATTACAAATAGGTGTATTTTGTTTGCCTCTTAAAGAGACACCCTAGGACTACACATGTACATACACGCCTATGCACACATTCTCTCCCCCCGCCGTGCATAGACTAGAACTTACATTTTTTCTACATCTTTTGCCTTTTTCTATTGAGCAGGAAATTCTTTTTACAAAATGTCATTTCCAACATCATCATTTCTATCAGTGGAGTGTGATGGTCTATGTGGGTATTAGGAAGAGACCTTGAAATATGAGTCCCGGATGCCAGGATTATCCTAGACCTTGCCAGTGTCCACTTAGGGTCCCTGATTAAATGCAGTTTATTCACTATAACTTGGAAGGGCTAGAAAGTAAGACTTTTGGGAGTCATGAATATTTATATGTGGGAACATTTTCCCCTAGGGAAAGGGACTATCATTTTTTTTTACCAAATGAGCCTTTGGCCCACACTGTAGGACCGTTCTACTAAGTGACCTCTTGAGCTCACAGCGCTTGAGAATTTATTTGGCTTTTACCCTCCTGTCATCCAGTCTTTTCTGTTTTGCGATGCTCAGTCACAGTGGATTATGGTGATTTTATTTTTCTCTTTGCCTGTTTGTACCTTGGCATTATAATGAGAACGCTAGATCAGAGGCCCCATATCACCCGGAAGTCTAGGGTGATACGCACCTGTCCTCCTGCCATTGCTTTGCTGTTTAATTTTTGGGGTGAGTGGTCAGACCTAAAATTTTGGGACTCCCAAGAGTCCTCTGTGGCTGAGGTTTTCAGTTACAATGTGATCACCATCAATGGACACAGTTCCTGAAATCCACAGAAACTTGACTTCTAACATCAGACTTGCCCTTCATCACATGCTTAGTTGGATAGCTTCTTTCCTTTTGACAAGGCTTTCTTCTTCCTTTGAAATGGCAGGAAAAATTCCTTATCTTAAGGCATCTGAGACTTCCATCAACTGACTTTTCTCTTCTTGTCTTGATGTTCATTGCCCACTTATGACTACAACCAGGGCTTCTTCACCCAAGCAAGGCTAGATTCTATTGTGGCTGCCCTGCCTCAAACTGTCCTCTGTTTCCTTACCTGCTATTACTCTGTCTTCTTTATCTTCTTCTTACTGTCAGTAAGTCCATTTTATGATGATCTGTCTGGGGAGAGACCAGGCTTCTTAGAAAAATAGCCTTCTACTGTGCACCCAACATTTATATGACTTTTCCTCCATTGGCTAGCTAGTGCGCGCGCGTGTGTGTGTGTGTGTGTGTGTGTGTATGTGTATGTCTCGTCTCTTCTCCCTGATCTCCAGGGTGACTTTTAGTCTCAGACCAATAATAGACACCAAACAAATTCAAATTCAGTGTAGGGGTTAGAAGCCAGATCTATGCTTTCTGCCCATCAATCTGAGGGGAGGGACTCTCTTATTCCAGGTCTACCCAGGCTCTACTCGGGGTGCATTTCCCTCTATCAAGTCCACATAGCAGGATCTAGGCCTTGGCCAACTCTTACAGTCATTGATACTGACCGTGTGAGTGCTGAGCTAACAATCCTGCTAAGAGTTCTGGGGCTGAAGGTATAAAATAGAGTGACACAGAATGTGTCCTTGACCAGAACTTGGGAAAGACTAGCGTAACTTCCCTTGTGATTCTGAGGCTGTATGTGCTACTTTCCCAACTAACTTAGAGAAGGCTGTTTTCCTTTCTGTATGTTGTCATTGTGTCAATTAAAATAAATGAAGTCTCAGTACTATCTTTGCAGGACAGATTTCTTTCAATTAATCTCTCTTCCCACTTGCCAGACCCCACCTCTTCCTGGACAATTAGCAAAGTGTTTGGTTTGGATGAATAATTAATTGAGAAGCGTTGTGAATGATTCATGGTCCATATGCTGGGCAACAGGATGTGGTCTCTATGTGTTTGTGTGTGTCGCGTGTCACACTGAAGTTCAGAGGCTTCCCCTTAGCTCAGTGGCCCTAGGCTCTGTGTACCACCCCAGTGGCAGATCAGGTTCCGTGTACAATCCTTTTGAAGATTCTTCAGGGAAAAAAAATGGTTTTCCATGGGTGTATGTTTTTTAGTTCTAGACTGGTGTTTCCTTTTTGAGCCAGATTACTTAATGAATTGGAATTTATCTTTTCTAAATTAGCTACCATGTCTTCAAGATGGGTGGCTGACTTGATATTTCAAAGCATTAAAGGGAAAGAAATCTCTTCCTTTGCTTGCATGGAGGTATTCTAAAGCTTCCTAGGCAAGGGACATTTGTTTTGCTTCAGATCTCAGTCTAGTTACCACTTGCTACTGTATTGACTCTACTTCCTGGGATAGCTCCTTCACTGGAGGGGTGGAGATACCTGGTTATGGCTTGTAGGCTCTGCTTTACCTTCGAAAAATGTTCTTACAAACGTAAGTACATGAGAGTAGGGGACGGATGCCTGTCTGGGGATATGCGACTTCTCTCTCTGCCTTGTTCACTTTGAGTAGAGACTCCTGAAGATGCCTCGATCCATGGAAGCCGACAAAGGTGAAATAAACCTGCTACATTAAGTCTCGAACTGAGTTCATTGTCTCCTAGGCAGTCAGACTCTATATTTCATTATGTGGCGTTGAAACAGAAACAGCATGTGAATGAAAGCCAGAACTCAGATGAAGGGTTTTGGTAATTTCTTTTTCAGGAGAGTCATGAAAGCATTTCCCTGTATTTCCTAGTATACGCTAAGGTTATACTAATCAGGTCCATGCCCCCCTTTTAGATAGCATTAATTTTATGTATGGTGTGAGATGTGACTATACCTATATTTTCTCCATGGCATCTCAGTTCCATGTAATGGTCAATCATCTCTTCTCCACTGATTTTATTCTATTTGTGTTTGTGTACCAAATTCCCATATACATGCTCTATCTTAGGTTCTGTCTTCTATTCTATTGGCTACTTAAACACCACATTTTTATAACACTATTTTAATAATTAGCAGAACTAATCTCCCATTTTTCTTTAAAATTGAATGATCTTGGACATTATGGTTTTATATGAACACAGAGCTGATGTGTTAAAGTCCTAAGATTTTGTTGGAAATGCAGTAGGTTTATTGCCTAGAATGGGAGGAATTGACATGTTAGCAGTGTCAAACATTAGCAGTATTTCTTCATCATTGGAAATGTAGTTTAGTTCCTATGACAGTTTTGGAGAGTTTTCTATTCAGAGCCTTTTGTTTTCATACTTCCTATGTTGTGTCTAATTTCCGCTGCTGTTATGAACACATTTTTTTTGTATTCCCCTTCAAATGATGCTAGTGTACATATAAAAACAATTAATACTGTTTTTAATTTGTTGATATTATATACAGAAATCTCATTTTTTTCTTACTACATTAGCTAGTTGCTAGGAAAATATTGAATAACAGCAGTGAATGAGTCCATTTCATATTGTTTATTCTTTAAAGCTTTTCATTGATAAATGTTTCTTGTAGAATGAAGATAAATAACTTTTTTGAAGGGCATAAGAAATAATGGTCAATGGGCTTTAGTAATAGTTTTGATGTTTTAATTTAATTAACATTAAATTAAATAAATGACGTTGATTTCATTCTGCAAATGATTTAAACATGAATTTATGAATGCCACTGGGAAAAATTCACTTAAAAGTTCACCAATAAAATTATTTGTTTTTGCGGTGATCGTGCGCATAGGACTTTGCCGGAATGTGCTGTGATCGTACACACAAAGGTTTTTCACTTAGGAAATTTATGGAGCAAAAAATCTGTAGGGTGAGTCAATGATGAAAATATAATTGATAATTGTGGCTAAGAACGTGTGATATTGTACAAGTTGAAATAGAAGCCTCAGGCAAATGGGAAGAGTAAAGAAATAAAGCAATGAAGGTTCAGCAAACCCATTAAAAATCAAGGAGGGAGAGAAAAGAAGCGATTAGGAAGTAATGCGGATAGAAGGTAGAGTAGAAGGAAGCCCTGAAGAATAGCAACCAGAACAGATGTAAATAGACCCTGCAAATTTAAGCACCCAGCTGCATAAAACGATACTAGGAAATTGGAACTAAAGTGGGTGGGGAAAGACAGGCTACATGAATGTCATTGAAAGGAAGTGACTCGGGATTGTGACAGATAAAAACAGGAAGGTGATACAACATTAGGGACACGTGGTGACCAGTTCGGCAGTTGGGAAGAATTAAAACTTACATATGTTCAGAACAGAATCTGCTGGAAACCTAAGGGAGCTTTCCAATTGCGTTTGAATAAAATTTAGCCAAAATTTAGAATTAAAAAAAATAAAACTATTTGTATTTTGGACTGGGTAAGTTGAATCATGGTGGTTCCAGCGGTTAGGCAGCTGGACTGCTAATGAGTAATAAGAGAGTGGAGGTTTTTGATAGACCTTTGCTTATTCAGCCAGCCTTTCCAGAAGACTTACGATTGTGACTGTAGAGAGAGAAGATATTTGAAATTTCAGATGACATTTGAGTTTGTCCAAATGTATGTGTGTACACACACACACACACACACACACACATACACATACACAGAGGTATGTACATCTCTGTGCCTTATGTGGCGATTTATTTTTGTTCTTCATGGCATTTTATGGGGAGAGCAGCCCTTCCATAGAAAGGTTACTAGCTGGAGTCAGTCCCTTCGAGTTTTTCCCCTTTGCTTTCTCTTAAATATTGCTGTCTGTTTTGTTTGTTCTGTATATCTAGTATTCATTTGGCTGATCCTGTAACTCTGCATAAATCTTTTTAAAAATCTTTTCTGCACTTTTCTTTCTTTCTTTCTTTATTTTTTTGGCTTTGTGTGGATCCTGAGGACGCTGTTCAGTTTCACATGCAGGTCTGGAATTCAACTGTCTGCCCATTCAGTCTGTTTGATAGTTTTTAATATTTTCAGTTGCTGAAAGCTTCATTTGTGTTCTCTCTGGATGGCTTTTCAAGACTGCTGTGGCATCCTCACGCTTTTCCTTCAGGCTGTTAATCATAGATAGGTATTTATTCTGGAGCTCAAGTTCTTCGATTAACAACTTTGTTTTCTTCTCTGTGGTAGTGAACTTGTTTGGGTATTTGATGGGTCTTGGGTGGAATGCCAGCTTCTACCCGCCTGTCACACCTGTTCGAACTGCCTGGCAGGAGAAAGACTCCGCCCAGCACTGTAGCGAGTCTGTGGCAATGCTATGACTACTGGCGTTGACTCTCCCAGTGTCCAGTCACCCAGGCACACGTGGATACCATGTGTACTATTCCGACCCACCAGCCTTGCCCGTTTCTCCTGTCTGGTGGGCAGATTTTTCCCTTTTTGTTCCCTGGTCCACTGTGAGGAGGAACTTAGGAAGAAGAGCTTGGAGGAATGATTTGAACTGCTTGGTATTTCTGCTACCAACCCAAACTGTCCTGTTGGTCACACCTGGCTGCCCACTGTCGGTAGACAAGAGCAATCCTGGTAATGTGCCCATGTTTAGGGCTTTCACACTTTTTGAGTTTGGAGGCAGGGTTTATTGATTTGATTTGAAAGAGGGTCTTGCTATGTAGCCCTGGCTGGCATGGAGCTAGCTGTGTAAACCAGGATGCCTGTAAGCTTGCAGCAATCTCCTGCCTCTGCCTCCTGAGAGCACTGAAACTATGGTTTCTTTTCAAAAATCCAATTGAATTCGCTTTTCATCCTGAGGGTTCTATCATAGCCTGCAGGTTTGTTTGCCTTTTTTCTCTGCAGTGTAGTGTTTTTTTGTGTGTAAATAAAATAAAAGGTGTTCTAAGAATTTGAGGGAAGTCATAGTATGTGCTCTATGTGCTTATCTGAGAAAGAAGTTGGAGTGATTTCTCACTAAATCTTGGTATTTGTGTGTGTGTGGTGTGAGTGTGTGTGGTATAGTATGTGTGTGAGTGTATGTGTGTGTATTATGTTTTGTGTATGTTATGTTGTGTATGGTGGTTATGAGTATGTATGTGGTGTGTGTGTGTGTGTATGGATATGTGTATGTATGTGTGTGTGTATGTGTGTATGTATGTGTATGTGCATGTGTGTGTGTTGTGTTTTGTGTGGTATGTGTGTGCATGTGTGTGTATGTGTGTATGTATGTGTGTGTATGTATATGTGTGCGTATTTGTGCATATGTGTGTGTGTGTACGTGTATATGTATATGTGTGTTGTGTTTTGTGTGTTTGTGTGCATGTGTGTGTGAGTATGTGTATGTATGTAAGTGCATCTGTGTGCATGTGTGTGTGTGTGTTGTGTTTTGTATGTGTGAGTATGTGTATGTATGCGTGTGTGCATGTGTGTGTATATGTGTGTATATGTGTGTGTATATGTGTGTGTGCGTGTGTGTGTATGTGTGTATATGTGTGTGTGTGTGCGTGTGTGTGTGTATGTGTGTATATGTGTGTGTGTGTATGTGTGTATATGTGTGTGTGCGTGTGTATATATGTGTGTGTGCATGCAGTGTCTTGCTCTATCACTGTCTACTTTATCTTCTTGCAACAGGATCTCTCATTGAACCTGTAGCTCACCATTTTTTCAGCTAGACTGAGCCTGGGGCTCCAGCAATCTACAACCTGCCCCCAGTGCTAGAGTTATAGTGCTAACAAGACTTACAAGTGTGTGGCCATGACTGGCTTTTAGATGGGGTTGGAGGATCAAGCACAGGTCCTTATGCCTGGGAAGCAAGCCTTGCTTACTGTCCCCTAGCCCAGCTCTCACTTTTCTCGTGGCTGAAATGATGACAGCAAGGGTGGCGATGGTGACATCCAGCCAGTGTCTGAAAGCACAGGGCCTGTTGAGCATTGTCCAGGTACTTCACATCTGTGAGTTCATGCGACTCTTCGGCATCCAGGACGTAGATTCCATTATGTGGCTGTGTCATAGATGAAGAAACTGAGGCACAGAGGGATTGAGTGATTTGCTCAGATAATTGCCTACTTCATGGTGTTAGTTTGAAGAGCGTTGAGCTGATGCGTGTCATGCATCTGCCATGGTACTCGAATGGCAGTAAGAGCACAAAGATGGCAGCTATCATTTTTCTGAGAGCCAACAACAGAGGTGGCTGATAAGAGACACACTAGAAATAAGTCGGGAACAAGCAGAGTTAGCACAAGTTCTAGTAGACTGGTTCTGCAGAAGACCCGATGGGTGAAGTTGCCAGGAGAGGTCCTACTGAATTGTGTGCAATAAAATAACTATGGTTTCGGGGAAAGGCACGGCTGATCCAGACCCCACCAGGTGATGCCTTAGAGCTTTATGGATTGAGTTCATGGCACTTGAAACCATTTTAACTTTTTCTGATTAGTCATTTGAAACAATTATAAATAAACTAGCTTGTAAAAAAAGTTATTTTTGATCCCTCATGTGAGGAATGCTGAGAAACATGTCACTTCTACTCCAAGGGAACTTAAGTTCAGCTCCGTTTTTCCTGGGGTTCCACACCCATGGATTCAATAAACCTAGTGTGAAGAATACTCTTAAGTGCTCTATACAAGGAAATAACCGTTTACATAATTATATTATATATACTGTAATTTGTTAGGATCAAAGTAACCTAGAGATGTTGTGAGGTACACATAAGGATATGCCAAGAGCATGGCATTTTATTAACAGACATGCGCTTTCTTAGAATCCCATCCGGCTTTAGAACAGAGCCCCGTGGATACCAAGGGATTACGTGCGCATGTACATGAGAGCAGTGCTCTTCCTTTGCTGGTACTGTACTGAGTACCAGCATCCAGTGCTGTGTCTGGTACGGAGCAGGTGTTCAGTAAAGAACTGACTGAATGGAGTGTTTTTCCTGTGTTCTACAGAAATGTGCATTCATGTGTAAATTCAAATGTAATTTCTGCCTTCCTAAGATCCATAGTCTAACGGAAGAGAGGCTGTTAAGAAGTGGTTGGAACATACTACAGGAACGCTCTGTAGAGTGCATTCTGGGAATGTGGAGGAGGAAGGTTTGGAGGGAAGTAAAACAGCAGATGAAGTGATGTTTATCTGGGTGTTGAAGATAATAGGGGGTTTTGCCGAGGAGAACACGGGAGACGGTTAAATCGTGAAAACCGGACAATATCACAAAGTGCATAACAAAGTCCTGACACTCATAGTGAAAATCTGCTCAGTGACACGGTATTACTCTGAAAGGGCAATGGTCCCCTGATGTTTACTCTGGGCATGTATGAGACTCCCCTCCCCCCACCCATACGCGCGCGCGCACACACACACACACACACACACACACACACACACACACACACACACGCGCGCGCACACACGCACACGCACGCACGCACACCCTTTGCCCTGCCTAGGCTGCCTCTGAACTTCACCCCCGTCGTTGATGGTAATGTCCTCTACTGACCCCAGGTTTCTCTATGGGTTTGAGGGCAGCAGTGAGATCTTACTCTTGCTACCCTTGTATCCCCTAGTGCTTAGTAGGGAGTCAGCAAATACTAGTCGATGATCAGATGAATAACTAAACAAGTTAATGAACAGACTAAAGGATGGCAGGTACGAAGCGGGGGGAGTTACGAATTTTGGAAAGCAGGCAAACTATTCCATTGATGTTTTTAAAGCTAAGTGAAAAGATACTAGGTTGACCCCGTCATTGTCCAATATCCCCATCACGGGAGGAAATTTTTTTCATTGACCATCTTTCTCCTTCTATAACCATGCTTTAACACTACCGATGCTGTCTGTGAGCCCCTCAGCCCCAGGTGTCCTACAGTTTCTGAGTCCCACTGGAACAATAGTTCTCAACCTGTGGGTTGCGACCCTTTTGGGGCTCGCCTAAAACCATCTGCATATCACATATTTGCATTACAATTCATAGCACTAGCAAAATTATAGTTATGAATATCAATGAAAATAATTTTATGGTTGGGGGTCACCACACCACAAGGAGCTGTATTAAAGGGTCGCAGCATTAGGAAGGTTGAGAACCACGGCACTCGAACCCTTCCTTACTTGAAAAAGCAACTTGGAAAAAAAAAAATTGATAAGACTTTTTTTCCTCGTTTAATAAAAATCCTTCCTCAGAACAGCAACCCTTGAATATATATATGAAGTCATTACGTTTCTTGATGGATGCGATTCCTGTTACAATTTCCTTTTTCCTTTATAGGAGACAGATTGAGAGTCAAGACTTTGCTTTCGATCCCCGTATGCAATGGCACTGTTTTCCATGTCATGAGTCAAAATGGGACAAAAGCAAGGTCTGGTTTCAGGTTTTCAGTCTTCTAACATACAAAAATGTCCTGTTGAGTCCGTGTTCTGTGTCTTCTTCATTACTCTGAACAGGTGCTTGATGAACACCTCCCCTTTGGTTGCTGTGTCTTGTTGTGGTGCTGGTGGTGCAACGAACGGGTGGAGGCTTCAGAATGTTTATCACCAGGGAGATGGAGGATCAGTGCAAAGTCACACTAACAGTACCCTAATACCACCATTGTGTGTGCGTGCGCGCGCGCGCATGTGTGTGTGTGTGTGTGTGTGTGTGTGTGTGTGTGTGTAGGGGAGTCTCATACATGCCCAGAGTAAACATCAGAGGACCATTGCCTCTTCACGAATAGAACATCCTGCATCACTGTCTCCCACATCATAGTGTGAGGTTTATTCCCCTGCGTTACCATCATAGACTGTGATGTATTGTGGAATGCGATGTATATGATTTTGTATACATTATACATTTTGTACATACATATATACATGCAAGGTTTTATACATGGCTGTTTTTCCCATGTGCCTGAAAGTAGACCATCTATAATGCTTGATAAGTATTGAGCATACCAGTGAACAAAGAGTTGAATGGCAGATAAGACGGGGAGAATGTTGGGAGGTATAGGACCCAATATATGCTATTCCCGAATATGGCCTCAGCATTCTGAATATTTTAAGCTGAAGGAATCTGAGAAGCAACGTGTGGGAAAAGGACTTTGTGAACTTTCTTTGAAGCAGGCCATACAATCCTTGTGTTAGATGTTTCCCCATCTCTTTTTCTTTTCCTTTGAGAAAAGGAGAACCCTTATCTCCAAAGATGGTGGCTCCTTGAGGAGTCTAAATGAACAGACCTTAAAAAGCCTCCCCCGGCTCACTGCACTGGCCTCCGTCCCTTTCAGTCCTGCTGTGTCTTCATGACGTTCTGCTCCTCATCAGACTTAGCATACAGACACCCAATCAGAGTCACTTCGGTGGGCTTCATTAAGAAAAAGCTAATTGTCCATAAAACTTGTATTACATAATCAGAGTTTTGTGCTTCCTTCTTGATCACCCGTCTTACAGAATTCTAGTATAGAGCTAGGTGGTGGGTTCTTGCACAGACAAGTGACTTCTAAGAATCCTAAGGTTCAATGGGGTTTTAGACAAAAATGTTATGTTTTCCATTCTGGAATACCCACCATTTTATTCCCACAGTCATGCGGGAAAACACACACCTGAAAGCAAGGTGGAACAGGGCTGGAGAGGTAGGAGAATGAGGAGTTGTGAGCGTCCCTTATTTGGTAGTTGGACAGGGCAGAGTGAGAGGGAAGGGTGTGGCTTCTGGTTTAGTGGTAGCAGCATCTCCAGGAAGACAAACAGAAGTAAATTGACTCTCAGCTCCCAGACTAGTTAGGAGCAGCCTAATTAGCTAATGAATAATGCCAGTCCTGAAAAGCTCTGTTTTGGGGTGAGCCACAATTCTCAGCAGCAGCTGCAGAGTGTGCGGATGCGCTAACACAGAGCCGAGGAACACATGCTAAGTTCTGACCCGAAATGGCTGGTCTTTTTATGTTACACTTGCTTCAGGGAATTTCAGAGAGCCTCGTCGTCAGTGCCACAGAGCACTGGGGCTTGAGTTCAAATCCCAGCACAGCTATATCACAGCAGAGCAATGTTCACCTCCCTGTGAGCAAGAAAACATCGGAAGTGAGGGCATGGCTTTTTATTGACAGATACGTATTGCACATTGCACGTATGTAGCAACAGATACGATAAGTTTCATACAAGTATGCTTCGATTGTCGTGATTCCCCATCATGTCTCCTTCTCCCTGTTATTATTCCGGAGTGTCTCTCTGTTTTCTTCCTTCTTCTATTACATTCCCATTGTCTTCACACACCCCTCTCTGTCTCCTTCCCTCTTCTCTTATTCCCACTAATTTCCCCAGAGGGTTGCACTTCACCCCATATCCTATATGCTTGTTTGACTTTGTGTATCTCTAGAAAATCTAGAACCCCTAAGCCCAATAAAACACGTGTAATTTGTCTTTCGGAGTCAAACTTTGCGTATTTCCTTTTGAAGTGATGGAGATATTCTGAAGTTAGATGGTAGGGATGGTTGCACAAACTCTGGGAATGTAGAGAAAAACCACTGAACCGTACACATTTGGAGCGTGGATTTTGCGGTTACATATCTAACCCAGTAAAGCTGCTGTGAACAAAGAATGCATATAGCTTCCAAATTAGGACAGCAGCAAAAAATGCAAATCTCCAATTGCAGTAGCACTGTCACGCTATTTTAATCTAAATTGCCAGAGATATATTACAAATGATAGCAATGGTGGGCTGCACACACTGGAAGTGTAGATAGAGATGGCCTTTTAACTCTCTTCTCTCCCTCCTTCCTGCCTGTGACGATAACACGTGTTTGTTGCTGTCTTATTGTGGCTCTGAGTGAGCTGTGGAGGAGAGGGAGAAGCTGGTGGCTGACCCTAGACAGATTGGTAATTGCAGAGTGCAAACCCCTTTTCAGATCTGTCATCCACAGAGGGCAGCAAATGACAGATGGCAATTTAAAGGGCCACCTTTCATAGACTTTGGCTCATTGTTGATTGCTCCTTTTGTATTTTAAGAAGGTCTTGAAGTCCTAAGCAGACTCAAGGGCTCTAAGTGGCTCATGAGGCTTTGTGTGCACCAAAATTATCCAGGGCTCTTGTTCAAAGGGAGAAGTGTTGGCCTTGCCACAGAATGTTGGGAATCCAGTCAAGCAGCATGTGGGTCATTCCGATGCAGATATGTCATGGACCACATTTCGGACCTGAGAGGGAGAAAATCATCCTGTGATGTTGAGAAAGTGTAGAAGCATGCAGAGGACCAACCGAACCAACTTCAGGATGTAGTTCTCCAGGAGGGAGAGGAAGAAAATGGGGCCTAGAGAGTCTTAGCTATCTCTGTGGCGTTGGTATTAATCACGCTCATTGATAGGATGGGGACTGACACCAGGTCTCACATATTCTAGGATCAATCTTCTTCTCACTTTTCTATTTTGAGACAAGGTCTTCCTAAGGTTCCTCAGGCTGGCCTTGAACTCATTCTAGCCTGTGTAGGATTTGTAATTGTGATCATCCTGCCTCACCTCCTCAAACTTTTAACAGATATTTGAAATAAAAATCAGAAAGCATTAACCCCTATTAAATATACCATGATGTATATCATGTCTTCTGTATAGAGTTTTAAAAAATTACTGGCGCTATTTCATATTAATGAATCTTTAGGATTTTAGATGGAAGTGTTCTACCAAAGACTAAAGGCAGAGAGGCAAATGCTCTTTTTGGGGTGCTGTGTTTTTTGTCAGGCTAGGGGGGTAGCAGCAGTGGTCTCTTTAAGACTTCCCTGGTGATGGCTCTGGCCCTGCCACTCCAGGCCCCTCTTGGGCCTTCACAAGGATGTCTAGCTGTGATGACCCCTACCTCCGCTCAGACTGCCCATCAGGGAGGTGTAGAAGCCACCAGATAGACTTTCCCCTGTGAGATAGAGGAGGGCTGGGAAACCGCAGCCTACCTACTCTGCCCCAGGAGACTTTTGTTCAGGGAGATTGGGTGGATTGCATATCTGGACCATCGTAGTTGTCACATGCATCCCTAGGCTGTCTTAGCTTCGAAGCTCTCCTGCCTCTCCCCCTGCATCCAGGAGAAAGCGGCTTCTGATTCTTGGTCCACTGCTACCTCACAGACCCTCGGTCCAACCACTTTCCGTGCTGTTCCTTTGGGTTTGTCCCTTTCTTGGCTCCCTTCCCACTGTGACAGATAAGGGGATCAAACAACACCCACCCCTGGAGTTGACGGATGAACTGAAGACTGAGCACCGAACAACCATCTGGTGCTAGAGCTCGTTGAGGGCTGCAGAACGACCGGCCTCAACCGGAGAGAAGCTGGCTTGATGTAAAATGGGTAAGTGGCAGAGGAGCAGCTGGTGTCCCTGACAGTGTCGCACACAGAGAATACTCATCAAGTAGGCAAAGGCTTGGCTTGGACAGGGGTATGTGCCAAGGATTCAAGTTTTAAAGCAGTCTCGGGCCGGCTGGGAAGCAGGCCAGGGTGTGCCATTCTTGTGAGAGGGTGTTGGAGAGATCTTGCTCTGGCCTGAGATTAGAAGCTCTGGGCTTTTGCCAGCTTCTTTCTTCCTTGAACCTCTGCCCGCTTGTCTGAGAGCAGCTTGTGCCCTCCACTGGCCTCATACAGGTTATAGGAACAGATAGGGAACATGGAAGACCCCTGCAGCCTTTAGCCCTACTGGTTTCTCCCTTACCTTCTTGCATTCCTGTTGCCCTTGGGCTTTCCATGTGGCCAGCTTCATTATAGCTGCTGGGGTTGAGATATTTCCTATCTCATCTTGTTTGCTGTACTCTTCTGCATCTGCTCTCCTCTGTGATTGTTGTGCTTCAAAGTTCTAAAGTTACATGGGAGACTATGTGGAGCCCTCTATAGACTAGCGGAGAAGGAAGAATTATCAGTAGATAGCTACTGACAATTTGTGCTGTTAAAACATCATGGGCAGTCACTGCTGTACATGATACACTGTGGTATTCATCCTCTTCCCATGTTGTCTGTGTGTGTGTGTGTGTGTGTGTGTGTGTGTGTGTGTGTGAGAGAGAGAGAGAGAGAGAGACAAGAACCAAGCGCTCAAGGTGCAAGGTATTGAGCATGAGCACTGGGCCATTTCCTACCCTGGGATTTGAGTTTGGGTACCAGCTTGTGGTCAACAGTGATGAAGCAGAAATTGGATTCAACATTTTTCTGCATTCTTTCTACCTGACAGTTTTCCAAATCCTGCCTTTCTTTTTATAATTTTAATTTTTTATATATGAGTGTTTGCCTGCATGAATGTGCACCAAATGCATGTCTGGCACCCCAGGAAACTAGTAGATTGTGGAAACCCTGTAACTGGACATAGAGGTGGTGTTAGCCACCATGTGAGTGCTGGCAATTGAACCCAGGTTATTTGCAGGAGTAGCAAGTCTTCTTAACCCCTGAGCCATCTCCCCAGCTCCTTTGCCAGAAAATCAGGATCTAGGAGGAGGCAGGAGTCTGTTCACAAGCCACACGATCTTTCCTTTGGTGCCAACCCCTTGGCTACCAGCATCTCAAGACTTGGATGTTATTATGGCTTTTTGGTAGGCTTTCAACCATCACACCCTCCCCAGTTTCTTGTTTCCTATCACTGGAAACTTCCTGAAGTCCCTTCTACAGAGAGAGGCATGGATGTGATGCCAGAATGGCTTACCATTTCCTAGTCCCTGGGTTCTGCCCTCTGTGTGCAGCCCAGGATCGCTTCCTCCGCTACTGCCCTCCTCTAGCTGTCCTCCCTGCCCCGGACACCGCCTGCCTCTGCTGGATCATCGTGGTACAGTCACACCCCTGCTCGTGGCATGCCCTTCCTCATCACTGGATTCTCATGTGTCTGTCTTCCTGGTCCTTTGGAGTCAAGAGCAATGGTTCCTCTGTACTAGAGGTGTGGGGGGAACCAGCCTTTCCCACAAATGGGTTCATGGAAACTCTACACAGGAGGGGAGTACGAGCGTAGGAAAAATGAAGAATGACAAACGAACAGGGTAGTTCGTTTTTTTATGGGACCCGAGGAAATGACACGCATGATCGCGCTTTAACATGACACATGGAACACGCTTTAGAAGTGAAACGCAGGAGCGTTTTTAATAGGGGAATTAATGTACATATTAAGAAAAGAGAGGGGCAAGAGAGAGACTGACAATGCAATGCATCTTGTCAGTGGAAAAAACCACACCAAGAAGAGGAGGGAAAGACTTACTATATACATTACCAGGGAAAGGGGCCACACCAGAAAGAGAGAGAATTGCTCTGGGGAGAGGTTTAAAAAGCCAAATAGTTTTTTGATATGCAGATGTTGCTCAGGCCTTCAGAGGTTTCATATGTAGATGCAGTCACGCCCAGGATGGGGGTTGGGAGTCCTTTCTCCTGCGACTTATCTTGTTTGCTAAGAAAGAACATTTGACTTAATACTGTTAGCTGAATAATATCTCCATCTGCCCCAAACAGAGCAGAGTGCCATGTAGGCAAAGAAGGTTTTTATTTTACAGTTTTAGCTGTTTGGTGCATATTTATTTTTTCTCTATCTAGGCCCCCTTTGCTTCTGTCTGTTACTATCAATATGAATGGGTAGCTTTACACACGCCAGGACTTAGAAGCCTGCAAGATATTTTACAAAAACAATTACTTTTGAGTAAAAAATGGCCGCTTCTCCTTCTCAGCTCACACTGGCCAGCTAAGGTATCACTAGGCCATGCAGACATAATGAAAGACTTTTGTCGCCATTACAGCAAAGGGGAGGAAGGGGCAGAATGGCTGGTAAGCCGAAGTTCCCC
This sequence comes from Cricetomys ansorgei, assembly GCA_026225945.1. Taxonomy (NCBI): domain Eukaryota; kingdom Metazoa; phylum Chordata; class Mammalia; order Rodentia; family Nesomyidae; genus Cricetomys; species Cricetomys ansorgei. Next base: position 12,531,357 of record JAMJFZ010004090.1, on the reverse strand, counting down.
ACTGGGGAGTCTGGAACCTTGTCGACAGACTTCAACCTCATCGCCATGGTATTGAGGCTCCAGCAGAGAGGGACTTTAGAGGTGCTTTGGTCTGGCGTCTCTCTGGAAGCTCTGAGAGAGGAAGCAACTTGTTTGTTGTGAGCACAGCAGGACCTTTTAATACCAGGCCTCATGTTCTCAGTGCCTCTTTCCGTTACAACACGTCACCTAAAGATGACAGGAAGTGACTTCTCCCACATCTAACTGGGGTGCTACCATCAACAGAAACAGGCATTCAGCAGAAACAATGTTTGTAGGGGGTTCTTGCTCATTGCCCTGGCCACGCGATTAGCACTTTATTATACTCTCTTCTCATTCTTATCTTTACAGTTGCAGATTGGGCCCTGTATTCTGTCGTAATGTGACACTGACTTGATTTAGTAACTACTGCATGCATTGAAGTCAAAGCTGTCTCGATGGTCTTTTGCAGCTCTTAGTATTTCTCATAGCTCATAGCATCGCTCATAACTCCAGGCAGAGGATGGAACCCACTGTATACTTAATTCACTGAGTATCGAGGGCAATTCTAGAAAGCCTAACATTCAGGTTACTAGATATGATAGAGAACCATCCACTAACAGGTGTACAGCACTGATAGTTTTGCCTTAATTGTGGATTTGAGCCACCTAGCCTGAATTAAGAATACTTCCCCTTCTCTTTTCACAGTCTCTTATCAGCATCTTTGTTTTTACTTAGGTCACAGGGCTTATTATGAACAGACTCCTGTTCCTAGATTCAGACAGCCTCTTCCTAGATTCTCATTTTCTGGGGACAATAAATTTACTTTCTTTGTGTGGCTCTGCCCATGAAGTATGTAGTCACGTGTTGTTTCGCTCAGTCCCTGGTAGCTGAATTGATATTCTAAGTAATGACATAGGTGGCATTTTATTCACACGTGGCCTATCTGTCTGTTTCACGGCCTCCTTGTACACTGTGGCCAAACCCCACACTGGGATGAAGGCCAGGCTGGGAGGGTTTGGGATGACTTCCAGATGGGCAGAGGTAGCTGTGTATCTGGGCATGCCTCTAACCACATCTCAAAGCCAAGTATACAATCAATTACCTTGGTCTTATCCATCATATTTAGTTGGCTAGGTCTCTTCTTCCATCAGCCCAGATAACAAAGAGATGATAGTTATACTGTTTATGCCATAACACCGAAAACAAAGCCACTTCTGGGTAACAAGGCAGAGTAGCCTTTTCTGAACACTCAGATGGAAGTGGCCCGGGAAAAACAAGCATGTCTGGGAGGAACAGAAACAAAAAGGCATCCAGAAAGAGGAAAAATGTCTTGAGTGATTCCAAGCTCCCGGGAACTTAGGCATCTAGCTCCATTTTACAGAAGAAAGATACTGAGCTCCTCTGCTAAGGGAAAGCAACACAGTGTCACAGGCATGCTTGGGGTTGGTTCCGGATGTACAGGATGATTCCTGAGCTCCTAATGAGACTTTCCACAGATGCATTGGGTCCTTAGGGGAATGTTTTCCAGTTGGATTGAGGATATTAAGAGGAGTGATGGGTCAGGATAGAAGTGGAGGCAAGCACCCAGGAACTAGAGAGAATGGGAGGGAGGACTGGAAAGATGGGCAGGCGCCATTTGCTTCTGATCTGCCTGCTTCCTCTTTGCTCTCTGTGGAAAGAGAGTGGGAGACTGGGGGAAGGTCAAGCTCATACCCTAAGTGAGCAGGGCTGGGGAGGTGTCCATCAGGCAGCTTAACTCCGGGCTGCTTTCTGATCCCTTCATCTCTTTCCCTTGTAACAGTGTTGTCTCAGGTTTTGCTTTCAGAACTTTAAGGCAACTTCTGAGGAGCGAATCACCCAAAGGGAAAGGCTAGATGAAGGGGAGTTATCTTACTCCCGTCGTGTTTATAAAAACAAGGGGTATTGACAGATGTCTGCAGAAAGCATTCATGGTAACGCTGCTGGTGGAGGGGTCGGGGGAGAAAGAGGGAATACGAGCAGAGGCGCGTGCGCCATATTTCCAGAATGGCAGGTATGTGGTGTTCTGGGACTGGAGTGGAAAGAACATAAGGGAAGATGGCACCAGATAGAGGAGAACATGAGGGCTGTTCGTTTGCCACGGTGACATGTTTAGACTTTATTATGGAGGCAGTGGGAGAAGTGAGTGGGGTTAAAGGTCCTTGGATAGATGGACCTTCCAACTCTCAAGAGGCTTGAGTTCTTGTCCTGGTGTGTGTGTGTGTGTGTACACATATAATTTGGGAGGTAGTTAGAGAAGAGGTAGAGCTGAAAGGACCAATTAGAATGTAGTCTCCTGTCCATTTTACTCTCTGAGAAACATGAGCGTCAGAACCTGGACTGAGTCAACGGAGCCAAAGAGAAAGGGAAGAGAGATGACAGATCTGGATGGACCTTTAACCCTAGAGGATGAGGGAGAAGAGGGATCAAAGCTGAGCCTCAGGCTTGGGGATGGTTCTCCCTACATTGAGGGGTGTTAACACTCGGGATAAGGGGCAGTCTGAAGCACGGAGCTTTGAGGAGGGTTTTGACTTCTCGAGTTCAGTGTGCCCTTTGAACGCTTGGGTAGCACTCTTCTAGGAGCACTGGAGTTCAAGGCAAGGGACTGTGGACTTGGATTGACAGCGTGTATCGTGGGTGCTAAAACAGCAGATAAAGGCTGGATGCTTCCTGGAGAGAGACTAGACAGTAGGGAAGAGGCCAAGGGCAGGCTCAAGGGGACCGCTGCATTAAAGTCTTTAGAAAGTAACGGGTGACCTGAGTTGGGGTCAGCAGTACATAGACAGGTCCAGGTTGCTAGGAGGCTGGCTGCTGGAGACCGTTAATGGGAAATGAAGGGAGACAGGGTTTCTGGAAGGAGAAAATGTTTCTCAGGTCAAAGGTAATGTAGAACGGCCATGCTGGCATTTGTCTAGGAAAGCCTGACCTTTCCTGTCCCTGTGCTGGAAGTGAGTGCTGTTCCTTTGTGGCGGATAGTAACGTACAAGAAGTGCAATTGTTTCTGCTCTGTGTTTTAGAGTCTGCATGTAAAAGCCCCTTCTGTTTCTGGGCTTTAGTCACGTGGCAGAAAAATAGTCATTCCTGGGCAGTTTGCACAGAGAGCGAGAGGGGGCTGGGTGTGAGAGCTTGGTGCCTTAATTTTAGCAAGACTCTTGGAGCTCCCTTGGCAGGCAAGCTTTATTTCTACAAAAATAGAAAGTATTATTATTACTACATCTTCATGCTGCATCGGAACCAAATACCGGAGCCCTTAATACTGTATTTATTTCACTGGGCTTTTGGAGGGGTGGGAAAGAATGGGATATTTAGGTTGCTAAGTGACGTGCTTCTAAAAATAATGAGATTCCCCAGTGACTCCTTCTCCTGTTTCAGTTGGACTAAGAAGATGATAAGGTCAAGTCACGAATGGGCCCGAATTGAGGTGTCCCTGGGGCATCTTGTTGGGCAAGGATAGAATAAACTTTCCCTCTCGGGCCCTCCTACCTGCTTCCCCTTAGGGCTTACTACTTTGAGAACTTGCAGGAAAAAACTGGGCCTCCCCCTGCTTGAATCCAAGAGCCTTGCCTAGGCAGGCAGCCCTGATGGTTGCCATGGTGATAGTGGGTGGTTGGGGGAGGCAGTGATGCAGCGTTTGGCCTGTGCAAGTGAGGTCCCTGATGTAGGCTGCTTGGAGCTCAGGCTTCTGATCCTCTTGGCAGTTCTCTTAGGATTCCTGAGGGTCCCTTGCTACAGTGTTGAAATCTTTAAGAGCTGACCGCCATCTCAGACAGCTGAATCCTTCATCATTCAATATGCATTTCAGACCAGTTCTGGAAAGTGCTCCTGGGATTGGGAACTCTGCAGAGACCTTGGTGGGGGAGGGGGAAGCATATACAGAAGAGAACTCTTCTGTGCAGGGGCGAGGGACTGACATCACAGACCTGACGTTTGAAGAAAATATTTAAGAGCTTCTAATTCACCAGCATCCCTGGCAAGTGAGCACCAAGCCCTGGCTTTGACATTGCTTGTGGTATGAAGTTCTTTATAGAATGGAACGTACCACCTCATTGTTGGATAGGTAGTAGATTTCTCTCAATCCCCTAACAAAATCTCTCCCTTTCTGACTTGATCCAGTGTCTCAAGGAAAGAACTTACGCCTTCGTCCAATCGATAGTCACCAAACAAAACATTCATTCTTTTTTTTTTAAAGCATCTTCCTGTGTGTACGTGTGGCTCATGTACGTGAATGTGGAAACACATGTGTCATGGTGTGCATGCGTGGGGCCAGAGGACCATCTCGGTTGTTGATTCTCACTGTCCACCTTGAGACGAGGTCTCTTGTTGGTGGCTACCGTGCACAGCATACTAGCTGGCCCATGAGCGTCTAGCGATAAGCCTGTCTCTGTCACACATCACACTGTGGGAGTGCTGGGATCAGACACATGTGATCACAAGCAGCTGTACATGAGTTCTGAGGATCCCCATGTTTACATGGCAAATGCTTCATCTACTGAGTCATCTCCCCAGCCCAGCCTGCAAACATAGATAACTTTTCCTCTGACGTCATCTCAAGATGCCTTGTTCTGTTGCCACCCTCCTGTATTTCAACGTGGTTCCTTCTCATATGTTAGTGGGTGCTGACTACAGTAATGGCCTGCGTTATGACGTTTTCACACATCTGTATCACACATTTTGATAATAATCACACAAACCCATTGCCCTTTTGTCTCCGTATTGTTCTGAACAGAACGCACAACTCTAACCGGTGTCGTCCCCCCGTGGAGTGGCTCAGGACACAGCACCGTGTTGGTGAAAATTCTGAGATTGTTTGTAGTCCTCAGGCCATGCCGTTGACGGACGTGAAGCCTATGGGTGTCATTCTGCATATGAACGACTGGCTTTGTTCTCTACTTTTTTTCTTTTTTGCCATTTGCTATTGATAAAAATTGTTGAATGAAAAGAAACAGTATAATGACAACTGTAGAGAAGCCTCTGTGCAGTTTGAATGTATGACACAATAGCACTGACAGCTAATGGGACATTGTGTGTGTGTGTGTATGTATGTATGTGTATCCTTCTGTGTGTATTTCTCTTCTGTCTCTGAATCCAATCTGGTAATCAACCACTGGTCTTCTGAGATGGCCACTGTCATTATTTCACTAATGAGGAAGTCAAACCACAGAGAAGTTGGGCCCGTTGCTCTCGGCCACACTGACTCTAATGGCAAAGTTGGTATGTCATAATTCAGTGTTCTACCTACTGATCACTAAAATTTGGAAGAGATGTTTTCAAGTGACAGGGACTCAAAGTGGTCTTCTCCGCCATCGTGACAGTGGGATGCAAGAGTGGTTTGCTGAAATCTAACAACACCAAATCCTGAGTCTTTTCCTGAGTGGTTTGCCCAGTAATCCTATTGGAACAGTCAGCAAGGTCAGCTTGCATGGATTTATCCGCAGCAACCTCGGGCCAGCTCCTGGTCGTGAGAAGCTGTGGCAGGGGGCTCGCCACAGCCCTCACTGTTCTGAGCCGCTCTCGAGCCAGGCACTGAGCTAACACACCTGTGCGTGCGTTACTGGAACATCTTGCTTTCTTACCGCTCTCCGATTGTGTACGATATACTGCTGAGCTCTTCTGGAGTTGACAGTGAGATCCACTGGTAGTCATTCTAGATTCTTTTGGTTTGTTTCTATCAAGACGGTTCTCAGTTTTCCAAGGCTGCCTGTCCACATGAACACTGAGTTTGGAAGGAGAGTGGATTCAAGTCCAACTCTGCTCTAGGTTTTATTTATGCAGCCGATGTTCAATCATGGGAATACCTGAGCTTCAGGCTCCTCCTCTTGAAGATAGGCACAACAGTCCTCACAGATAGTAAACTAGGAGTTGGGTGAATTGTCACAGAAAAGTGCTTCTCCGGCTTCAAAGTCAGACATACCTGAGCCACTGTAACTATGTAAAACGCTCAGGCGCTTTCCTCTCTATTGTCTCTGATCTGGGGTTCACTCTTAACAAATATTGACTTATCCCTTTAAATAATTTTTAATGAGGCAGTCTGAACAATGACTGAATATTGGCCACCAAAGCTGGAAAGGGGTTCCCACCTTCTCCCACTGGGTGAGGTTGATGAGGAAGACAGAGACTTCCAGGCTCCAAGAGGACAAGTGTGCCCTGTCTCAGTTCTCCCATCCTGAGGTCGAGTCCCCGCTGCTCATCCATCAGCAGGACACCTTAACAAGCTAACCACAAGCAGGCTGGAGGGCAGGGACCCTCACACTTCACTTTCATTGTCGTCTTTCTCCCCACCCTCCCTCAGCCTTAGCAGGCGACTCTGGTGCCACCTGCAGTTTCTTCTGGGTTGGCATGGGAAGGAAGCTGCACAGAAAAAAAGCAGCTGTTTCCTCTGTGACTACAGCACACCCTTGATTTCCTTGGGGAACCACAAAGCCTTGAAGGCATGGGTCTGGACTCACGAGGCACCAAAATCAGGAGCCACTCAGTCTTGTCCCTGGCCTTGGCCCTTGGGAGATGCGGCCCGCTGGATTGGAGAGTCTAAGGAGACAGGAATACTCTCAGGTTAATATAATAATCTGTGCCTGCTGGAGTGGATGGCAGATGAGCAAGGTATAGAATTCTTTCACCTTCGCTGTGACTCCTGCCAGTCTGAGCAATACAAACCCCCTTCTTCAGTTTTGTGCAGAAGTTCAGAAAAGCGCCTCCAGTCGTCACTCTTCAACTCAGTCTAAAGGAATGAATGTCTCAGATGGATGGAGACGTGGGCCTAGATGAGCCACAGGCTTTGGGGTAGCAGAGGCATGTTTAGCTCTCCCGCTGCTGTCAGTGTTGTGCCATGGATGTCTCCATTGTGTCTTCCTTCACTCTGAGGATATGGGCCAAGAGGAGAACTAGGAGGGTGGAGACATGTGGGAGTGGCTATAGACCAGGGAAATCTGGGTAGTCTTCCTACAACTGTAGTGGTTTGTAACGGATGCAGGAGACTCTGAGAAGACCCCGTGAGCGGAAGGCAGCCAAGCAAGGGCAGAATTGACTGGTTCATCCTCCCGGGACTTCTCATGATCAGAGAGCCTCTGGTCTGGGATTGTTCCCCTCCTACACTCCCTACCAGGACCACTCTCCCGAGCACAGCTTCCCCTAAACAGAGAATCTTCCTAGAGTAAGTGGACTAGATGTTGGGGCTAGGAATTGTGGGTGGGTCCAGGGGGCAGCATGCTTGTACTGAGGTAATGAATACTGAAGCTTCACATTCACATGGGCTCCTTTCCCCTGTTGCAGCTGCAGCTGCTGTTATCAAGAGGTGTAAAACGCAGGTTTTGGAGAACTGGGGGGTAATTAGCTAGTTCACAGCCTTCCTTAGAGTTCACACAGAATTCTGAGCACCCCTCCCATTTCATTTAAATATGTCAGAGAAGGTGAGATCAGCAGGTGCAAACCTCATGTGGTGTCAGAACAGGAAGCTGAGGTGTGCCCCCCACTTTGTGCCAGGAGAAGAGGTTTTAACAGGGCTGAGGGGGGGTGTCTGGATGGTGTCTTGAAGGGTTTGTGGGATCAGAATTCCTACTGCCCTTCTTGCTGCCACTGCAGTGTTGGCTCTTGGAAGACTTAACCTACTGGCTGTCCACAGGATGTCTCTGATGGTACCACTCAGAGTACCTGGTCATGAGCCTGCTCAGAAGGGCTGACTAGGGCAGGACCCAGCTGTCCTAGGTCAGTAGGAAGGACTGTTGAAGAGGCCTCTGCTTCCTCTGTGGTGCCTCTTAGTTTTTCTGTTGAACCCTAATTTTCCCTGTGGAAAGATGTGGGCAACTTTCACCTTATTGTGGCCATCCTTTGCCACCTGGGAACTACCTTCATTCTTTCTCATAGCTCTAGGTGCTTTCCCAGGCCTCCTGGCAGCTATTTTGTGAAGCTGGCACATGCTGCTGGTATGCTGAGCATTCTGGGAAGGTGGAGACAATGGACTTCTTTTGTACTCTGGAATTTCCTTCAAGTTCATAACCTTCCTCCCTTGGAGCAGAACTGTTACAGATCATCCACCTGTTCCCCTGGCAAGCCACCTCTCCCAACCATCCACTTTGTCAGCTGCTACAGAGGCCTTCTCGAGCATAGCTTTGCACACACGAATTCTCTGGTGGAGATGCATCTGGGACTGTCTGCTGCTCCCAAGGGAGAGAGGGGAGCAGGACTTGGGATTCATTAAAGAGTGAGATAGATTCCTAGGGACACCCTCTGGCTTACCGTGACCAGTGATCAGTGTCTGGGTGAGGATTCAGACTGGCTATTTCTAAATTCAGTCCTAGTCACGTTGCTTGTGCAGTAGTTTAGAAATGGCCACATGTTTGAGACAGCACAATGGAGTGGATCTAGACAAATCAGCCCAGAATAGCTGGGGTTTGTTCAAAGAGTGAGTTATAGACAAATCAGAGTGGGATGGGAGCAGGCTTGGAGGAGGCAACAGTTCAAGGAAGAAATGACAGTCTGGGATGCTTATAAGACTGACTTGAAGTGTGTATGAAGAAAAGGAACTCCAAATTCTGGAAGCGGGCTCCAGTTCTTACATGGGTCTAACCAGAGACTGGAAGGAGCTTAGCCAGGGACATTTGACAGAGTTCTATAGGTTGGACTTGACATCTCTCAAAATTATATCCAACTTAGAGTTCATTTGTTCACTCTTTCCTGTCACTTTTTTCCCAGTCATTTACCGCATATTTACTGCTTGGAAAGTACCTTATTCCAGATTAAACCAGAAGTCAGGCACAGTCCTTGTCCTGAAAGAACCATCTAATGGAAAGCAGATAAGAAAATGGACAATGAGAGAGATTTGTGGAGGGTAGCCTATGAGAGCTTCCTGGTGAACATGGTTTGGGAGGAGCTGGCCTCTCAGAGAAGGTAATGCAAAGTGCATACAAGAGCAAAGAGCCATGGGGAGTTTGATCCCTTGAGGAAGCTGGGTTAGTTCAGGTGGCCGGAGGGTGACGTGGGCATGATAATGGCCAGGAGACTAGATGGGACCAGATCATCAGAACTTTCCAGTCCATTGCTAGAGCAGGAAAGCTTTAGACTGGAAAGCTCCAGGTCAAACTTGAAGTTTGGAAAGATGGCTATGGGAATGGCTGGGAGCCCAGGCTGGGAGAGGAGGAGCAGAGAGGCAGAGGGAAGCTGAGCTATTCTGTAGAAAGTGAGACGCACGCTTGTCTTGGGCATAGAGTGATGGAGAAGCCACCTTGGACTACGTAGTTCAGGGCTAGCCTGAGGTATGTAGTGAGAGCTTGTGTCCAAAAGAAGGTCTAGCCTGTAGGATATCTCTTGGCCAGAAGTCCTGCAGGGCACTGTTGGCGGCATCTGCTCCTGGAGAGCAGACATGCTCCGTGTGTATGTGAGCAAAGGATACAATCCCAGGGGTTTCTGCATTCAAGGAGAGTGGGAAGACTGTGACCCCTAAGGGAGCATGTGTGAGTTGAAAGAGAAGTGGGCAGAGCAACTGCGAAATTGGAAGGGATATTACTTTTAAGGGGGAATGGGGGATGGACCAGGCGTACTTTAGATATTTTTAAAATTTTAGAATACACGTGCGCGCGCACACACACATACACATACACATACACATATGCCCCAGGATCTTTTGGGGATGGAACCCAAGTCTTAAGACACAGTTAATCTGTAGTCTGTATGCACCCTACACATATAGTCCGAAGGAGATTTTATCCAATATTTTTACTGTGCCTGCGTTCTGACCTGTCATGTGAGGTCAGGTGTGGCGTTTTTGTTTTTTGTTTTTGTAGTATCTTATCCAGCCTCAGTGATGCCAGCTTTCAGAACATTTTGGATTTCAGATGTTTGGATTAGGGATGCTCAGCCTACATTACAATGGGAATTCCAACAAGTACATCTTGGCTCTTGGGACCTAGAGGTCACCGATGACCTTTAATAAGTTTTGTTTTTGTTTTTTCATAGCGAGGGGAGGGCAGAAGCCAGATCACAGATGAATGAGGGTGTGGAGGATGCAAGTGTGAACCACAGCCAGGAGCTGGCCAGAGAGGGTGGTGGAAAGCGATGCCTCTAGGAAGAACTGTGTCAACCCGGAGCATGGGTGGAGGAGACAGAGGCTCGGTGCCTGTAGTGGCTGCTGGGAAAATCATATAGTTGCTTACATACATCCCCATTTGCAGAGGTTAAGGAGATGCTACAGGCAATATTGGCATTACTTTTTATTTCTTCATGATTATTTGAGAACAAGTCTCACTGTGCGGCCCAGGCTGGCTTTGAACTCGTAACAATGAGCCATCTTCTTGCCTCAGCCTCCTGAGTGCTGGGATTACAGGTGTGAGTGGCTGTATCTGAATTGCATTGTCTTTCACGAAATTATAATTATTCTGATCATGGAAGAGAAATATTCCTGGAAAATGCAGATGAGCATCAAGCAAGAACAGTACTTCTTATCCATGGGCACTTGAGACTGCCGAGCCAGATGCTTCCTGCTTCTCCACATGTGTGCATGTGCATGATGAAACTTCACAAATGCTGCACCACAGGCGATGGACAGGGGCAACTACCAGCAACACAGAGCAAAACTCGTGGGAACGTAATGGCCCTCTGTCTTAAAGTTTTACGTCTTGTTGTGTTTTATCTTTTGACTTGCAGTGGCTCTCAACCTTCCTAATGCTGCGGTTCCTCATGTTGTGGTGACCCCGACCGTAAGGTCTTTTCCGTTGCTACTGCGTAACTGTAATTTTGCCACTGAGCGGTGTTCAGTTCCTGAGACCATCACAAATGTGTGTTGTCTGTTGGTCGTGACCCGCAGGTTGAGAAGCGCCGATGAAAGGAACAGATTAATGTCTCTTTGATGTACTCAGATTTCCAAATCTCTGCCTTCTCACTCTGGGGTGAGAACAGTCACTATGATGGAGAGAGCTGTCGGAGAACTGACGGGCAGGCGGTACTCACAGGGTGGACGTGCTGGACAAAGTCACGTGCTATATTCCGACGGGACAGAGGGAAGCAGTTGGAGGTTTCATTATCTACTTAGAATGCCATATAGTTTAAAACTTGTAAATCGCTTATTTCTATAATCTTTTTGTTTAATACTTCTAAAATATAAGTAACCGAAACCATGGGAAGCATCTAGAAAAAGACAGACTGAGAAGCAACCGCATTGCCTAAAGATAATGATCACCGTTACCACTTCGTACATTCCCTTTCATTCTTCTTTACTTATGTATTTCACACTGTAGAATTCATGTTGAAGATAAAATATTTCCCCCTTCAAATTATACTGATTTTCTCCCGCAAGGCTTTATGTACTACTTTCTGTGTTATTAAATGTTCTATAAACATAACATTTTAAAAATGACGATGATTAAAATTTTTTATTTTATGTCTATGCATGTTTTGCTTGTCTGTGTGCCCTTGGAGGCCGGAAGAGAGTCCCGGATCCCCTGGAACTGGAGCCAGGGATGGTTGCGAGCCATCGTGTCAGTACTAGGACCCAAACCTGGGTCCTCTGCAAGAACAGAAACTGCTCTTAATGGCTGAGCCATCTCTCCAGCCCCAAGCAATGACATAAAAGAGGCTATATAATATTCCACTTAGTGGGAAACTGATGATGTGTGGTTTTTTAAAAAATTCAATGTAGAATTATCATTAGACTCAGTAGTTCTACTTCGGAGCTTACACCAGTGGAATTAAAAGCAAGGATCAGCACAGATTTTTCACACTCATAGTAGCACTACTCACAATATCTGAAAGGTAAAAACTGTGTGTGTGTGTGTGTGTGTGTGTGTGTGTGTGTGTGTGTGTGTGTGTGTATATATATATGGTACATATGATATATATAGTTGTTATTCAGTCTTACAAAGAAAGGCAGTCCTGACACATATGACTTGGATGAACCTTGAAGGTGTCATGCATGAATGAAATAAAGAAGACAGAAGGACAAATGCTATGTGATTTCACCTGCCTCGTGTGCTTACAGTAGTTGAATACAGAGACAGAAAGTGGAAGATGGCTGTCGGGAGCTGGCAGGACAGGAGAGTGACTGGTTTAGTGGGCATGGAGCCTCAGTTTTGGATGATGAAAAAGTTCTGGGCTGAGGATTGTGGTTATACAATAACACGAATGCCTTTAGTGTTGCACGACTACCTGAAAGTGCTCAAAATTGTGAATTGTATGATATGTGTCTTACCACAATTGGAAACAAACCTAATAACTGATTCTTTCTAAAGTCAGATTTACCTACATACAGTAATATCTATCCTTTTGTAAAAAATACAGATGAATATATTTTGGTAGTGATGTGTGGTTGACCTTGGTGCATTCCAGGCACGGAATATTTCTATACCCTCTAACTACCGTAAGCCCCTTTGTGGTCCATTTTTTCCCATTCCCAGTGCCTGAGAAGCTACTGAGTCACATAGACCGAGCTTTTCCACTTAAATGAAATTAGAGCACAGCCTTGAGACTGCGACATAACGCTTCGGAGACACATCCCTGCTTGTTGCACACTTCAGTAGCTACTCCTTTTTATTGCGACCCAATGCTCAGTTCTATGGACAACCAAGCTGTGTTACAATTGGTTGACTTACCAGTTGAGTGCTATTTGCATTGTGTACAGTCTGGGCAGTTATAGGTAGAGACGTGACAGATAACTGTCCCTTGCTGAGTTCATCGGTCAGCGTGTGTATAACTCCATAAAGAGTGGTCCGGCTGTTTGCCAAATGTCTGCGCTCTTTTGCATTTCCAGCAGAACGTCTGATTTCCAGTTGGTGCTGGTTCTCCCATTTGAAGTGTCCAGCATTGTCATGCTTTGGGTTGTTTCTTGAGCTATGGTTCAGCCCTCTGACAGTCATGACTGCTTGGGCTGTGTCTTGTGCTTCCCTAATGTTTTGAAATGTATCTTCCATGCGTATCTTTGCTCTTGATGTCCTTCTGTATTGAAGCAACTTTTCACTGTGCTGAGCCCGTTTTAATTAGGTTGTTTTCTTTAGTTGTAGGTAACTTTTAGCTCATTCACAGTTGTAGATACTGCTTAAATATCTAAAGTTTAGATACTTGTACGTAAAACATCGTATATAAGCAACATTATGTAAAATTGTTTCACCTAAAACTTGCCGTCATTTTGAAGTGTGTACTTCAAGTAATCTGAAACTATTGAGTCAAAGAGAGTAGACACCTTCCACATCCTTTCCGTGGGCATGTTGTTCCGTAGTTTACAGCACGACAGTACCAACCTATGAACCTTCAGTGGTAGCACTGGGATGGGTGTGTGAGTCACTGTGTTATTTTAATTTTAATTTCTTTGGCTATGAGAATTTAAAAACTGTAATCCCTAAGCAGTCTACATTTATTTATTTGTTTGCTTGTTTACTTATTTTTTGTGCGTGTGAATTTTGTACACCTTGCTCTGTTAGGTGTTAGATTGACAGAGAAGAGGGGTGGAGAGATCTCCGTGGTCAAGAGCACTTTGCTGCTCTCGCAGGAGACTTGGGTTGGGTTCCCAACACTCACATGGTGGCTCCAACTATCTTTAACTCCAGTTCCTGGGCATCTGACGCCCTCTTCTGACCACTGTGGGTATCACATACGCCATGGTGCGCTTACATACACACTGCAAGCAAAACACTCACGCACCTAAACTAAAAATAAATGTCTTTAAAAAATTGTAATGACACAGACACTTGCCACGGCTCTTTATCCACAGGATCACCCGCAGAGCATGTGAAGGTCAGTAGGTTAGCGTCAGGGCCACCAGTTACATTATTTTCATTCTTTTCATAAAAATATTAATTTGGGTTTCTTTCATGCTCAGAGGCCATGGCTAATCTGCATACCTGGCAAGGTAAAAATAACTTCAGAGCAGAAGGAAGACATCTTTGTTACTATGTTAAACTTGAACACGGGTGCTAAGGCCTCTGTGGGGTCAGCCGTTTCTTTGTCTAGACCCCATGGTGAATGAATGCTCTGAGTCCTGAGAGTCCTCTGTGAGAAAATGGCCGTGCCATTTAGAGGTTTACTTGCACAACCTGTGGATTTGTGTTAGCACTTTATTCACAGCGACAACACAATTAAGGCCACTTACATTGTTTGTGCTTGCGTGTCACCACCAAATAGATCTGGGCCGCAAACAGTTCCTGTATAAAGGCACAATTCTTTTTAATTATTAAAATTGCTGCTATTTTTATTACAATCAAATAGGTGTATGGGATGGGATATGACTCAGAACCACTTGAATGAATTTTGGCTTAATGACTCCGAAAAGTAAAAAGCATTTTGTTTTCTCTGACAAATGGCTCTAGTTCATTTGAGGTTTCACAGACACTTGGTATTTTATAGTAGCTTTATGGCTCCTCGTCATCAAACCTACAATTATGGGTTTGGCTTCTCTGCAACTTGAGGAAATTTTATTTAGTTCCCGCTCCCCCAAATACTTGTCATGTTGGAAGGAAACTGCCATATGCCTGTTGTGCAGTCATATTCCAGGCATTGTAAGCAGAACCAGGAACATACAACAATGAACAAATATATTTTCTGAAAATTTATGTATTTATGATTTGTTGGAAAGAATCATTGACTTGAGAAGGCTTTATAAATTCAAACGGATTCTTTGAGCCAAGTGTTTCCCGGATTGGGGGAGAAAAAAGAGCAGCATACCTACTGTGAGAAGGTAAACTTTTATTAGCATGCTTTCCCCTCCACCTTTGAAGGATCCCTTGAGTCAGCATACGAAATGAAGATGGTGGTGCCTGTCTGGGTGAAGGTGATGTGAACCATGAAAGTGCGTGATGATTTTCAGTTGGTCTTCATCATCACCTTTGCCTGCATGACAGCTGCAGAATCTCCCTGTCATAGTTAGGGCTTTTAATGCTGTGAAGAGGCACCTTAGCCACACAACTCTCAGAAAGGAAAGCTTTTAATTGGGACTTGCTTACAGTTCAGAGGTTTAGTCCATTGTCAGCATGGCGGGAAGCATGGCAGCACACAGGCAGACACGGTGCTGGAGAGGGAGCTGAGAGTTCTACATCTGGATTGGCAGGTAGCAGAAAGAGCCACCGGGCCTGGCTTGAGCATCTGAAATCTCAAAGCCCACCCCCAGTGACACGCTTCCTCCAACAAGGCCACACTTCTTAATAGTGTCACTTCCTATGGGCCTATGGGGGGCTGTTTTCGCTCAAGCCACCACACCCCATGCAGTGTTGACTTTTGTTGGGGGTGTGTGTGATGTTCTGAAGAGAATACTCCAGCATTCTTTGTGGTCATGAGTAGATAAAAGTCTTGAGTCTCTTGGATGTTGAAGAGAAAGCATTGTTCCAATATCTTAGGAATCCAGCCACTTGCTAAGATGACATCAAGGCAGAGGCTTGCACTAAAGCTTGTTCATTGTATAACTGGTGTATTAGCTCCACGCCAGGACATGGTTCTGTGTTTTTAGCTGTTGCCTCATGTATCTCTTGGTTCTCATAAGTCTCACTAAGCCCGTTATACCAAGCTTGACTGTGGTTTCTTCTCCAGGTGGTATCTGAACAGAAAAGATGATCAGTTATTGTGATGTCATCGTGATGGCAAGCTACCCTGGACTGTTTTGAGCAATAAGGGCATGTCTCGCAGAACTACCATGTTATAGAAAGACCAGGAAATAGCTGAGACTCAAGGAGCTGCAATCCCATGCTCCATTCCTGCAGAAACGCTCTTTGTTTGCGTCTCTTCTCTCCTCTTTGGGATCAGCTGTGTTCTCTCTCACTGTAGCCAGCTTTGCTGTGTTATTGAGATCATGGCTGACTGCAGCTCTGTGGCTTTTGTTTTATGACTTTGGCTGCTTCAGGAGTGATAACTGAGCTCCATTGCCCATGTCCAAATATCCTAGGGAAGGAACTGCTTGTCCCTCAGCCTAATGTGGCCAGCAATGCTAATGTCGCAGCCCGAGGAAGATCTGCAGAGGATGTTGGTAGAAGAGAAAGTTCTGGCAACACGGCAGGGGGTAGACACCCATGGGCTGAGTTGGGCTGCATAGCTAGCCCCTGAAGTCTGACTTTGCAGTCACTCGCAAAGCCAGTTAGGAACTTGGCCACCACATGGATTATTATTAGCCAAGCTTTCATTCTTGGCTAGGTTCTGCTCTGTGCCTGGTTAGCCATCTCACAAGTGTTCGTTCCAGGTCTGGAGGGGACCCCAGTGACAGAAAGTACGTGGGTGGAGGATCAGCCGAACTCCCTTACTACCACTAGAAAAACAGCTCAAAGAACACGAGTTTATGTTAGCGCATTCTTACATCGTGGGATTTCCCTCTGCAGCCATTCTGCTTCATCGTCGGCTCTCTGAAGCGCAGTTCTGGTCACCTCCATATGATGTTGCAATCACAGGGCACCATAAGACTCTGCAGAAAGGTGGCTGTGTGGCCAGCCTAGACAGCGTTTATCACATACGTGTACCTTTGGGACATGTTTCTAGATATTAGCCATTACCTTTTGTAGCTACCAAAAGCACCAAAGTTAGAATCCAAATGTGTGGGTTTGAGTCTCAGTTTAATCATTTGCTATTTCAGGGATTTCAGTCTAGGTACTTTCTGAGCATTAATTCTCAAACTTAGGAACTGGGCGTAGTGGTACCTATATGGGTGATGTCTGTGAGACCTGGGAAGCAACGAGACAACTCTCATTTTGTCTTTGTCATCCTCCCCAGAACCTGAATGACAATTAGAGTCTTTCCTCTTTGTTTGGCATTTCCTGGGTCTGAGTGAATAATTTCCCCCCCAAAATACAGAACCCAGGTAGGATCTTGGCTCCTATTTATCTTATAATAAGTTAGGCAAATGTAAACATTCTTTGTACTTTTCTAGCACTGGAGAGAATGACTTTTTCATATTGAGTCCAGCTTGCTGCACCCTAGAGGAGGTGTTTCGGGCATTTGGCCCCTCAGACTTAAAATTTATGGTTGGGATCATGTAAGCCACCTCTCCTTTCTGATTGAGTGGGGCTATGTGCTTTCTCCCTGTGGGTCTTATGGGAAATAGGTGCCATTCACTGCTTTGGGTTAGCTATTACGCTTTTTGTCATGCTCACGAGGATTATCAGAGGTCTCCCTGTTCAAAGGTTCTGCTTGTGACTGCTTCCCAGTAGACATTTGACAACACCTGGAGACATCTGTCACAGCTGGTAGGAGGAGGGCCGTTACTTGTAGCTAATGGTTAGAGGTCAGGGGTGCTGCTAAGTATCCTACAGTGCAAAGGTCAGCTGTTCATACCAAGAGTTATCTGTTCCTAGATGTCAGTGGGCAAGGAAAGGAAGGGGATGAGGTCATGCCTTTGCTTTTTCATCAAAAGGTTTATTTTACCAGTACCCACTAAGTGTCCTTTGAAATTTAACTCGGGAGCTGCATTTTCTATTCCATAAGTGGCTTCCCACTTTTCAAAAGCCAGAGACACTTGTTCCCTTTCTGTAAATGGCACAGACTTTTCTTAATGGAAAGGACAAATTGACCCAACCTGCCTTCCCATCCTCCCAAGAAATGTTAGGCCTTCTTGGCTGTCACTGATTGTCTGCGGAACAGACAAAGAAATAGAAAAAAAAAACAAAGATACAAAACCAAAACAGAAACAGTTATCATTCTATGATGATGGTGTGATGTGTGTGTGTGTGTGCGCGTGTGTATGTATCTGTGTGTATCTGTGTGCATGTATGTGTGCACGTGTGTGTGTTTGTACACTTCTCTGTGTTCTGTCATGAGACTATCCATTTCATTTCAGGTACCTGAAAGGGGAAAAGTTTCTTCCTATAATTCTGTGTTTCTAGTTCTTGGAACACATCAGTAAAGCCTTTCACTGCAAATTATTTTGTGATTGGTAGAAACATCAAGAAAGCTCATTGTCCTGCTAAATCAGTCATTCACATTGGTCCATCTGACCGTTTTAGAATAGTATCCGTCACGGGGAAGGGCTGGCTGGGGCTACTGTGAGTCAGTCCCACTAGAGGGTCATGAAATGAACTTGGCTGCAACCAGAGTTAAGCCTAAGAAAGGAAGTATTGACGAGAAAAGTGCAAGTCTGCCACATATATAAATATCTGTTCATCGTGCCTCTATCATAAAATATGCTTCTTATTTAGCTGTGATCAAAAAGGTGTGAAAAAAATCCCTGATGTGTATACTTTTATTTTATTCTGTAACTTAAGGACTATTTGTTCCCTTTTAGATCTGTGGCATGAATTCTATCATCTGACAATTGCTAAACCAATTACAGCCTGTGACAATAGGTAGTTTGTTAAGTTTGATCCAGGTCTACTACAGTGAGTCGGGAGCCCAGTGCAATACACATGCCCACAGGACAGCCCTCCTACAAAAGAAGAATTAATGCAGGCATAGAGACCAAGTCGAAGGTCAGCATCTGGCTGTAGCAACTGAGTCTGGGGTTGAAAGTGAGAGTCCTTCAAACCGGAAGACTCTTTTGAGCACAAAACTGATGTACCACTGCTACACGTGAGACTCTTCAGCCAAGGCTCTTGAACACTGCCAACCTCCATCCAAACCAACACATCCCATGAGGTCTTCCTTATGCGTGAAGTTTTCCAGTTCTGCAGAAGGGTCTGTCATTTTCCCTTCTCCCTGCGTCTCCAGGTTCTAGGCACGCCGCTCCAGTTTCAATGTCCTGAACGTGCTGATGAGCTCCTGTCTTCTTGCTCCTTCTGTGCACGCCTCCTCCTCCATCAGAGGACCTCTTCCCTCCTTGTTTCTTCTGCCCTACTCATGGGTCACCTTTGACTTTTCTACTTACTATAACTGTCTCTTGCATTAAGTGTCACAAGGACAGCTACCACCTCCATCCTGGCCTCTGTGAAAGCCAAGTGTATGTTCTCAGTAGGCCTCAGGTAACTGCAGTGTGGGCCTTGGGCTTTGGGATGGAGCTGACACCAGTGGCATCAAGGGACTGCAGCACAGCTGGGGGGAGAGGGAGGGAGGGGAGGGGGCCCACTTGCAGGGCCTGGGAATTGAGTGGTCAGGTGTCTTTCTCGTTCTCAGCCGCCGTGACTTCCCTCTTAAAATATTTTGGGCAAGTTGTTTTTCTTTTTTTAATAGTCTCTATGTGAACAATTTTTAAAATGAGGTCTTCTTTCTTTCTTCTTTCTTTTTTTAAAACAATAAAATGAAATAAATTCTCTAGAAATTGATTCCCAAATCAAATCACACTTCCCATAATGTACTTAAGGAAAATGGAGAACATAACATTACATGTAATTCAATGGATTTTTGATGGATCATAATGATTGACATGCGTGGCTAAAGCACCCTCGGTGTGGATCTCTGAATATTATAAAGGTGCCACAGACACATAGACGCATCTCCTGTGGATGAGTCGAGCCACTCTGCTTCAGAGAGACTATGCTCATGTCTATGACTCTTTTTAAGTTGGAGCCTTTCCTTAGGCCCCACTGTTCCTATTGCTAGAGATGGAAGCAGAAAGGCAGCTCTTGCCATCCAGGAGCTGGCTCTGAATTGAGTTACAAGGAGCCAACTACTTCTCATTCATTAGACTTCTTTTCAAAGGCATGTGAACCATGCATTGTAACCATGCTCATTGTAACAATCATAGTTGTGTTTAAGTTGTGAGCTGCAGAGGGTTGTGAGACTCAAGTCTCAGAGCCAGGAGGGGCCCAAGAGGGCTTTCTGTGTGGTGAGCTCATTTTATAGATGAGAAAACCGATAATGGTTTTTCTCCTCCTTGTCTGCACCGCCAACTTACCAAACGCTCTGCATGAGTCAGGCTGTGGTAGACACTGAGTTTTAAATTTGTTATTTATTTTCTTATTTATACGGCTCTCATCTCTCCTCCGGGAGTCCTCTTTGTGCGTATTCTTTCAGGATCCTTGTTCACCATGGTCACCGTGGGATGGTCAGAGGCCATCCCAGTGAGGCTCGGCTGTGTTCACTAAGACATGTTGCTTAAGGAGAGAATTCATTTCTTCGTCTTCTCCAGCTTGGGGAGCTACATTCATCTTGTCTTTGGGGCCTTCCCCCATCTTCAAAACTAGCAGCATGGACAGCATCTGGCTGCGGTTCTTCTATGGTCGTCTTGTCCCTAGACAAACCTTCCTCTGCCGTCCTCTTAGAAGTACCTTTGCATTTGCAGACTGTTTTATAGTTCAGAACAATCTCTTCATCTCAAGGTCTTTAACCTTGAGTAAAGCTGTTTTTGTCGTATCAGACAAAAACATTCATAGGTTCCATGGATTCATAGGCAAAGGCATTCATAGGTTCCTTGAATTAGGACCTGGCCATCCCTAGCACACCAAGATTTCTGCCTTCTGAATTTCTCAGACTTGTCTTCTGATATTTCTTCAATCCTGTGGCCTCATGGTATGCTCACGAAATATGTTGTGTCTGTTTGGTGGTGATAGAACAGCATGAAAGTATTTACCTTTAAGGCAGCTAAAATTTATTTCTATTGCTTATGACCAACAATCAATGTGATAGAGCAGTACTATGTAAAGAAATTTACAAGCGTTAGCTTATAATGTCCTTAACCTTCCCAACAAGGCTTTGTCTCCATTTTACAGACAAGAACATTGTATCTCAGAGTGACAATTACATAATTCTGAAGGCTTATGGTAGAATTAGAATTGAAAGTAGCTCGTTTGATTGGAGAGTATGCGCTTCAGTCCTTTCCCAAGGCAGAAGTAGAATGTTGATGAGGACATGAGATCCGAAACATCTTGTTTTGATAAGGAAAACAAGACAAAAAAGATGTGGTCCAAGCAAGAAGGAGGTTGGAGAGAAAGCGGAAAACCCAACATGTAAACTTTAAGAGAAAGGCATGGTAGACGTTGGCGGCTTCTTGGAGGTACAGTGCTACAAGAAATGAAGGAACCAGCGACCCTTCTTAGGTCATGTAACACTTCTGAACGGGCCCAACCATGGGATATGTGGACTGTCCGTGTTAATAATATCCTGACTCAACTTTGCTGGACATCCGATTCAAATTAGATCCCTCTTGACTCCTATTCTCCTCATAATGCGGGCGGGTTAAACACTTGGTGTCCTTTACCAGTGTTAGCTTCTCATGAACACTGTGCCTTTCAAGAGCAAAAGTAACTCTTTCTTGCTGTTTAGATGGACAGAAGCAAACATATGATTTCTAGAGCATGGGTAGCAAGTGTGGTCCAAGTGTTAAAGACCCCAGGCTTCTGTCGATTCTCCAAGACTCTCCAAAGAAAGGATTGGTCAACAACTAACAGGAGGGCTTTACACAGTTGTGCCATGATCAACAGATGTTACTTTTGGGCATTGAGACTGTAGTTAATGTGTGTGTGTGTGTGTGTGTGTGTGTGTTGTTTGTATGTTATATGCATGTGTACACATACATATGTGATGAGAGAAGATGCTCCATGTGTGAAAAAGTGTAGAGACCCAGTTCTACAATCCCCTTTGAAGGCACACCTTATAGCTCCCAGTGGCTCTGCCTTCCAGTATTTCTATGAAACAGGGGCCAAACCTTTTAACACACAGGCCTTGAAGGAATTCCAGATCCAAACTATAGGACCAGCCTAAGTGCAGCATCTAGACTTAGCAAGTACTAATGTAGGCTGCTCGGTTATAGTAGTTAATTTTCCTATGATCATGACCCGGTACCTAACAAGTAACTTAAGGGAGAAGGTTCACTCCGCCTCATAATTTAAGAAGGACTACAGGTCATCATGGGGAAGGCATTGTGGCAGAAATGGAGGACAAATGGTCACGCGGCATCTGCTGTCAGGAAACGAGCAGTGGGCAGAATGAAGGGTTGAGCTATAAACTCCCCAAGCCCCGCCTCCAGTGACTCACTTCTTCCGGTGATGCTCCACCTCTTACATCCTCCCAAAACAGCGCCAGACAGCTGGGGAACAGTGTTCAAGCACACGAGTCTATAGTGGGCATCTCACATTCATACTTGCAGCGCTGTTTAATTTGAATGCAAGACTTTAGGTGAAGAATGAATATGCCACACATTATTTTTTAAAAAAAAACACTGAACCTATTTAGTTGTACTAAAAGCTATTTCTGTTCTTTATGTGAAACTCAAATTTCACTGAGCAACCTATATTTTATCTGACAATTCTAAACATAAGCCCACTGCTTCAGGGTATTTTCAGACATGGGCGTGAGCAGTAGAAGATGTCTGTAAAAGAAGCTGTCAACCTGGATTGACAAGGAGGCTAAAAAGATCTCCTGAGGTCAAAAGGAATCAAACACTGAAGATTTGGGAGAGATGGTTAAGTTCTAATTGTCCAGGCCCTCACATCCTCCTTCTCTTCCTCTGTGCCTCTATAGGTGCCATGACTAGAAAGACTTCTGTCACACCACCAGGCTCAGATCCGCCTTCACCCACCACCCTCTTAGCTGCTGGCACCTGAAAGCAAAAGTTATTAGAGGAGAGGCTGAGCTGTGACAGCCAGCCCGAAATAATTACTACACTGAACTGTGTATTTGATATGCTGCGTGTATTCTGGGTCATCTTCTCTCTGCTACGGGGGATTGTGGGAATTAAGTCCACCTCTATACAGAACTTTCCATCAGCCCTGTGCCTATGAGGGGAAACAAAGAAATGGAAGACAGAGCCTTGGCTCTTGAAGCGTACATACACACAGCTCTTGGGACAGCAGAGAGCTTAGGTTTTTATTAACTCACAACTGAACTTGTCCTTGGTGGCCTTCTGTGATTTTTGTGAGGCGTCTGTCTCTTCAAGTTTATATTTGTAAATATTGCACCAGACACTACCTGCCATTAAATCAGTCCTACATTCACGGAGAAAGGTGTAGAGGACTCTGATAGTCCTGAAAGGGACCAGTGGTAATTCGTGTGGTGGATCGTGGCCTTGGAATGAAAGGAATTAAATTCATTTATGTGTTCAGACACAGAACACTGTGAAACTGGAACACTGGGCAACACACTGGAATAGTGTCACTGAGAAGTTCTGGGCAAATTCACACAGTATCGAGCTCACACAGCGTTACCGTACAATGAGATGAGGACTGGCTCAAATATCATAAGGAAACTGACTTTCTTTTAACCATTTAACTTTTTTTTTTTCTGAGACTGGTTTCCCCACCGAAGTGAAATGTACCTAACAGTCTTATTAGATTATTTTAAATTATTTTGTGATAATAACATTTGAAAATGGTAACAGGTAGTAAACCTTCTGTATTTGCCATCCCAGCGTTTCGTAAACGTCTCTGTCGTGAGTAATGGTGTGCTGTAATTATTTCTTCTACGTGACTGCTTCCATTGGGCTGAGTGTCGAGGGCTATTTTCTATGACTCTCTCTTTCTACATTAGACTTGATAGAGCTTTGCTGAGCTTTCTAAACATCAACATCTAGGTTTTGCTGGGGAGGAAACTTCTAGCTTTTGTTTCTTCATCTCTTGCCCTGCCCTGTCTCTAGCATCCCTACTGGGGGCATCTTGTCACATAGGGTCCTGCTTGGATGCATAGTCTTAGGAGTGTACTACAAGACCTTCATCGGACTCCAGATGTTGGAGGATGGGTCCCAGTGCGCTCCTAGGTGCTCAAACACACATATGTCTGAGTAGCATTCCAGATTTGCTATTCTCATCTCCTCTGGAAGTTCTACAATACCTGTGGCCTCTATCAGTTGTCCAGCTCTGTGAATCCATTAATTTTTATCAGTAAAGGTCAGGTTCAAACCACCCAGCAGCTGTTTAGTAACTCTTAATTGTAAGATACGAGGACAGGACAGGCGACTCTGAAGTTGAGGTGACTGAGGGGTACAGATGACTGTTAGGGGTCTCAGGTCTGGTGAGGGGTGGATGGGGATGTCAAACTCTTAAGATGAGATGATGCATTGAGGGAGACGGGCACCGGGTTTAATGGGAACACAGAGCAGGGCGCTTTTCCTCCTTAACTTTGACCTCTGCGAGTCCCATTGCTTCTGATTGGAACAGGTGGTCCGGGGAGCCCAGTTACAGCTCCTGCCCTCGAGGGCTTTGTGAACAGTGGAAATTAAGAAGCAGCCAATGGCTACGTATGTTTTAAAAGCTCTGTTCATCATCTTTCTGCACCGGAAGAACACTGAAGTTTCTTAGGAACAAGAAAGCTTGAGGACACAGGCTGTGAGGTCCTGGGTGGTCGGTTGTTTGGCGTGTGAGACGGATTCCGTCAAGAGCACACTCGGTTTTGAGAGCGGGCTATGCGCGCCCCCTGCGATAAACAACACATTCTTCCCTTTGTCTTTCCCGGTAACGTTACGTTCCCATGTGAGCTTGCCCGCACGCCTCCCTGCCACTTGCTTCTCTGTTAGCTTTTATCTATTTCCCTCCTGGTCTGCATCTCCGCAGCTCTGCTGCCTCTCTCAGAGCCTCATTCTCTGTCCCCCTGCAGTCATCCTTCACTGTGTGGCCGTGCCCTCTTTTACCGTTGCCTTCCGCCTCTGTCTCCGTGCTCCAAAGCATACCTGTCATGCCCGGGCCTAGGGAGGAAAATTTCACTTCCAGCAGCTCTTTGTGTGATGTGACAGATCGTCTGAGTATCCGGGTAACCTAGGAAACGGGACTCTAGTTTCCGAGCAGAGTGGATCGTGCACACTGTGTGTGAGGCACCGTGAAGGGAGAGTCTCACACCTGGGCAGCAGAGGGGCTTAGTGATGCATTCAGCCTTTGTTCAAGGGGAAAGCAGAACAATGGCCTCGTTTTCCCCCAGTCTCCATCCTTTCACCTATCCTTGAAGCTTTTCTCTTTTTTCTCTTCTCTCTTGTCTATTTCTGTCATAGTTTTTTTCAGTTTTATTTTCTATGTTTCTCCTTGCTCTTTTTTCCTCTTTAAAAATTATCTCGACCTTTCCCCAGTGTCCTTCCTTGACTTTGTAAACTAGAGTCACGAGCAGTGTCAGAGATCCTGGTCCCCT
Source organism: Cricetomys ansorgei (assembly GCA_026225945.1). Lineage (NCBI taxonomy): Eukaryota > Metazoa > Chordata > Mammalia > Rodentia > Nesomyidae > Cricetomys > Cricetomys ansorgei. Next base: position 12,506,472 of record JAMJFZ010004090.1, on the reverse strand, counting down.
GTGCCCGCTTCTCTTCAGATGATGCGGTGGGAGTCGGAGTCAGGAAAGATGGAGAACACGTACTCAGAAAGCTTGCCTACAAGTTGTGTATGAGAGTAGGCATACTTTATTATTTGAGATTGTATATGTACAGAATTACATAATATTTTTTCATTTATGTGTGGTGTGTGTGTGTGTGTGTATGTATGTTCATGTGTGTGCGCGAGCACAAGCTTTGATGGTGCTTGTGTGTAGAAGTCAGAGGACAACTTCCATGCATTGATCCTAAGGCATGTTCTACTCTTTGAGACAGGCTAGCAGACCCTGGGCTTCCAGGACCCCTCTCCCCATTTTCCGACTCCCATCTTACAACCACCTAGCTTACAGGTATGCTTTACCATGCCTGGCTTGTAAATGTGAGTTCTGGAAATTGGAACTCGGGTCCTGGTACTTGCAAGGCAAGTACTTTACAAACCGAGCTATCTCCCCCAGTCCAAATTATAAACTCCTAATCTTGAAAGAAATCTTTACCGCTCACTTCGCTAACCTCTCCGTGTCCTAACACAAGCTGTATAGCATTAAGTGCCCAGAAACTGCTAACGTTGGGGGTGCTCTACCACACTGAGGCAGCCTGTGAGGGTGGTGGCCAGTGCTGTGTTCACAGACATCTCTGTGATTACGTTGTCCTGGATTGGCATTGTCAGGACCTGTCCATCTTGCATCTGCTCCCTGGAGCCAAAAGGCCTCTCATAGGCAAACTATGTTTGAAATCTTTCAGAGAGGCTGCACAAAGACTGCTTGAGTCAACCACTCTCACTCCTGTGCAGTTCTCCAAATGACTCATTCCCCAGCGCTTCTGAATAGAGGGGCTGATCTTGGAGAAGTTATGAAGGTTAAAAGGTATTATCTCACAAAACACAAAGCTAGCAAAATTTAAATCAATATCATTGATCTTTGTGTCAGAAACAATGTCAACTACACACTTTATAGCTTCCAGCACACTTTAATTTTTGAGACAGTGTCTCTCTGTGTAGCCTAGTCTGGCCTTGAACTTGCAGTTCTCTTGGCTCACTACAGGTGTGCATCACCATGCCCGGCCCAGAACACGATTCACTTCCAACATGGTGTGATTTTATGTCCAAAACCAACTCATTGTACGCCTCTGTGTTATAGATGAAAGAAATAAGACACCTAGAGGTTGAGCGACTTGTATCAGCCGGCAGCTCTCTGGGCCAAGACTTAAACCTAATCCTTCTGACGCTTAGTCCTCTGCTGTGACATGCACACTCGTGTGTGCCCTTGGCCCGCAACGCACCTGCATCCTCATTGGGTTATACGCAATGTGTTATCTCATTAATACCTGCTATGCATGATCTAATAGTATTGTGGATTTATGTATGTGTGTACATGTATGTTTCTGGGTGTGACTGTAGACGGTGAGAAAACAAACCCAGTCCAGGTCAAAGAATTGCCCCAGGTTTGGGGGGTGATTATAAAACATATTAATAATATATACTGATCACAAGCATAGCTCCCAGTCATGAATGTCAGTATAATTGATTTATTTGGTAACAATTCTGTGTGTCAAGGAGGAAAAGAGTAAGTTACTTCTTCGCCGAAGTTAATCCAGACAAATTCTCTAAAGAGAGCAGGAGATGCACGCATGGAACTTTGAAATAAAAGCCATAAAGGCTTGGGAGGATGAAGGGAGGAATTTTGCAGGGGGCAAAGTGAGGGAGCAGGTTTGGTTCAGGTATGGACATTACGCTGGAGACCACGTGTTCTGCTCATGGTTTGGGACTAGAACTCTGGTATGATGGTAACTTCTCCTTTGCAAAGTGAAACCCAGATGGCTACATTTAATTCCCCTTGACACCACTGGTGATTCACCCAGGCTCAGGTGCGCCCACAGACAGCTGGCACCAGCTTTGTGTACTTTCCAGGCAGAGCCTGCTCCAGCCAAGCCTCCCCATGAAACAGGAGGAGACAGACAGGCTGTGGTAACCTTGACTCTTTTGTGTCTCTGCCCACAGCATCCTGGCCACTGCGGGAACCCACTTCAACACCCACGTGGACCTGCGGACCCTCCGGGCTGTGCGTGTCCTGAGGCCCTTAAAGCTCGTGTCAGGAATACCTAGTGAGCATCTACTCTTGTCTTTCTGATTGGCTAGTATCCTCAGCTGGATCCAGGGTATAAGACAATGTAGAGTAGACAAAAGTGAATTTTTCCTATAAGGAAGCCCATGAACATGCAACAATTGGGCATAACATTGCACTTCTAAATGTAATGCTTTCTAATGTTTAAATAATAATGGGAGATTAAAAAACAGGAAAATAAGGAAAATAGCAGAAAAATAAATGAAGACCATTCCTTATTGTGTCACTCTCAAATGAATGTTTGGTGTATCTTTTCATTCATTTTCCCTATGCATCTTAATGTAATTGTAATCATTATATGTGTGTAGTTTTATCTGCTGAGATAAGTGTTTCAGTTTCGTAAAGTTAAAAATTCTTCTATGCGCTGTCAGAGGTGGTTAGCTTGTTGAGGAGTGCTGTGCTCCTCCCCCAGTGGGTGGAGACCTGGACCAGGGAAAGAGCAATAGAAAGGGCCAACTTTGCCCCTATTTTGTAGAATTTGTATACTAGCAGGGATTGGCCTAGTTTTCACTAAGAAACATGGTCTAATGAACTTAATCTGTGTAAAGAACCTATCAGATAGCTCAGAGGACCAGAAGGAGGGCTACAGGTCGGCGGCTGACCGGGGACTGGTGAGGAAGGAAGGGAGAAGGGCAATGGGTGGTGACAGTCTTCATTTGACTTGTCTTGGTTGTCTCTTCTCGAATGGCACCTGTCATCTCAGGACTAATGGTTCTCTCTCCATGGAAGACTGGTCCTCCCAGGAGAGGATGAACAAACCCACCTTGTCAGGAGGTGATGAACAAAGGCTCTGCTTCATTCCCTTCCCTCCCCCTAGGCCTGCAGATTGTGTTGAAGTCCATCATGAAGGCCATGGTGCCTCTTCTGCAGATTGGCCTTCTTCTCTTCTTTGCCATCCTCATGTTTGCCATCATTGGCTTGGAGTTCTACAGTGGCAAGTTACATCGAGCGTGCTTCACGAACAATTCAGGTGAGGCTGTTATGTTCTGTCTTATTTTCCCACTCTCCCCTTTGGTCATGAGCATAATTTCAGGGCATTTGGAGCCTTGCTGAAAAAGTATAGTCTACCTCAACTCTATAATTACAACCGGAAACTTCCCAGTCTGTAGCCTTTTGAGTTACAACTAGCCAAAAGATCTACTTGAAAGTTATATTGCAAAGCACATAGCCTCCTTGTTTGTGGTCAGAAGGGTTCAAATAGGTCATCTCAGCTCCTCTACCTATGGTAGAGCACTTTTAGAATACACACCAAAGCCATCATCTGAATAAATACTCTATAGAACAGCATCTTTGATCCATAGACCAGTGGGACCCCGGGGACCAGAATGAGATTGGCGTTCTATAACTCTATAAAAAAGTTCCCTTCTATGCCCCAACTCACATTTGGGTCCCCCTCTTTGTGAAAGAGCTGAGGGAACTCTGAGGTTGGCTTGGCAATTGTGTCATTGTGGGATCTATAAAACCCCAAGTCCCATATATTTGTGTCTTATTCGTTCTTCACAAGCTAAGTAGTATATTCTGGGAAGAAAGTCAGGGAGGGGGTGAGGGGGGATGAAGAACAACTTAAAGAATCCTAAATAAGTTTTTAGGGAGAAAAAAAAATATCCGACTGGTTTTTATTTTACTTTTTCATTTAAAGCCAAAAATGTATGCCTGAAAAGCAAAGAGTTAATAAAATAAAGAGCCCATTGGTTTACAACTGCCCCCGAGAAACCCGGGGAGAAGCAAGGTTCCTCCTGATTCCTGGGGTTGGAAAATCAATATGATTTTGGATTACCTCAGTGTCTTCAGTGTGAATTTCTGTGACCCTGCAGACTGAAGAGACGGGCTTCATTTTCAAGAGCATTTTGAGCTGCACATAGGTGTGAACTGAGGGATGTAGAGAGCCCAAGGTGGGAGAGAGTCCGAGGCAAGACAGGCAGGCATCTGTCTGGGGCCTAACCGCTCACTTGGGCTTCCTAGGGCCATTTCCGGTCCAAGCCAAACACCATGTGGTTTGTCTCCCACTTTCCAAATATATCTGCAGGTATTCTAGAGGGATTCGATCCTCCCCACCCATGTGGCGTGCAGGGCTGCCCGGCTGGTTATGAATGTAAGGACTGGATCGGCCCCAACGACGGGATCACCCAGTTTGACAACATCCTTTTCGCTGTGCTGACCGTCTTCCAGTGCATCACTATGGAAGGGTGGACCACTGTGCTGTACAACGTGAGTAGGACTGGTGGTGGGCAGAGGGCAGGGTGGGACCCTGGTGCTGTTTGGTCTGGTTCCTTTGGAACAGGAACGGCTGTGGAAGAGTTGGCGTTGTCTCGACTGAGCCTTAGACCTCAGCAGAGCCTAGCGGGTCGCACCCCCCTTTTGTTTGGCCCTTTGCGTCGTGGAAGTATGCACGTATCTCATTGCAATTGGTAGATGGTGTTCTGTCATTCTGCCAGTGGGCGAATGGGCAAGTTAAATCAGATTGCCTTGTTATGGAGAGTTTTGGATCCACACGGTAGTGGGGGGGGGCATAGCGAGGTGTTCTAATAGGTGTAAGGTTCTCAGTTACTGTCCCCAAAGGGCTCACCATCAGATTGGATAGTGGTTTCCAACCCCAGTGGCGCATTAGAGTCAGCTGGGAGCTTTAAAAATTATACTGCCTGGGCTTCACTCCAGGCCAATTAAGTGGGAATGTCTAGGGGTAAAGGCCTGTCATTGACATTTTTTAAAGCTTCCTAGCTGATTTTATTATGCAGCCACGGTCAAGAACCATTGCATTACATGCCAGAGAAAGCATGGTTAATTGTGAGACTCATCAGATGCTCTCTGGAAATTCAAGTTCCTGGGCTCCTGGCCTGGAGATTCTGACTTTTGGTAGCTCTGAATAATTGGTGAGCTGTGCTCTCCATGGTGCCCTTGGTGATTCACATGGTCAGACAGGTTGGGGTGGCCCTGAGTTGGTATATGAGTCAAAGCTGTCTCCAGCTGCCTGTGAGGGATGCCTGGGATTCCAGCAAGGAGACAGAAGTTAGACAAAATGACCAGAGTGTGATTTTAATAAGTCGCCCGAGGCGTGGTGCAGAGTCCAATAATGAGCACCGGGGAGGGGCTTGTTTTCTGATGTGCTCGTAAGTGGACAGAGCGGGCAGAGCAACTCAGGGGAGGAGCTTATGAAGGATGGTGTCTTCTGGGCCTTCAGCCATTGTCGGGCAAGGCGGAAGCCTTTGGAGTGATGATCTGGCTTACATACACTTTCTTCACCCACTTTTATCTCAGGGTGCCCACTGTGTCCTTCTGTTCTCTTAATCTTTTTAATCTGATCTCACATGTTTAAAACTTACTAGTTGGGCACAATGAAACCAGCCTTTGGGAGGATAAGGGGAAGGAAAAGCTGTGTCTTAGAGATGCAAGCAAATGCCCAGAGAATACGGATTGTATGAGTCCTATACATGTAGGTATTTAGGAAGAGATTGACCACTGTAGTCAGCCCCTGTGCTCCTTATGTTCCAACCTATGGATGCTACCAGCAGAGGATACAAAAATGCTCTGCAATCTGTGAGGTATTGCTGGTGAGCAGCTAGGCCAGGGTGGCAGTACCTATACTGAGCATCTGTAGACAATGTTGTCTTGGTCATTACCTCCTGGACTTCAGAGTACCACAGTTATTTCCGTAGCGTTTGCATTGGGCGTTTTAAGTAACAGATAAATGACTGAAACCAGTGGGAAGTTGAATGCAGGTATATGCAAATACTGTGCCATAGATGGGACTTGAGAAACTTCAAATTTTGGCATTCATTGTGTGTGTGTATGGGGGTGGGGTGGGGTCCAGACATCCATGTTCTGCTGAGACCAAGAGATGACTGAACTAATTTGGATCTATTCCCATACGGGCTGAACAAGGTAGAACTGAGACATTTAGCAGGAAAGAGTTACAAACTGTTGTGCTAAAGTTTCAGAGGGTTCCAGAGCTAGGAAATGCTCAGCAAGCCCCAGGGTACCGTGACCCAGAAACCCCCAGATTCTTATTAGCTGGGCTTCTTATTAGCCACGGGAGGCAGCAGGGAGGAGGAGACAAGCAAGGCGAGTACAGTCGCTTCCCATCTGAGATGTGAAGGTTGTCTCGAGGCGATGTCACTAAGATTAGCCAGGATCCTCGTGAAATTACAGCACTGGCCCTGCAGTGGCTGGTGCCACTTGTGGGGCTTTGGGAGTGATGAACTTCAATTAAGCGTGCAGACTCACCTAAGTGATGTGATAAACGCATGGAAAGCCTACAAGGAGAAGTGTTGCATCTGAGGATATAGGTGTGATCCTCTGGCCAAGGATGGGCGGTACCGAGACGTGCAGGACTGCAACAGACGAGCCACTCCTCACTCCTGCGTGTTCATTATTTCTACATTTATTGACTCAATAGATACTATGTATCAAGCACTAAAACTCTAGGAGACGGCAGGGGAGGTGGCATGATCCCCGCCGTCACGATTCCCTCTCCAAATCCCCATCTCTCCAGTTATCTGCTGGTTGTAGCAACAGAGGTTACACAAAGCGACGTGTTCTTGCTCTCCCCTGTAGTTTTGCTCCAGGGAAGAAAAGAGGTCAATTACAGATCCTCTGAAACCTTTCACTGCAGCAGTTCCGAGGGCCACAGGCTCACACCCTCTCTGAAGTCTAACCTCTTAGTCACAGAACCGAAGCCCCCTGCTAGCCTTGGGTGGTTGGAGCCAGGCACAGGGGAACAGGCGGAGCAATAGGGTTGGTTCCTCCAAAATAACTGGCTATCACACAGGCAGAACTCTTCTGTACTCTGAAAACCATCGCTCTCCCAAGCACTGGAGGAAGGAGCAGGCATGGAGCCAGGCATCACTGAGGGAGGTGATGTCATACTCAGGTGGAGAGCTGCGTCTTGACTCAGGAGAAGTGAGATAAAAATGGCAGTCAGTTTTCAGTGAGTGGCACAAACACAAAGTCCAGATTCTCTGAAAGAGCCATCCTAACTGGCCTCAGCTGGGCGAGGACCTGGGGTATGAAGCAAGACCCAGTCGTGGCTGTGTAGAGATCCGGGCGCACCTTGCTGACTTCGGCCTCCTGTCAGTGCAGGGGCAGGCTCCATGAGACTGACTCTTCGGACCACTGGAAATAGGGCCGGCTATGGTAAAATCACATCCCTCATACAGGATTTCCATTTGTTGAAATTTAACTATTCATCTTTGAAAGAAAAGGCGGTTGGGGAAGGGGGAGAAAGTAGCAGCTGACATGGTGTAGACAGATGCCCTCGCTGACCCGTTCCACGCGTGTGTCCTCACTGACGGTCTCGTCACCAGGGCCGTGTGATGAGTGTCTAGAAAATTGGCAAAAAAATTTTCATACTTGAGAATTTTTTTTTTTCATCTTAGAAAACCAATGGGCTTTCTTCTTGCTGGTGTGTGAGCGAGGAGTTACTTCTAGGAGTGTGGGTGACTCCAGGCAGCTGTGCACTGAAAATGTCAGGATGGGTAATTCTTGAAAACTGCATACCTTGCATACCTTGCTCCATTACCGACTTGCAGACAGCTTGGCGGGCTGGGCCGTGTTCGCTCCCCAGCAGTTGGTAATGAGTTTATAACTTCAGAGAGGGAACTTGTGAGTCCTTTAAGTTTGACTTATTTGTGAATTTTGTGATCCCCTTTCTCCCTCAAGAAGGTTTTCCTGTAATTTAAACTTAGAGTTTGTGATGACAAAATGTATATACACAGCCGTGTTTAGTCACCTTGGAATTAACCATGAACAACTGATAGACTCAATATCATAAATATAAGTATACATGACTTGCTATTTTACAGAGAAATTACTACCTCCAGTGAAATGCAGACATTAGGATATGATTTACCTTCTGTATTATCAGGGCTCTCTAGAGGAGCAGAGCTGGCAGGATGAATGAATATAAAGGGGATTTATTAGATGGCTCACAGGCTGTGGTCCAGCGAGTCCAACAGTGGCTGTCTACCAATAGCAAGTCCAAGAATCCAATAGTTATTCCGTCCACAAGGCTGGATGTCTCAGCTGGTCTTCAGTATGCGCCAGAATACCAAAGAAGTAGGCTCTAATGCAGGTGAAGGAATGGATGTGCCAGCGAGAGTGACTTTAAACAGGCAAAGAGCAAAAGCGTTCTTCTTCCATGCCCTTCATATATAATACCACCAGAATCTGTGGCTCGGATTAAAGGTGGGTCTTCCCACCTCAAAAAATTTCTGGACTAAAGGTGGGTCTTCCTGCTTCAAATGATTTGAGTAAAATCCCTTACAGTTGTGCCCAGCTGCTTGAGCTTTAGTTAATTCCATGTGCAGTGAAGTTGACAACCAAGGAGAGCCATCTCTGCTCCCTACCACTTCTTGTCCTGGGGTAGTCCAACTCACCTAACTGAGAGAAGGGAGCTACTATCTACCATTCCACTGTCCTTTCTTTTCAATGATTGCAACAAGTGTACAAGACTAATTGGCCCTAGTTACACCCAGACTAGCTCAGAGGCATGAGGGCTCAGTTTAGCCATTTTATCTAAACTGGTGTCCTAGTTTCCTCTCCATTGCTGTGATAAACATCATTATAAACAAAAGTATGTCACTTGAGGGAAGGATTTATTTGGCTTATACTTCCTGGTCATTGAGAGAGCCTGGGGTAGTAACTCAAGCAGAAACTTGAAGTAGAAGCTACTTGCCGGTTTTCTTAGAGACCCATGCTTGGCTAGTTTTCTTATATAGCCCAAGACCAACTAACTGCCCAGGGAATGGTTCCACCCATTGTGGACTGGGCCTCATATAGCAATGAATCAAACAACCCTCCGTAGACATATCTGCAGGGCAACCTGATTTGGGCACATCTTCACTTAAGACTCCTGTCTCAGATGACTCTGGGCTGTGTCAAGTTGAGTAAAGCCAACTAGGACAAATGAAAAGGTTTTTGTCCCCTTTTTTTTGCTATACAGACTCTTTATAAATCTTCTGGCGACCTTACATCTTACCCTGCCATTGGCTACTCATAGCTTCGTGCGTGGCTTCTCGAATTATCATGCCGCACCGTAAGGGGGATTAGTCGGAGTTCCATTGCAAGGCCTATATGGAGTTTTCCCAGGCTTAGTTTAGTCTCTACCAAAATTTCAACTCTGCTTGGTCAAATTCCAACTGTATCCTTGCCTTCCCTCCCTCCCGTGGTCAAAAGAATGCAAAACAGTTCAGTTCTGCTGGCTGCTTCTACCTGATTGGACTACAGCTCCCAAAGGTCTCCTGAACTCATAAACTCTCCCTGGCACTTACTAATTTAATTGATTTTATTTATCCTAAACCTGATAGGTGTTCCTTTTCTAGCACAATGTGTTCTCTTCCCTGATCACTCTGCAACTGTTTTTTGGCTCGAGTATTACTTTTAATCCTCTTCCCTGGGACTAGATGTAGCCAAGAGAATCAACTTTCTCCCGATTCTGACCTGAGTTTCTTGACTCTTTGTCATTCCTGTTTTATGCTGTCTGCTGATTTTGTCAGCTCATTTCTTATTTTAGAGTGAGTATTCTGATTGCCGAGTTTCTCAGTCCCTATCTGCAGCCATTCGGGTCTCTGCTGTTAATGTCGAGGTTTTCTGTTTGGTTGTTTTGCAGGTTCATAGCTGGAGTTATTTCTCTTCTCAGTTGCTGTTGACAGAGATATGGTTGTGGAAATTCCTGGGGGTGTGCTGTTTTCCCTGCTCTGTGGTTTGACTGTCTCTGTGTCAGATGCTCTGAGCCACTGTAGTGGAAAAGGTCTTTGAAGACTTTACAAACTTTTTGGCAAAAGGGTGCTTTCTGCGAGCCTTCTTCATTCCTCAGAAATCCTTTGGTTTGTAGCCGGTAGCTCTCTTCTACCCTGCCTTCTTGCTGTACAGTTAATATTTGTTAAATTTGTTAACATCTGTTCACTATTTGCCTCATTGAGGTTTTGCTCAGGTGTGTGACGTACAAGCGTGTTGAGGGAACCCCACTGTATCCCAGAGCTAATGAAAAAAAATACCATCATTTTAAAAAGCGGTTCTGCTGCCATGGTATCTACAGAAGACGCCACAGGCTGAGGCCGAGAGACTAAGGAACGTGTCAAGTCTTTGCTGCAGTCATCCACCCTTTGTCATTTCCTCCACATGCTCTGATGACAGGAGAATATCTGGCAAGGCTCATCTGACAGATGGGCGGCAGGAGCAGCCATCTTCTCATGGAGCTAGAATAACGAGGATCCCATCTGATCCAGGAGCTGACCTAGGAGCTGGTTGCTAACGTCTGTGACTTCTTATAGCTAGTATCACTCACGCTCCAGAATCAACCATCTTTCTTCACAGTCCCCATCTGCCATCGGTACCTCTCTGGTCCCGTGTGTGACCTTGTCACACAGGTGATGCTTGCATTCTCAGTCCTGTGTATATTCGCCTGTGACTCATCTAGCTAATGGAAATGGAAAGATTGATACGTGGATCCTGGATACAAGACTGCCTTTCCTATGGCACAGTGTGCTTAATGAGGGGCTGGAGCTTCCTCCTCGTTGCTCCCAAGTTCCTGGCAGGACACCTTATTTCCAAGTTCTTTAAGGAAGGGAGAGGGGGATTGAGAAAGATACCATTTCTAGAACTCACAGTAAAGCTATTTCTCTCCTCTGTTTACTTCCATGGGTACTTACAGACTCATACATTAACTTATTAACTTATCAAGTATTTATTATCTGCCAGGACTATTGTAGATGCTGGGGATATATCAGAGAATTGCGTATGGGAGAGCCCCTATGCTTGTAGACTTTCCATCCTGTGGAAATAAGTTTGGAATAAATAGCAAACATGGAACATATCAGGTAGTGATAGATGCTATGGAGGAAAGTTAAGTGGAAAAGGGTAAACGTGGCTTCAGGTTTAAATGAAGCTGTCAGGGGGCCCGTGTGAGAAGATGGTGTCCGATGAAGACTTGAAGCTGGTGAGGGAGCAAGCGACATAGTTTTCTTTCTTGGTCCTCTGTGTTGGCACACAGCTGGGACAGCACCGCAAAGACTCTGAGATAGACATGTTCCGGTGCCATCTGCAGAACAGCATAGAGGCTAGCACGTCGGAGCACAGTGAGTGACAGGTAAAGCCCGGGGAGGAAGGAGGATATGGAGTAGGCAGCCGGATCATGTGGACCTGGTGACCACTGTAAAGACTGTTTTTTGTTTTTTGTTTTTGTTTTTAACATTAATGAGATGGAAAAGAGTGGGGGATGGGGAGGTGTTGGAGGTGCATGGCCCAGGCTGCATTCTAAAGATCCAGGTTCTTTGCTGTACAGGACAGACTCTACAGGAGCAAGGCAGGAACCAAGAAGACAAGTTAGAAGGTCAGTGAAATGGTCTAAAGGCAGCATGCTGGGGGCTCCCATGGGGCAGCAACCCTAAGAGGTGAAAGGTGGACGACGGTTCAGGTGTGTGGTTAAGGATGTCATGGCGTTCTCTGGTTGGCTGGTCGTCAGAGTGAGAGAAACAGGACTGGGGTTACCCTTTAGTAAGTTGGGGTGGGCAGTAGTTTGAAGAACGCTTAAGAACTGGGTTTGGGCATGATGAATTCGCCGTGCTGGTGGGATGTGGTAGAAAGACTATGAAGTTGAATGTATGGGTTGAGTGTGGGAGCTTAGCCAGGAAATGTACTAAGGGGGTTTTCAGTGTACGGATGGCAATTGAAGTTATGAGACCACGAGGGAAGGGAATATAGAGTAAGAACAGGGGAGATTCTAGGATTGCGTTCCCAAGGTAAGGCATTGGGGAGAAAGGAGTCACCAGCACCACATGACTGAGAAGGAGCAGTAAGGAAGAGAGATGTCCTGAGGGCAACGGAGGAAGGTGCTTCAGGGAAGAGGAAGGAGAGGACGGGAAAGTCCGTTCTTGGAAACATATTCCACCCGCTCTACCAACGCCACGTAAAACAGACTCCGTCCTGTGTTACCTTGCTAATAATTTCTTGGCGGTTAATATGTCACAACTGTAGGTTCTCTTCAACCCACCCTTTCAGAAATGTTTTGCTCATTTAAGTCAAATGCTTCTCTTACGGTGGTCCTCAACTGTCCTGATGCTGCAACTCATTAATACGGTAGTTCCTCATGTTGTGGTGACCCCCTATCATTCTGTTGTGCCCACGTTCAGATCCCCAATGACCACCAAGGAGCCCGATCTGATGCAAAACACACGAGGTCTCTTTAATTCAGACTGGAGCCCGGGCCAAATGCCCCCTGACACAGCAGGCGCCTCTGTGGTCCCGCTCACAGGAGGAGTTGAGTTTATATAGGAAAAGAACGCAAGCAGGGTCTTACATGCCTTGGCTTGGCGGTTCAGGATTGGCCCCAGGGGGTTGACCTCTAAAACGATTGGTAGGTATTGACCGGACCTGGAGACCAATACAGCAGGGGAGGGGTGAGGAGACAGGAAAACTAAAAAGAATATGCACAGAGAGGTTGGGAAGTTTCTGATAAGCCTGTTCTCAGCAACCGGGGGTGGAGTAGCACTACTGGACTCAATGTTCCCTAGGGGAGAGGGGAGACTGCAAGGAGTTGCAATTAAGTTTAGCTTTCTAGCTGACATTCTATTCTTTGTTCTCTTTCAAGGACTAGGAAGCGGAGAAGCTTCTTGGTTGAGTCTTTTCAATTTGATTATTTTATTGGCTACTTCATAACCGCAACTTGCTATTGTTAAAAATCATAATGTAAATATCTAATATGCAGGTAGTCTTAAGCGACCCCTGTGAAAGGGTTGTCTGACCTCCGGAGGAGTCATGACCCACAGGTTGAGAAACACTGATCTAGCGAGTCACATAAGATGCTGTCTGGAAACCATCTTAAGGCAGGAACAGTTAAGGGGGTGTGGAGAGTTTAAGGGTGAGGGGCTGGCAGATTGGATGTTGGGGGAGTGTACAAGCATCTTCTAATTTCTGCAGGCTTCTCAGCTAAGCAGGAATCGAAGGTCATGAGCTGAGGGAGGGAGGAGGAGGTGTTGCAGGTTTGAGGAGAGGATATAAAGTAGCTTTCTAAAAGTGTAAGTGATTCCGGAGGGGAATGGCCCCGTGTTTGTGCAGCACCCAGGACCCCTTGGTGTCAGTGGTGATGAAGTTCGTCGACAGTAAGGTGGGGTGTGTTCCCAGGACTTTAACCACTTAGTTGCAAACAGTGGTAGGTAGAGGCCTGTTTTTTTCCAAAGCAATTTTGCCACGTGAGTTCACTCAGGGAGAGAGGGCTGGAGTGTGCTGGTAGCTGGGTGACGGACCCTGAGCTAGGTGAAGGGAAAAGAGGTGGGGGAAAGTCGTCAAGTGAGAGCAGGATAAAGATGGCCCTTCATGAAGGCTGGCGGCTCAAATGTGCTGGGCGAATTCACTCTGCTGAGTAAACCGGGAACCTGTTCCGTTTCTTAGAAGTAAAAATTAAATTGACTTATTTATTTTTGAGTGTGTGGGGGTGGGGCATGTGCACATGTGTATATGGAGTCCAGATGTTGACACTGGGTATCTTCTTCAATTCTTCTCTCTTAATTTTGAGACGTGGTCTCTCACTATACACGGAGCTCACCCATTTGACTAGACTGGCTGGCCAGCAAACCCTGGGATTCCTCCTATCTCTGCCCTACTTGGGGCTGGCAATACAGGTACATGCTGTGGCACTCAGCTTTTATGTACGTGCTGGGTATTAAATCCGGGTTCTCATGCCTGCACAGCAAGCATGCCACAGAGTGAACCATCGTTCCAGCCCCCGATTTTAGTTATTTTTTTTTTTTAATTAACGCACAAAGTAACAGGTTTCTTTATGACATTTCCACACCTGTTTAGCTCTGGCTAATCTCCTTTCCCTCCTCCCTCCCTCCTAGGTCTCCCTCTCCTCCTCCCTCCACCCCCTCCAGTTCCCTACCATAAGACCCAGACATACCACTCCTAGACAGATGCCCAAAGGATTCACAGAGATGTTGGCACATTTATATTTACTGCTGCTCTGTTCACAGAAGCAAGGAGATGAAATTAGCCTAGATGTCCGCCAACAGTTGAATGGATAATAGAAGTTACACACACACGCGCACACACACACGTACATATACATACATACAATGGAATTTTATTCACCTGTAAAGAAAAATGAAATCATGAAACACATAGGGAAAAAGGTAGAACTGAGAAATGTTATATTAAGAAAGATAACTCAGACTTAGGAGGACAAATACTGTATGTTCTTTCTCATATGTAGGTCGTAGCTTCTAATTTGTGTGGGGGGGGGGAGAAAGGGGAGGAGCCAAAAAGGTAGAAAGGGGCTTATGAGAGGGAAACAATGAGGTTTCAAGGGAGGCAGGGAAATTTAAAAAAAAAAAAAAATCAACATACATGGGATTGAGAAGGGGGGTGGGGGGTGCTCCTGAAAGCGGAAGGGAGCTCAGATGCTTTTCATTCTTTTTCAACAAGAGGGAGCGCTGTGGTAGCCTGTTCTCCGTTAGTCACGTGTCCTCTCCGGAAGTCCCGCCATGCGCCCTGCTAGAGTCACTGGCCTGTAACATTTCATTCTAGCTCCTTGTAAGGGAAGAAACGGGTTTCCTTTCTTCCTCATGTTTGTCGTGTTTCCATTCATAGCTGCCCCTGCCTTGAAATCATTCCTCCTCTCTGCAGATCCGTCTTGATTTCTTAAGAATTTGTCAAACTAGGGACGCCATGGTGTTTGGGATGCGTTCCAATGCGCCGCTTGCCTCCCAAGCTGGTGCCTGCACTTCACACCGTGCACCAGGCTGCTATCCCAGTCTTTTGTCTGCGCAGGGCCATTAGGCTGGCTCAGGGTTCTTTCTCCTGCTTTTAGCCCACTCTAATACTGAGTTTAATTTCTAATCCGGGCCTCGGGTGCCTGATGTATCACATGGCCGTAGGCTATGATCTCTCTGTTCAGAGGCAATACTGAACGTTAGGTGTTCTGTCCCTGGGCCTCGGGGACAGAAATTAACTGGAGGTGGTGAGTGGTGGCTCAACAACCATGTTAGGTACTTTTCACTGAATCACTCTGGAGCCAAATTCTTCCAGAATCCCAGCCAGGCAGGGATGGTGTAGCCACAGTTCTTGGCCCACAGAGAAAGCCAAAAGGTCTCTAATTTTTCCTTAATTGATCATTCACTGTGGAAAAAACAATGGAGCAATGATTTTTCAGGGCCCCTCCAGCTGTGGCCTATCTTAAAGTCACCCAGGAGCAGCCTCTGTAATTTCAGATCACTGGGTCCTGCCCTGAGCTTAATAGTACTTCCTCCTAGGAGGTAGGATGAAGGTAACAAGCTCCCTCAGGATTCTGAGGCCATGCCCTAAATCTTGAGAACTACTGTTCTGCTTGACTGTAATTGCCAAGCACTGGGAAAGGAGATGCCATGAAGAGTGGAGAGGGTATTGAAGGGAAGATACGCTCTCACTCCAGCTTCAACTTCCCACCAGGTGGATTTCCATGATACCGCGTATTGTCTGCTGTTTGCCTGTCACACAGTGATGGACACAGAATGGGCTCTGGGTGTAGTTTATGGACTTGAGTCCAGAACGGGCGGCAAGTCATCCGAAGGGAGATACAGGTATCCTTTTAGCCATAGGGCAAAGGGAATTTGATTGGCCAATGGGCCAATGTCTGGGAGAGAAAGTACTCCTTGGGCCTCTCTGAGAGGACCAAGGGGTGTGGCTAACATAAAGGGAGCTTCCAGAAAACCTATGTAGACTTTGTTTAATGTGAGGGCCAGGAAACAAGGGGATCTGGTGATAGTGAGTTGCATAACAGGCTGTAGGACAAAGACACAGAGCTCACGACGTTCCATGGGGTGGTGATGCAATCATCTGTGTAGCATGCACTGGGTTACTATTTTATATTCTTACTGTTTTAAAGGAATAATGGGAAAATTGACAATACAAGGTTGGTGGCTGTGTGGGGAAGGGCGGGAAGTACTAACCTTATCTCAGCTACCGACTCCTTGACTCCTCCTCGTCTCTTGTGTTTTGAAAACAAAGTGTGGAGAGCGCCTGTTTGAGCCTCCTTGCATGTTACATATTACAGGTAGACATCGGCTGTGTTCTCACTTCCAGCCAGTCCCTACCCGCACCCGTTGTCCCTTCCCCTCATGAGACTGATTTCACATCTGCCTCTTCCCGGAGGCGAGGTGGGGTTGGATTGGAGCTTCTCCCCTTTCAGGGGCAATGGGTCCCACTTGACTTCTGGAGAGCTGTTTTGAAGGGTTGCTGAGAATGTCTTACCATTGTCTGTCCATAAGAGCAAACAGGGCGTTCTGCACTCACATAGAGGCAGAGAACTGACTTAACTACAAGGAAAGGATGTTACGAAGCGACGGATGGGAACGGTTCGATTGATCATCTATACAGGCTGATGTCTGACGTTCTGGGAAATCAACAGTCAAGAGAAAGTAAAGAAGCTATGGTTATAAAACCTGGCCTGGGAGGGTCCAGAAGGCCTTTTGACTTTCCACCCACCCGTTCAACCATCCCTGGGTTCTGTCTACTTTGAAAGGAAAGATCTAGGCAGGAACCTTTCATACCTGCATTGAGTAGTCTTCCTCCATAGGAATAGGCCAGACTTATCTCGGAAGCCTCTGGGGGAGGGGGGGAGAGGATGGGATCTGTTTCTATCCCCTGTAGTGCTTTCCTCCTTTGCTCTCCTCGCCCTCATTCATCCCTAGGATACTGGTCCTTGCCCTAGACCAGGGTCCTACCCACTGAGATCCATGGGTGATCTTTGGTAGCACCTATAAAATTATTTTAAAATTATTTTAGTGTACATTAATTGTACAAAGTAGTGAGTTTTTTTTATTGTGGCATTTCCTGCACATACTTAGATTTTGTCTTTGTTTTTAGAATTTTTCTTTTTTAGAATTTCATATAAGAACACAATAGAATATCCTATACATCCCTATTTCCCCTCTTCAGCCCCTCATCATGTCCCTTTGGAAGCATGGGAAGGAATCCTATCAGTGGCCACAGTCTCAAAAAAGAGCGATGCTCTCTCCCCTAGAAACTAGCAGTTGTCGATAGCTCCTAAGTAAGAGGTGGGCTCTGGGCATCATCTACTCCATTTGTGCCAGGATGTGGCTTGGCTTGTTCTCGCGAAGGTCTTGTGCAGGTAACCATGAGTGCGACGGCCATGTCAAGTCCAGATGACAGCATTCCGCAATGCTTCTCCCATCCGTTGACTCTTACATTCTTTCCGTCTCCTTTACCGCGATGTCCCTTGAGCCTCGGTGAGGGGAGGGAGGAGTAGGCTTTATATGGGTGTCCTGTTTGGGGCTGAGGACGCATCCTCTTATTCTCAGCACTTTGACCAATCGTGAGTACCTCTGTCGTCTTTAAACTATCACAGATCCTTGAGTCAAGGTCCGTTGATTATGAGAGCTATCAAAAATTTTGTAATATCGTTTTAGGGGAGGGAAAAAAAGACAATCCCATTCTAGGTGTTATCACTCATGCGTGCTGAATTCTAAAATCTTTAGCTATGAAGAACAACACACTGAAGAATCCAGGAAACAGAAAATTAGGGGGAAAACACTAATTTAAAAAACCGCATGTGATCAGTGTGCCTGAGACCACATTTCACACTTGGGGGCTGCCTGCGGTGAGTTGGCTTAATTCGTTTGTGTGCGGACCACGGAGAAGAATTCCCTCTGCCTTCGTCTGTGCGCTTACTGGAACTCCGTGTAAACGTGCCCTCATTCTGTGTTAGTTCATCATCCTAAGAACAATCAAACCTGAATGCATGTGCCTACCTCAAGTGACGTGAGGGAACCCACCATTGCTTCTCTATGTGACTCAAGACTTTTTTCCCCCCAATACTGTGAAGCAAAATAAAATACAGAAACCAACTGGACGCCAAGGCTGATTCAGGCCGGCAGCAGTCCCCTATCACCTCCGCGCCCAGTTTTTATCTTCCCAGAAGCGAACTCCGTCTTTAAGTGAAATTTAACAAATATTCTATGCTGTGGATCCATTCTTATGAAATGGATGCAGGACACCTGCCCTGCAATGTCTCTTTTTGTGAGTTGTTTGATTATTGATACGATGCATTGATATTGTGACCGTGATCTCGTTTACAAGGATTTCTGATCCTACAGATGGAACAACAGAGAAGTTAGGGGTCCTGGTGCCACCTCGACTCCGTTTGAGAGTCAGGAGCTTTTGAAGTGTTGTGCTTTTGTTTCCTTATCTATAAAGTGAGAGTTCTTACGAATTCTCAGAGAGTTGTGCGATGATTGAGATAATACAAATGCTGCTTTTTGCACATCCTGACTCATAATAGCACCATCGTGTCTGATATTATTAAATATTTTTTTAGACACCATGTAGAGGAGACAAGCAGAACATCTTCCGCAAGCCTGCCTTACGCATTTCTTGGCCCTCACAGGCTGTTCCTGTCTCTGAGTCTTGCTACTTTGTGTCTCCATTTGCTTCACTGCCAGCCCTGAATCCCCGTTCTCCACATCATTGAGGTTTGGTTTTTCCTTGCAAAACTCTGGGGTACCCCCTCCACAGAGTGTTTACTGGCTGTGGCTAGGGAGGTCGGAGAAAGATCTTTCATCTAAGCTTTTTCACAGATCTAAATGTCACTGGCCTGCATCTGGCGCCTTCCCAGACTGCCCTATTTATTAGTCATCTTTTAGGTATTTATGTCGTCATCCATCCACGCACCCCCTCCCCCGCCATGCCTCCCTGTGTAAATGTTCTGTCTTCCAGCATCAGTACTTACCCTAGGCATGGCTTAAGGGTAAGCCATTGATGGAGCCTCTGGAGACCCACCCAAAGACACACTAGCTGCTGGGCCGTGCAACATGGCTCTGTCTTCAGACAGGTCAGTGCCCTCAGGATGGAGATGCTGGTTTTTGACTGTGGGAAGTCATCACCACCACCACTGCAGTCTCCCCTTCTTGCCAGCTCAGCTCCCTCCTGTGGCTGATTGAGGGAAAATAGATGTCCAGAGAAAAGTAGAGGAAAGGTAATTTGTTTCAGTGTTTACAGAGGGTTTGTGTATAATTAGCAGTTCATTTCTGTGACACAGTTGGCCTCCTTGGCTTGGAACCTGGCTCTGAAATACTCTTAAAGGGACCCAGACCTAGTAAGGGAGAAAGAGCATGCCCTAGGCCTGGTGAAAAGCAACCCTTCCGCTGAATATTTCTCCCTCCTCCCCTCCCCTCCCTTCTGAGCCCACTCCGTACCTCCTCTTCACCCTCCTCCTCTCCCTTCCCTCCCCCTCCACTTTCCCCTCCCCTCCTACCCCCTTCCCTCCTTTCTCTCCTCTTCCTCTTGACTTGAACCTCTCACCAGTTCCATCTTTGCATATGCTCATATCAGCTTGGGACCTCGTGGTCAGGACAGTGGCTGCCTGCCCTCCTGTCATGAGCCCCATGATCACCAGAAAAGTTCTCAGCCTCTCCTTCCAAGTATCAAATAGACAAATGTGCATCTGTCTTTTCATCAATAATACGGGGGAAGTAGTCCTGCTGTTCCTACCCTAAAGGATTTTTGTTGCAATCATATCAGATACACCATATGAACGTACTTAGGAAAATGCATTGGTCTCTTGCTATGTGAATACGCTTTGTATGAGTGTTTGCTCATGTGAGCTGGCTCTTACAAACTCCATTTTGCTGAGTGGGCAGATTCTTTTTTTCTTTTTCTTTTCCTTATTTACGGAAGGGTTTGATGGCACCAGAGGCAAGTACAACAAATTCTCATCCTATTTTCTGTTCCTTAGCACATTTGCTAAGTCCATGGCTGAACTGCCCTCATGCCCTGTGTTCCTGCTTAGAAATGCAGTTGTTCATCATGTTATCCATGTATGGAAAACCCCCACCTCTGGTGTAAAAATGGCTTCAGAATGCATCCTAATGGTTCTAACTAGTTCTTGCCGGTTTGCGTCTGCCCTGAGTTACTGAGGAAGTGTTGCTGCTTCTAGACTCTAGTGCTGTAGGACTCTCCCCAGCTACAGACGTTGAGGCAGACTTGGGTAAGAATGGCTACATAGCTTATAACAAAATCACATCTGTTCAACATGAAATTAAAGAACTTCTTTTTTTTGTACATTGAAATCCTGCCTTGACACGATTAAAAAGCTAACCTGTGGCCAGCTCAGTTTCTTTTCTTTTTGTTTTGTGACAAATCTATGATCTTTGAAATCTAAAAATAAATATTTTGCTAACACACATTTTGTTCCTATGGTAGATCAACATAATCTATTAATGTAATTATATTGATATAAATAATTCACTTGTAAATGAATATCGCTATTAGCAGCTTGATACCCATGGTTTCTCTTCTGTTCTAGTGACACTGAGAGGTTGCACACGCACGTGCATGTGTGTGTGTGTGTGTGTGTGTGTGTGTGAAAGACATGTTTATAGTCACTTCTATGACTTGTCACCAAATGAGTGTCTTCAAGAATTGATTAGACAGAGCTAGTGAGTTCATGAAGGAATATGGTAGCCTCAGGCATTGAGTCACACTGAGAAAACCTATGTCTGGTCCCAGGTTTTGTTTCTTTACCATTACTGACCCTTCTAATGACTTCAGGCCAGCCATTGGCCTGGGAGACTCCTTTTCTTCTGTGAACGTGAACACAAATGCAGTACCTAGTTCATACTGTGGCGGTAAGAACTGGGTAAGAATGTGGAAGAGCGCTTTGTGAACCAGGGTAATGCGTGACGAATGTAAGCTCTTGTGGAGATACGGTGAGGTTGTGAGCACTTGTGTGAGAATTGCCATGAGGATGCTCACACATCGTCTAGCATGTTTTGATAGATATGGTCAATGGAGTCCTCTGAAAATAAAGGCAGAATGTGTGTCTAAAATATTATTAGGATCACACTCTTTCCTTTGTGTACAAAGCCTTAAACTGTCGTTACCCTTTACAATCATTTCCTTGATAATGTGAAACAAAGTCCCTGGGCAGAATAGTGTGTGTGTGTGTGTGTGTGTGTGTGTGTGTGTGTGTGTATTTTTCCCTGGGAGATGCAGAAATAGAAGGGTCTGTGGGATCTTAAATCCCCTCCATGGGACTCATCCGTATCTGAATTATCATGCTATGGATACCATCTGCCTTTGAGGGTACCACTACCTCAAAAATTAAATTATAGCTATCAGCTCCTTTAAGACATATGGTAGCAAAGGCAGAGTTCAAAGGGCAGCAACCATGTGCATACCCAGGGCCACACCTCCTGTATGCACATGTTCAAGTTTTTGACAATACATGTCCCCCCAAATATGAGCCATGCTGGAAGATCCAGCTAAGTTGCTATATCTGTCAGCAGCTTCCCGTGCCCTTTCTGGAAAGGAGGCTCCTTACTTAATTTCCTGCCTATCCTTGTCACAGTGTCACTCCCTTCCCTGACCCTATGTGCTTGACCAATGGCAGGCAGGAGAGGAAGGGATGTCTTAGGGCATATCATCATCACCTGTCCAAAGGGAGTTTCAAGAGTCTCCTCTGGAAGGCACAGTTCCCATGTCCTGCACACAGCTCTGTGTGCGTTTGTGCACGTGTGCGTGTGTGCACACGGGCCTGCCTAGGCTCAAATTCTCTGCATGCCTGGGTAGCCCTTTGTCATTTTGCAAGACTCTTAGTTGATCCAAACCACTTGTGGATTCTCTGTTATTCAGATTTGATAAAGGGTCTTTCCCGGGTACCAGACATGCTGTACATGATTCATAAGGAGGGGATGAAGCAGAATGGGAGACGATAATAACCGAGGGAGCAAAAGTTCCCTGCTTTGTTACAAGCTGGGATAATGAGTCGGCGGCACGTGCGTCCCAAGGTCGGGCTGTACTTGGGGTGGGGACCTGAGTGTCCAAGACTGAGGAAGGAAGAGAACGCAGGAGGGATGCAGGGGAGAGGGGGCTGAGGGCAGGGAGAATTCCTGTGCCTGCTTCCACTCCTGCAAAGAAGGGATATCCTGGGGTCTTAATCATCTCCCTATGTCTCATTCTGCTCCTGGATTAATTAAATTCTTGTGGTAATTTGGAAGTTTCCATATCCTCTGTAGCTATGGCAACCGACCTCTTCTATGGGACCCACCCAGTATTTAGAGCATCCTTGAGGTTTGGATCCTCCGTGGCTTTACAGTTGGGGTCTGTACAGTGGTGAGTAGAAATCGGTTTTAGAGGAGACAAGAGATGATGTTGCTTTTGCCAAAGCCATCTCGTTTCCCGTGGCTTCCGCTGTGACTTGCCCCTCTGCTATCACTGGGTGAAGCGTCTCTCTCCTCCATAAACCCGTAGGCCTTTCTCGTTGTCTTCCCTTTTCTCTCTTAGGACAAAACTCATCGCTGAGATCTCTATGAACAATAGAAAATAGAAAATACACACACACAAAGATGAAAGAAAACTGAGATAAGCACACTGCCTAACATTTATCTTACACCTACTGTGTGTCACGCATGTTACACGTGTGGCTTCCAATCCTCAAAGTAGTCCTGACGGTGACTCTGATCATTCTTCATTTTACAGATGAGGTGATACAGGACCGCTCTGGGTTATATAGCTACTCTGTGGAGAGTCTTGCCTTGTTGAATAGAAAGCCCTGGTTCTTTCCATCTCTCCCTGATTCTATGAGTTAGAACAGAATAGGAGAGAAAGTAGATGATTTGAGAAGCTCAGATTAATTTATGCACCACCTACCAGAGTGCTTACTTTCTAACTTCTGGGCCTGTTAGGAGGCAGAAGAGATCTTCCTCCTGGTCTCAAGGAGAGAAAGCATGACTTGTGCTCTGTGTCTATCTTGGTACTGTGTTGAGGGCCCTTTGAGCATACGGACCGAGCACTGAAGGGCATAAGTGCAGCCATGATAATATCTTTCTGGAGAAATCAGGAGAGGCTTCATGGGGAAACATCAAAGAGGTAGAAAGATATTATTTAGCCAGCAATATTGTTGAAGCATCATGGATGAAATATCTGTGTTATTTCTAAGAGATACAAGCTCATAGCAGATTTCTTAGTTCTTTGGCTCTTACAGTCTCTCTGCTCCCTCTTCTAGAATGTTCCCTGAACCTTAGGTGTAGGAGTTGTATTGTAGATACATTCATTGTGCTATACATACATCCCTATGGTCAGTTGTTCTCTGCATTTTGACAAGTTTCGGTTTTCCATAGTGGTCTCTGCCTATTGCAAAGTGAAGGTTCTTTGGTAAGAATTGGGAGCTATATTTATCCGTGACTCTAAGGATAAGAATTTAGAATGCAGTTGGGAATTATAGTTTATTAAAGTGGTGGTAGTAAGTTCTCTAAGATTCATGACCTCACTGTCCCTGTGTAGTTGGCTGGGCTACCAGTTCCAGACATGTTTTCTTATTTGCTGAGAGTAATTAGTCAATCAGTCAATTAGACAGCAGTTGGTATCACCAATATATGAATGCCACTATTGCACTTTTAGGGATATCTCATCATGCTGGTCATTGTTGTGGTTCATAGGCTTCATAGCTGGGTAGGATTATTGGTCACTTCTCTCCATGGGTAGCTTACATAGCACCTTCTGGTTCTATGAAAGCTAGTCCTCAGGGAGGAGACTTCCAGTTCAGCTTGGATCCTCTGAGTCCTGTATCAGAAGTACATGGTTTCTTCAGCAGTAGGGACTTAACATTCAGCCTCTGGGAGGCAACAGAAAAAAATAGGCGTGCCAATGTTGACGAGAAAAACCCCCTGGGTTCCCAGTCCTAGATTAACTAGGAATGCTGAGAGTGGGAGAAATAGTCTCCCCACATGGAGGAGCCCCCTAATTGGTTTTCTGGTACCAAATGGTTTAGCCCTAAAAATCACACACATGCAACACTGAGTGGGCTCAGCAAGTTGTAGCTATATAACTATGTATGGAGAAAGCAGGGGAAAGGGAAGGGCTCAGCAGAAGCAGGATTGAAGGTGTAAACTTTGTCACCATGTTCTGAAGGCTGCTGCAGTAAATGGGATGGGGAGGAAAATGCAGAGACGGAGACTGGAGAGGATATTGGAAGTGAACAGTAAAGGACGTCAAATATTCCTCAGTGTCTGTCTAATTTCTTCCCTCAGGGAATGGTGTCATTACTTGAAACCATCATTGGCTTATCTGTGCTTCATGTTATCCGAGTGAGTTTGTCTAGGTTCCTGCAGTGCCTTGGAGTTCAAGTTTAGGATTGGTCCAATGGGCTTGAGTCTGTCCTCTCTACGCTTCTTGTGATCTTTGAGTGGGCCCACAGAGGCTTTAGTACTCTGTCTTCCCTCTTGCTTCATGTCCCTTGCTCTTGTTATAAGCCCTAACCTTCGAGATTTGTCTTTACTTCCCACCTGTGATCACATTCTTCCCTCTGTTTAACAAAATATCTGTGTGTACGTGACGTGTGTGTTCATATATGGAGCATGGGCAGGTACACGCCATGATGCTAGTATGGATGTCAGAGGACAACCTTAGGAGGGTTGGTCTTCGTCCCCCCTTTGTTTACAGAGAGAGTCTCCTATTGTTCACAGCTGTGTGTACCAGGCTAATGAGCTGGGTGATTCTCTTCTCTCTCCCACAGAGCTCACCATCGGAATACTGGGATTACAGATACGCACCACTGCATCCGACTTTATGTGGTTTCTAGGGACACACATTCAGGTCCTTGCGCAATCTCTGCAGCCCCTTTCTGTTCTTTAGTCTAGCAAACTCTACGGATCCTTCACCTTTCAGCCCTAGTGTTCTCCATCTAGTCCCTTTTCACACTCCTGTTTTCTCTTCAAGCATTACCACTTCTTGTGGTGGTGATTACGTTTACACTGCACTCTAAACTCTGTAGATGTCAGTTATTTGTCGTTTTGTGATTATGCCCAGAAACCCTTGACGTGTCCAGCACAGAGTAGATGCTCAGTGAAAATGCAGTGGGCCACTGGATGGATGGAGTAGTAGCCTCTTACGGCTAGGCACTGTGCTATGAACTGAGGAGAGGGTGATGACCAAGCAAGACCCCTGCTCCTCTGGTGCTCCTGCTCTCTCGGAGGACAGACATTAAACAACTTAGAAATAAGTAATGTCAGGCAGTAATAAATCACACGAAGGCTAAGAAAGCGAAGGAAGGAACAGAATGTTGGGGGCAGGCAGGTAATACATTAATTAAGGCTTGAGTGGGGTGACTCAGTAAGGAGCTGGTGGAAGTCTGCATACAGGAGATGCGCTGGCCCTGGGAAGCCTGGAGTGAGGGCTTCTCAGATGGAGAGCCAGCTAGTGCAGGGACCCCCAGCGATTTCCTTATGGGCTCGGAGAATAGCAAGAAAGGCAAGGGGGCTTGATCACTCTGAAGAGACAGAAGGAGGGAGGGAGTGGGTTGGGAAAGCAAGAGCTAACTCATGTTGGGCCTTGTAGGCCACTGTTAGGAGTTTGCATTTTGTCTTTAAGTGTTGTGGGAAGAGCAATTATAGTGTATATGTGTGTATACACACACACACACACATACATACATACATATACACACACATACATATACATGCAGAATCATCCCTCTGCCTGCTACTTGGAGAATTGGTTATGCTGAGGCGTGAAAGGAAGAGGGCAGCAGTAGTCATAATGAAATCTGAATGGTTGTGTAAGTAGGAGAACTGGGCATCCGTTTAAGTAGGGCCTGTGTTGAAGGTGGACCTGTCAGGTTTCCATTGGGTGGGAAGTGAGATAGGAGAGAAGGGAGGTCAGATTCCTCAGCTACATTGACATAGCCTAACGGTATCTTTTACTGAAGTGGAGGAACTGAGAAGGGGCTGCGTGCTGGTCCAGGTCACAAGTTAGTTTGGTGTGTCATTTGGAAATGCTCACTATTCAGGTGGAAATGGCCACCTGAGTTAGGTGTGGAGGATGTGTGAGTCTGAGGCTGAGTTAAGACATGAGGTGGAAATTCGCGAATACTCAGTTCGTTAATGACATTAGGGTCATGGGATCAACTGGTATTCCTTGAGGAGAAGGTGTAGAGAAAGAGGAGGCCAGTAGCTGAGCTCTGACAGCGACTGCAGGGTATTGGGACCATAGCAGGCTTGTCACTAAGGCCCTGACAAATTGGGCATTTCTCTTAATTTTTAGGAAGTTACCAGACCAGACTCTAGAATCAGTTTTTGGATGTGACAGAGACTGGTTTTTCAGCCAATGAGCTTGTGTGACAAAGAGATTCTTGTGTGGAGGGAGAGTCTGGTTCAACTTGGTCTTGGTTCTTTTGTCCACTGTAAAATTATATAGTCTCTCAAGCTGATTTTTGTTGGTTTGTATGTCTGTGCATGTTTATTTGTACATACTTGATTGTATGTGTGTACATGTGTGTAGCTGTGTTGGGTATCTTCCTCAATCACCCTTCATCTTTTATTTATTTGAGGTAGGGTCTCGCTGTGTAGTTCTGGCTGGCCTGAACTCTCTGGGTGGCCTAGGGTGGCCTTGAATTCAAAGAGGCTCACCTGCTTCTGTTACCTGAGCACTGCGATTCAAATTGTGGGCACCACCATATCTGGCTTACCAATTTATATTTTGAAACATGAAAACTCAACCTGGAGCTCAGTGAGCCAGCTGGACCAGCTGGCCAGAAAGCCCCAGGATCCTCCCTGTCTTTGCCTTCCCAGCACGGGGGAGCAAGCTGATGATTTCCACAGCTTGATTTGTACTTCTATAACTGTTCTGTTCATTCACCGAACATCTATTGGGGGCCTCGTCTATGCTAGGCGATGGTCCTATGCATTAGAATGCTGATTTTCCAAACACATGCCTTTTCCCAGTTCCTTTCCTGCGTTTAGGGTCATCAGTGCTCTCTTACCCGGTTTTCAATGCATTCGCATCGTGACGCCATGTGTCTGCTCCACTGTTCATATCTGTAGCTCACTATTAGACACTATATTTAGTCTTGAAACGATTGCAGTCATCTCTTTTTGTCTTGCATCCCATACATTAGGAATTCCTGTTGGCCCTTCGTCTGGGCTTACCTGGAAATCTGGCCCCGGTCCTGATCGTCAGTTGACAAGGCCATCAGTCTCTCGCTTGAGTTAATGCAGTATCTCCTGATTGCACACCACCACACTTCAGAGTGTCCTGAGGATCCTGGTTCATGTCAATCAGAGCATGCCTCTCCTGTTCACTGAACCCTTTGATGGAGGCTCCTCTCGATGCCTGAAAGACAAAGTGTGCTCAGGCTCGTACAAAACCTGCTATCTCACTTTCTCTGTCTGTTCTAGGCACAGTGGCCTAGAAGACTCATGAGAGTCGCTCCTGCCATTTGAATCTTACTGGGATGTTTTCCCCCTGCTGTGGCTGGACTACGTTCTCCCCTCAGGTCTTCAACTCAGTCTTCCCTAACCATACACTATTTAAAGTTGAACCCCTGTCTCCCATGCTCTTCCTTTATGCTGTATTTCTCTCCAGAACACTTAGTACTGTCTATGGCTGTGTGTGCTTGCTCCTTTTATTTTATCTATGGACTAACCCATCCCACTAGCTGTTAAGTCTCTTGAGGACATGGCTTCTGTCCCATGTACTGTGCAAGTAGTTTCTATTAGAGAAATATCAAAGTAAATATTTAGTAAACATTTGCTGAATAGACAAATGACAGAGCAGGAGTTCATGGGATTTGTCAGTTGTTATCCCTGCTCTTTGCGCCAGGCTATCTAGTGACCAGCGAGGAACATTTATGAGATACTGAGATGCCGTTAGGGACTAGGTCTGCCTCTCAGAGCAGCATTACTGTTCCAGGAAGCCAGCTGGGTTGAGCCAATTCACTACGATGTCCTTAGTATCATCAGGCAAACTGACCATGTTGGGTTTGGGGTTACATGACTCCACCAAGTACCCCTTTGAGGCTATATCAAAAGCAATTGCCATTTATTGAAGATCCACAAAATATATGTTTAAACATGAAATTAATTTTGGAATCCTTGCCTGGGATTAAGTGTCAGGATCAGGATTCACAAGGGAACCATCCTGAAGCTTCATCTAGACTTGGCTCTGGTGCTGTGGCAAGCCTCAAACACCTTGTGCACATGGTTTGAATCTAAATGAACTTAAAACCAGGAAGGAAAGCTTGCAATCCTTAAGAAGGGAGAGTCGCAGGTGTTTCGTGTTCTGAGAAGGCCAGTGTGAGGAATCTCAGCAAATGCTTTCCTCATCCCTATGATATACTGGGCACGGTTTTGGTGTGCTGTAGACACATTATGTTTTCCCAACAACTTTAGGGATTGGATGATTGCTTTCCCACTTCACAGCTGAGACTAGCAAGGCAGTTTGCTTTCAGAACCTGTGCTCGTCTTTATTGTGCTACAGTGATCTCAAAATGGATGTCATTAGAAGGGCTTTGGGTGAATAGAGAAGTTATTTAATATTCTTATGTGTTACATTTTCATTTTGATTTGTGGAGAAGAGATGTGCATGAAAATTGAGGTTTTTTTGTCTTTTGTTTTTTTTGTTTTTGTTTTTTTTTATGAGCCACGCATGTGCGAGCACTGTAATTAATATTTCCAGGAGAGAACAGTCCCCACTGCCGTGCCTCCCTGTTGGCTTCTCTCATGACACTTTCCCCATAAGAGAGAATGCTAAAGTAGGACTGTCTTTTTGATGAAAGTCCTGAGGCTTCTGGACACATGGGGACTGGTCAGGTGCTCTTAAGCATTTCTCACCTTTGATCCTCTGTACTGAGGAATTCTTGATTGCCTAGGAGTGAGTGATAGGTTATAGAGGAGCCAGCTCTCTGCTGTCTCCTGTTCTTGCCTTTGCCCGCCTGTGTCCCGCACCCTGTGATGTCTCTGGCTCACCAGCAGGTGCCAGGGGCAGTGGAGGCCAGCTTTGGCTACAGCTCTCTCTCTGAACCTCAGACAGGAGGGCAGAAGACAGGCAATGCTGAGGCGGAGCTGGGCCATGGCTATACGACTGTCAGTACTATCTGCCCTCCTGTGAAGATAAAAGAACTGGCCATTTCCATTCTGGAAACACTGGCCTGAACAGAGGTGCCACGCTTGGGCTGACTGACTCTCATTCTGATTTCAAAGGAAGGTCCTTATGACTTCCATGAATGGGGCCCAAATGTCTACTCTTCTTCCCTTGTATTCTGGGGTCTTGGGTGCAGTCAATAATTCCATCTGGTTGTCCTATTTACCACTACATCAGGGACCTTGTGTCAGGAACCCCCTACACACACACACACACACACACACACACACACACACACACACACACACGTATCAGCAGTAGCCTTCTTTTGAGTACAGCAATAAGGATGCTTAGAGCCTACTCTAGACACCTGCATTCAACACATACCCTAGAACTTCCCACCCTTCTTCTGGGCAGTCTCTAGGCAATGTTCTTTGTGGGAAAAATCCAATGCAGAATCGTGCGGAGCTGAGAGCTAGGGTTAGCTGTACTTTCCCTGGTATCAGATTGGGCATCGAGAAGTGGGAGGAGGTGGTGCAGTCGGATCGGTCCCTGGGGGCAGTGTCTACACCAGCCTTCGATGCTCTGCAGAACGCCAGGCCTTACTCTCATGTAATTAGGCTTCTAATGGCACTCTCTATTGACAAGGGTGAGCAGCTGCCAGGTTGATTCAGATGAAATTGGGTCGCCTGTCACGATTCCTGAGGGACTGCGGGAGAACTGTGCTTACTCTATACCTTGCCCTACTTTAACCTGTGCCTGGATCCGGTCCCATACCTCATCTGGAGGGGAGGAGAGGAGGCCATTCAGAGCTCTCTGGCCTCTTTAGGGCAGAGTCTGGCCCTGAGTTACTGCCCTCAGGTTGGCATGGAGTTTTGTCAGTGGAGATCAGAGTGAACGCTACCCCTGCCTGAGTCTAATTTGTAGAACAAGTGAAGGGCAGTGCTCCTAAGTTTTTTCCTGGGTTGAGAAGATGAGAAAGGCCCCGCTTGTCATTCTGAGAGTGGAGGAGGGATCGGAACTTATTTGTCTTCTTCCAGAAAACCAGGCGCTGTAGTTGATAGCTCCCCTCTGAGAATGGAGATAAGGGGAGCAGTCCAGAGACGGAGCGAGGGAAGAAGAGAAACAGTGATTTCTGGTGTGCGTGCATACCCAGACATTCTCGTGTTTAACTGTGGAGGAAGCAGAGAGAAAGAAATGAGAATCGGCAGGGAGAGTGCCTAGACGGGTGAGGGCTGGAGCAAAGGGGACAGGAGAGGAGGACTCTGCCTGAAGAGGTAAAGGAACCACCTGGAGGTGGAGGAAAGCTGGGTCCAGGGAAGCTCTTTCTGGGCTCCATCTTCCAGGGCTTCCCCACTGAGCCCCAGCCAGGCTCAAGGCCGAGGATAAAGTGTGGAAATCTCAAGCAGAAGTGCACTGTGGCACGGGCGGTGTTTTCTTTATGTTCCTGAACCTGGAATAACAATAACAGCAAAAGAAAACAGTGAAGGAAAGAGAAAGGGTGGAGGTATGAAACTTTAATCAATACTCGGTGTTCTTAACAATTCAGGAGCTGCACAGACCTTATTATCCATGCGGCTATTCCTGTCACCTCCCAGAACCCTCAGAGCAGCGCGGGCTACTGCCCAAGTCTGGGAGATAGTGTGTGACTCCGTCACTCTGCCCTTCTTGTGGGAAGGGGGAGCCGTGAAACCATGCAAGGATGGGGTGGGGTGTGGTCTTCAGCACACGGAGGGTGTTCATCCAATGGAGACTTTCATGTAGACACTGATGTGTTTGGATATAAACTTGAGCTAATGTGGAGACTTAAAACTCAGCCATTGGCTGGGGATGTGGCTCAGAGATGGAGCTCTGGGGCAACCAGGCTGAGGCTCCGGGTTCTACCCCACCAGTACAGAACCACCAATGTGTTCTACTTCATCTCTCAGCACCTCCCTGCCAGCTCTCTAAAGCTCACAGCTGTACCATGACAGGGCACCTTCTGTATGTCCTGATGCTTCCTCTCCTCTGGGGCCCTCATTTCTTCTCACAGACTTTCTCCCAGGGGATTCCCGTTGAAAGTCCCTTGACTGTACATTCTGTAAACTGATGACTCAAATTTATATTTCTACCCCAGAAATTCTGAGCTCCCAATGTATCTTTCTAATGAGCTACTGTTGGCATCTGCTGTGGTTTTCATGTTTGGCCCTTGTGTTCACGTGTTGGGAATTTAATCGCCGAAGTCATAGGTTAATGATACTTAGAGGAAGGACAACTGGGAGGTGACTCAGTTCCTGAGGGCTATCCTAATGAGTGGATTAAAGGATTAGTGGGTTATCTCAGGAGTGGCTCTAATACAAAAGCAATATCCTATGGCTTCCCTGTCCTGCCTTACCACATGTATGCCCTCTGCTCTGCCATTACCCAGCCCTTACCAGATGCTGGACAGATGCTGGAATCATGCTTTTGCACTTCCCAGCCTCTAGAACAGTGAACTAAATAAATCTGTATTCTTTATTTAAAAAACAAAAACAACCATGCTCCGTTTGTGGTCTTCAATAATATCACAGAAAACAGATATACCAGCATCTGCTAAGAGCCTCTCTATTAAACTGTTAGCTGACTCGAACCTCTCCAATTTCTCAGGTTCCCATTTCCCTAAATTTCCCACTATCTAATGTCGTCTTCTTCCTTCCCACCAATTCTTCTTGCAGTATTGCTTCCCTTCAACTCCATCTCTGCGGACACCATCTCTAAGATGTATCTCAGTCTTCTGTTTCTAACACACACACACACATCCTAACCTGTTCTGGCTGTTGTTTCCTGGGGTCTTCAGCATCATTTACACCAGCTTCCCAGCTGTTTCTCTTACTCTTCTTCATTCATCACTCTGCATCTAGAGTGATTGGTAAACCACACCCATTTCTTGTGCCAGTTCTTTTTAAAGAGCTCCTCTTTGGATTCCTTTTTGCACCTGCATGATAGACTGAATGTCTCAGTGTGATCCTTCCAGACGAGGTCATCTTGCTCTCTAGCTCCTGGGTTTTGTCCTCTAGACATCCTGGCTTTCTGTTAGTATCCATGTTCACTCCCAGCCTCCTTCAGAAAGCCCATGAGCCTCAGCTCTCTCCCTTTCTGGCTGGCCCCATTCATTCCATTCTGAGTTAAAGAGATGCATCCTCAGGAGTGTCTTCTCTGAGCATTAACCATAAAGAAAGCTTCCTGTAGAGCAGACGTACCTCCTCAAGGTCTCTTTAGTGTTCTCAGCACCACGGTACCATCCTGGTATTTCAGCAACACTTTGTTTACTGCTACTCCTCACCCTAAATGGAGGACAGCCAGCCCATGTCTGCCCTGCTGACTGTGATGTCTCCAGGAGACAGCCCCATGCCTGGCCCACATAGGGCTGAACACATGACCAACTTCGTCTAGTAAACCTCTGTACCTGGGGCTTTGATTCTAACACAGGGGCAGGGAAGAACAGGACAGGGTTTTGGAAAGGGTATTATAGAGACGTTTTGCTTTTAAAGGTTCCCCTGGCTCCCATGCTGTCTTGCTCTCTGTTTGGTGGAATTGCTACCAAATATGCAAATATAGTTCTTCCAAGTGGAGTTCACATGCTTCTTGAAGACTGTGGATATGTTCTCATATCCACCATATTTTGTTTTCTTGACTCCTATGTGTATGTAGATATGTCCTGGTTTCTATCTTACCATATGGAACTTCCTCCTCCACCCTGGGCCTCCATCCTTGAGATCCTAGCATTTCCCAGGGCCCAAAGTGCCTGAGCTATGACAACCTAACAGCTGCGTGTTCTTGGTCCTGGTTCCTATTCTCTAGAAGCTTCAGCTCTCTGCAAAATGCGAATGAGATTATTAATGGTAATAATACCTTGTCTGTCTTTCAGGGCTGTTGTGATGGAGAGATGAGTTCATTTATGTCAAACGCGTTGAAAACCATGAAATTCACTAAGCATGTGGGAATGAAGACAAGGCATTGGGGAGTGAGCAGAGCTGAGCGGTCCCTCCCTAAGACAATGGGGAAGAAAGTTTCCTTGGGAAGGTGGAGGGAATGGGATGCTAAGGGAAGGTGGTATCTCAAGCAGGGTTCCAGCTGGATGGAGAAGACAGCTTTAGCTGAGGCTTTGAAGATTTTATAATAGTCACACTTCGCCGATGTGGTAAAGCATACAGGATCAATGAGCAATGCTTAGGCCCCAAGGCGTGGCTCTAGTCCAGTGGGTCTCAATTTTCCTAATGCTGCAAGTCTTTAATACAGTTCCTCAAGTTGCGGGGACCCTCGACCACAAAATTATTTTCGTTGCTACTTTATCTGTCACTTTGCTACTGTTACGAGTTGTAATGTAAATATCTGATATGCAGATGGTCTTAGGCGATGTCTGTGAGGGGGGGTGTCATCTGACACCCCTCCCCAGGGGTTTCTACCCACAGGTTGAGAACTGCTGCTCAAGCAGATGTTTGCTGAGTCTAAAGGACCAAGATGAAGAAATGGCACGATCAGAGCCCAGTGACAGCTGGAAGCAAGGCAGGGCTACTAGACCGATCAAAGGGACCCAGTCCTATTGGGAGTACATCTGGAAGATGCCACTGGGAAAGGCATAGCTCAATCATAGCCCCACTGCGAGTGCCTCCTCGCGTGGTTAAGGAGAGGCAGGTGAGCTCAATTGTAGGGTCTTCTTTCTCAGGTCGTAGAGAGGTGTGTGAGGAAGCAAGAAAGGCGGGAACAAGCTAAGAGTCACGAGGGTATCCAGGAGAGGAAATAGTATGAGAAACACCAGAAATGCTAGAAAATATTTAGGGGAGGATTTAAAGCCAGTAGGAAGCCTTACATGGGAATGGCCGGAGTGAGAATGGAAAGTGCAAGGACAAATTGGAGGACAAAGAGAATGGGTGAGGCTTGGGTGTGGGGAGGATGGGAATGGAGACAGGTATGGAGTCTGTCAAGCACCAACTGTGTCCACAGGGATCCAGAGTGACTTCGAGGCTGGCGTTCACGCTGAGATCCCTTTGCCTCCTTCTCTTCTGTTTCATTCTCGGGCCAGGGTCTGTGTGACCAGGGCTTCTCGGTCACAGTCTTCATTTCTGAAAGCGTCTCTCTCCCTTATCCTGGTCGCATATTATCAGTGCAGACATAGGAATCGAAGATGGACGCTTCCGAGCTTGCCATGGGCAGTCTGCTGTGTCTCAGCTCTTCTGCCATGGCTGGGACCAAGCCAGCAGCTTTGACATGGGTGAGGGTCACACCCGAGGATCTGGACTGCCCACAAAGGATGTTGAGGTTGGGAAGGAGTAGAGCTTGACTGCCTTTCTTCCTTGGCACCTGGTATTTTCCCCCTTGGCACCTGAAAGAACGCTTTCCTCAGCAGGGCCACCTCCTGCCATCTCTTTATTGTAATGCCAATTCTTACTTAACATCTGCCAAGCACAAAAGGTGCATCAGGGCTCTGTGGAAACAGAGTGAAATGCTGGCAGTGCCCCCTGGTCCTGAAGGAAGGCAGGCAGGAAAATAAACAGAACCCCAGGAGATAATGGAGAGAATGGCAGTGGGGACTGGCTGGCTTGCTTGCTTGCTTGCTTGCTTGCTTGCTTGCTTGCTTGGTTCCTGGCTGCTTGGCCTCCTCTCTCCACCCCTCTCTTCCTGGAAAGACTCTTGCTTTAAGCAAGAAAGGGTTGTGTCAGTTTATTTCTGACTAGGAGTGTGAGTGTGAAGTCAAGGTGCTTTGAAAGCATGTATTTGGGGGATGGTTGCTAAACAGAAAGCCAGGTATGATGGGGAAGGCTTGGAATAATGGGAGAAGGAGGCTTCTGGGCTTGCTGGGGTGGTGGTATGTTAAAGTGGGCGGAGTACATTGGCTTCAGTGTGGTTAAGGGAGCTCAAAAGCAGGGTAAGGAATTGGTGAAGACTTTGCCCAGGCGCTTGTATGCTTGTAATGCATTATAAATGAATATCCTAATAAAATGTATTCATTACATCAATAGGTACTGAGAGAGAATCAAACTTCTTTCTTGATTAATCTCAATGTAGGGCTGGCAATCGGAAGCCATGAGTATGTTAACTTGCCCAAGATTACACAGGTGTACCTGTCTCAAGTGGGCAAACCAAAGGCCACAGCTCACAGGGTAAGGACTCCTAACTGGGCTAGAGAGATGGCTCAGCTGTTAAGAGCACTGGCTGATTTTTCCGAAGGACCGGGTTTCAGTTCCCAGCACTCACATGGCAGCTCACAATAATCTGACACCTTCCTCTGGCCTCTACCAGCACCAGGCCCTCACATGGTGCACAAAAATACGTGCAGGTGAAACACCCATACGCATACAATAAAATTTAAGAAATTGAATTTCTAGCTAATTAGGTGGAGCTGGGAGGAAATGTCAGCAGAGAGCACATCTCCCACAACCTCCCACGTGCTCATCTCCCAGTCGCAAAACACAACTCGCACCTCAGAGACTATTTGTGAACCAAAGAGATTACTCATGAACCAAATTTGAATGGCCATGGCCTGGGAACACAGATTCATTATGGCCCCAAATAACATATTCCAATGTGGAGTGTAGATTCTTAGTCACTGAACTAAATAAAGCCATAAATCAAGGCATTTTTCTCCAAGGCATTATTTTTCAAATACATTTAGTGGAAACAAAGCAGGTTATAGCAAAGCCTGGGAATCTCTCTCTACTAAGGGTTTCAGATGCTACCTGATGGTGTTCTTAGCTTCTGGATCGGTGGAAGCTAGTGGCCTGTTGATAGATCCCAGAAGGTTTTATCTGACAATCACAAAGACGTTTGTTATGTCTGTCACAGAGGTGGACACTGAATGACTATTAAGACTAAAGACAGAACAAGATAACCTGGCTCTGGATTTGCAGCGTTCTCCTTCTAGAACCTTCACTGGAAGCGAGACTCTTTTTTCTAATAACTTCGGTTTATATATTTTATATATATATAATATATGTATTATACCAGCACTGTGCCCAGTGAGGCAGTTCAAGTATTCACTAGATGATTGGCCAGAAAAGTCTGAGAAAACTCAGAAAACATGTTCCTGACGTGTGGCACATCTTCTTATTGTTAAAATGAGTAAGGGACAAAGGCTATTGGCACCAATGCCACAGAGTCTGGGAACCCTTCCTAAAGACTAGCTGTTACAGCTCCTGCACATTGGTGCTGGCTAGCTAACCTTCCCAGGCTCCCTCTCGCCCTGTCATAACCTAAATATACTAATGTTGAAGGGTCTCTCCCAAATATGTCGTTAGGTTTTTGAGAGGTCAACAGCATGGCTGCGAGTTGTCAGGAGACCATCGAGTGCTGTATTCTATTTAGTGTTTTCTTCCTTGACTGGTCCGTACGACAGAGCCTCGGACCACAGGGTTCTGCTCCTTTGGTTTTGAAGTCCGACATGCCAAATATTTGAAATCATTCCTTGCAGTAGAGCAAATAATGGATCCCAATAGTTTCTGTTATGCTTAAATTCGCTAGGAAAATTGAGATATGAGGCCTTGTGACCTTGATCATCGAAGATCTAATTTGGAAACACATGCTCGGATATCTGTAACAATGGTAGTATTCTGAGGATTAGCCAGTCTCTGAAAGACAAATATGTTTCTGGTCATGTAGAAAGTACACACACACACAGACACACACATACATACACACACACACAGAGACCCACACAGAGACACACACAGACACACGCACACACACATACATACATACACACACACACACAGACACACACAGACACACAGACACACACACACACACACACACAGAGACACACAGACACTCTGCATGCAAGCAGAAACAAAAGAATACAAAAGGGCTTATTGGGAGGGATGAGATGGGATTGTAGGAGGCTGTGGAGGAATACACTCAACATTTATGCTTATGTGAGGGTGTGTGTGTGTGTATATATATATATACACACACACATATATATATATATATATATATATATATATATATATATATATATATGCGCCACAGACTCATATATAATGACTGTATATAATCTAAAATTCTAAAAAGAAAGAGTTCATGTTGCAATCCTCTTGTCAGCCCTGCTGAGGCACATAACACCTTCTGTGAGGCTCTCGCATGGCCAACTTAACCAACTGTGCAGCAGCATGCAGATTTCCCCTCCTGTAAATTAAAACACTGCAATAACTCTCTCTATCCCTTTTCACATGCTAGGCACTATGTTGAGGACTTACCATTCATCGTTCCCAACTCTGACCGTCTTACAGTGGTAATAGCGCTACCATTTTTTTTTTTTTTATGAGAGAGCTAAGACTGGCAGGTTAGGAGCTCTCCAGGATCACACCTCTGCTCCTAACCTCTTCCCAGTTCCAAAGGACAGGCCCCTGTTACTCCGGAAGGCTCAGGTTCCTCTTCATCTTTGTGATCCTGAGCCTCAGAGCAGGTGGAAGGAAGATGGAAGCCAAGTGCATCCTTGGTCCAGCCCTCTCTCCCCTTATAATCTTGGGTTAAGTTTCCCCATAACCCAAATCAGCAGCCTCTGCATTTCAGAGCCTTCCCTTGCAGAGTATTTTTGTTAATTGATTAACTAATTAATTCCATCAGCTGATACTCACTGCATATTGACTGTGTACTAGGCCAGCATGGACCAGAGGGCACTACCCTAACCGAAGGCTCTACTTTTACTTCTGTGTTTATTTCTCATGACGTCAGTGTTTTCTCTTGGAAGCAGTTTGTTCTAAGGACTTAAACACTAGGCAGATAATAGCTTTGTCAATCGACAAAAGCTGCAAAGCGTCAGCAGACTGATGGTGAGGTGTGCACTTTTACTGCTAAACAAGATACCCTCCTCCCCCAAGGATACTAAAGACCAAAGACCAGAGGGATGCAGTGAGTGAGTTCAAGCATGCCCTGAACCCACCTCCTGAAGCCCTGTCCCACTTGATGACTTGTAAATTCAAATACAGCAGGGTATTTCCTTATATAGAAACCAGCGCCCGGCCCCTGGTCCTATCCCTACATCTTGGCTGGGACAAGGCATCGTGGTTGTGCTATTACTAGAGTTATCCGAGTGTACTAAGAGGCCTGGTGTTGAAAGACCCTGTTAGCAGATGTACATAAGTCCTTGGATAGCTAGCTTGTGCTGGCAGCTTTTAAGGCAAAGACTCTTGTACCTGCTTGTTCTAATGTATAATTTGCTATTTACTTCTCGTGCAATAATGGCTAAAAAATACAGTCTTCTCTTGCTGCCTGTGGAGGCATACTGGTGTCCTCTAATTCAAAACTAAAATCTTGTGAAGGCCAGCGCACCAATCTAAGAGCAAAGATAGCCAAGCCATTTGCAGAGTCAATTCGGGGACAAAGCAGAACACTGTCAGGGAATTAATATATTCCAAAGTGTGGCCCTCTGAGAGGTGTTGGCTACACATGGAAGCAAGAGGAAAAAGGCCCAGAAGAAAGCGGTAGGAACCACTCCAACCTCTCTCAGGACGGTGGTGCTCTGCTCAGAGGCACAGTCTTTGGGTCCCTCTGGAGGGGAGCCAACTGATCCTGTTACTCAGCGTAGTGCCATCCCAGTCTTGCTCTGAGCAACATTCTAGTTACCAGTTGGCTTCCATGATGCTTGCTTCTAGGACCATGGGTTAACCTGAGTTTCTGTGGGCTCTGGTGTCAGCGTGGTGTTGCTCAGTGTGGTGAGATGTCTGACTTTAAAAACAAAACAGCTGTCAAAGCTGATGAATCAGATTTGCGAGTGAAGCATGTCCCAGGCCAGCCTGGGACTGTGCAGAATTCAGAGAGGCATTTCGTTGGGATCCTCCTAGGGAAACCTCGTCTGTCCCCCAGACCTGTGGCACTACTTACCTAGTACACCGTTCAGCTCTATGGGTCTTCTTCAGGAGTGAGACTTCCATGCACACAGAGACATTTATCACATTCGTTGTCCACAGAGAGGGTACCGTCCACATCGCCTGGCAAGCTACCTCCATATTCAGGGCTTTTTTTTTTTTTAAAAAAAAGTAATATTTTACTGGTTCTTTGAAATTTTCATACCATGCATTTTGATCAGACTCATCTCCTACCTCACTCCTCCTAATTTCTCCCAGACCAGACTCCTCCCTCCTCCCCTCCTCCTCTTTTTCTCCCTTTCTTTAGTATTCTACATATACACCCGCAGGTTAATATGCAAACTCAACCCGCTGAGTCCATTTAGCGGTGTTTGTATGTGTATGATTTAGGGTTGACCACTTGGTATCGGATAACCAATTAGGGGGCTCATTGCTGGAGAAGACCGATGCTCCCTTTCTCAGCGGTCATGAGTTGCTTGGAGCTCTTCCCTTCTGGGTGAGAGTCCCCATTCCGTGCTGGCACGATGACCAGTGTTGTCACTGTTGTAGCTTCCTCGTCACGTGTAGAAGGTGTGGGATCCACAAAATAGCTCGAGTAGACACAGATCTGCATACGGCCAAACACAGCCTTGTGTTTATTCTGACGTGTCAGGTTCAGTCAATTTAAAAAAAAAAAAAATGTTGATGGCCAAATGCAGACGCATGGAGGTTTTTAAGTGAAGCAGGGAGATCTCTCTGATTGGTCAGCACATGAGCACGGGTTCCTACTGGATTGGCTTGTTACAATGGCAGGGAAATGGGTTCTCAGGGAAAGTGGGGTGCGTGAGAGATGTGCAGAAAGCTCTAATTGGCCAGCAGCTGACTTCAGTCCAAGAATTACTGGGGGTTCCCAGAGAGCCGAGGTCAGGGCCACCCATCACGAGGGGTTGCCCTGGTGGTCCTCTCAGAAGGCACTACTCCCAGCAGATGTCCTGGTCCTCTGGCCTTTACAAGCTTTCTGTCTGCTCTCCCGTGGTGTTCCCTGAATCTTGGGCTGAGGGCAGTATTGTAGATGTATCAACTGGGGCTGGGCAAACTGCAGTCCATTGTTCTCATCATTTTGGCCAGCTGTGGCTTTCTGGACTAGTCTCTACTACAAAAAATGTTTTCTTTGACAAAGGGTAAGAACTGCATTTACCTGTGAGTATAAGAATAAATATTTATAATGTAGTTAGAGATTATCTGGTTTTGGAAAGTGGATATGTAGCGCATTCTCACCTAGGTCCCATGGCCTCACTAGCCGTGGGTAGTTGGATAAGCTTACATCCCAGGCATGAATTTCCTCCTGTTGACCAAGCCTTAAGTCCAATTAGACAGTTGTTGGGAACCCCTAAGATTAAATGCCAGTACTGTACTTTGGGGATATCTTGACTTGCTGCTAATTGTTGTGGTTTGTAGGTATCACAACCGGGTAGGACCGTTAATGGCTTTTCTCCCTTGGAAACCTGCATGGCACGTTTAGATACTCTGAGAGTGAGTCCTTAGGGAGGAGTCAGTCTCCCAGGTCAGTTCCACCTCAATTTCTCTAAGTCCTGTGTCAGAAGTGTGGTGTCTTCAGCAATAGGAGCTCACCTTCATCCTCTGGGAGATGACCATTGGCAAACAACAGCCCTATATTTGCTGCACACATACTCAGGTAGGCTGAAATTTTGCTTACTGCCTTACTCTCAGATCATGATGGCATTCCCCTGTGTAACTGTCTATGAGTTGTATTGATTTTCTTTTGGCATGTATATGTAGTGTGCATCCATGTGTGTGTGTGTATGTGTATATATATATATATATATATATATATATATATATATATATACACACATATGTATATCTATGCACACTCAATCACTTGTGTGTCACAATTGTGTACAAGTGTGTGCAAGTGTGCATGTGTGTGGAGGTCTGAGGTTGGCATCAGGTGTCTTTCT
Source organism: Cricetomys ansorgei (assembly GCA_026225945.1). NCBI lineage: Eukaryota > Metazoa > Chordata > Mammalia > Rodentia > Nesomyidae > Cricetomys > Cricetomys ansorgei. The sequence goes on along the minus strand of JAMJFZ010004090.1, from coordinate 12,465,713 downwards.
CGACCACTTTCCATCTTCATCACCAAGGCAGAGGCTCTCCTTTGAACTCTCACCTCACCAATGTGACTAGTAGACCTAAGAAACTTGCTCCAGGGATTGTCTGTCTCTGCCTCTTAGTGCTGGAATTACAGGCTGCTGCCATGCCAGGTTGGCATTTGTGTGGACTCTGGAGGTCTGAACTCTGGTCCTAAGGGTTGCATGGCAGGTGCTTTACCTACTGAGCCATCTTCCCACTCCTTGATTTTCCATGTTTAGCTTCCAATTTACCTGGAGTTGATTTTTCATGTATGTTGAGATGTAAGTTAAAACTCATTTCCCCCCAAGGATACCCAGTGAACCCAGCACTATTTATTTATTGACAGAGCCTTTTCTCCAGCACTCTTGCTTAACGATATCCTAAGTCAAGCATCTCTATAGATTCTGTTATCCTCCATTGTGTCTTTGATTTGTTTTCCCTTGTACCAAATACCACCGTTCCTTTAAGAAAAACTTTCATTAGATTTATTCATTTCATTTTATATATGTCTTTTTCCTGCATGTATGCATGCATATCATATGCATAATTGGTACCTTCAGAGATCAGAAAAGGGTATACCATCCCCCCGAAACTGGAGTTAACGATGGTTATTAGCTACCATGTAGGTGCTGGGAATTTAACCCTGGTCCTCTGCAAGAGCCACAAGTGCTCTAAATCACCAAGCCGTCTCTCCACTCATCCCCGGTCTCTTAATAACTTTATAATAAGTTTGATGTGTGCTGAAGAAATTCCTTCAAACTTACCGTATTTGCCTTGATTATATAATTTTTGTTCTCAGCATTTACACACATATATATTTTAGAATTAATTGGTCATTTTTCATTACACTCCAGATGGAGTTTTAATTGGGACTCCTGGAATTGGTAGATTACCAGAGAGAATTGACGTTCTTTTAATATGTTCCCCTTTCTGTGTTTTGTATGGGTCTGTTGAATTTCTTATTAAAAGTCATTTTTTCATGCTATTGTACTTGGCATTAGTTTAAAGTTACCTTTTCTAATATTTTGCTAGCATATAAATATACAAGTTAATTTTGTATATTGAAGTTCTACTAGGCTATCTCGATTTATCTCACCAGTTTTAATTGCTTATCTGGAGATCTTTTTGGATTTTCTTTCATGCCATTTGTGAGTCATGATAGTTTAATTATTTTCCTTCCAAAACGTTACAGGTCTATACCTCTCCCTTGACTTAATAATTCTTAGACTTCCGCATCTCTCCCTCGTCTTATTATACCAGCTAAGACTTCAAGTGTAGATACAAAAGCGGGAGTAATGATGTCATACCCAAACTCCCGGTGTGAAAACTTCCACAATAGTCTCATTATTCGTGACATTTGCTGTAAGTTTTTTATAGACACAGTTTTGAGACAATCCTTACTGCTGATTTTTTTTTCAGTGTTGAACAGTATTTTTCAGGGGTTTGAACTCAGGGCCTTACACATTTTAGGTAGGTGCTTTACCTGTGAGCTATTGCCTCAGTCCACCAGAAAAACAACGCTATGGTTTGCCAACACTTTCCTTAGGTACAGGGATGAACTATACTAATTTATTTTTTGCATATATTGTATTAATACATTTTTCCTACATTTTTGAAGCAGTAAATTACATTGATTTTTGTAATGTTGAAGTCGAAACGTTGGACTAATGCCAGCTTTGCTGTGCACTCTTTCTGTGAAAGTGGGCTTTGTTGGTTAGGGCACCCTTATCTGTATCCAGTAGAAAACGGCCTGTGATTTACCTTTCATGCAATAGTCTTGGTCAAGTTTTGAAATAGAGATGGTCTTCTTTTACTACTCTTAAAAGACTTTGTGAAATTCAAGTAATTTTTCTTTAGAATTCATCTATGGAGCCATCTGGCATTGTGGGTTTTGTTAAAAAAAAATCTATTTGTATGCACACGTCGGAGGGGGCAGAGGTTGATGTCAGGTGACTTCCTGATCTCACTCCACCTTTATACTGACTCAGAGCCCACTGCTGAAGGCGGAGATCACCTGGCTGGCCAGTCTAACCATCTTGCCTTGAAGCAGGAAGGGGGGAGGGGAAGATGACCAACCCTGCCTCCTGAGACTAGAGGTAGGACTGCCTCGCTTAGCTTTTTCTGTGCGTTCTGGGGATCTGAACTCTGGACCTTACCCTGGGTAGTGAGTTCTTTACTCTCTGAGTCATCTCTCAGCCTTTTTGAACTTTGTTGCACGTGACTGGTGACTGTGTATAACATCCTCCTCCCCCTCCCCTTGTTTCAGGAACTTGTTTTTCAGTTGCCGCTTTTGATCTCCCCCCCCCCCTTTTTTTTAACTAGTCCTGCTTGAAGTTGATCAAGTTTATTAGTCCTTGCAAAGAACCAATTTTTGGATCTGTCTTATTTTCTTGATTATAAATTTATTTTCATTTCTATTCAAGTTATTTATATTTCTTCTAAATTTGGGGGTTTTAATGTGCTAGTCTGTTTCAGCCTGTGAACATTTTGTGTGTGTGTGTTTATTCTGAGCAGTTTTTTTTTTTTAATCTGAATTCTTCAGTGTCTATTATGGATTGTTGTATCTGCGATGGTACCTGGAATACCTGAAGTATTTGACCAGGAACAGTGAGCGAGAATGTGAATGAATGCCCAGGACAGACTAGGATGATCAGTTTGTTCTGCAACAAGGGACCGCTGCAACACCCCTGGGGTCTTTGTGCTCACGTCTCAGAGTGCAAGGCAGGCGGTTTCGTGCCACCCTCCCTGTGAGGACCTTTGATTTCCTTCCCCGCTCCCATCACTCATAATTACAGCAGCAGCAAGAGTCGCGTGTTCTCTGCCAGCATCCGCAAGGCCCTCCCTTGTCAGTGTTCTCCCAAGGAAAGATTGCCTCCCACACCTCTCTCCATTACAAAAGAGCCCAAAGGACTCTGGGTATTTTAAGGGGTACAACGTTGTGACAGTGACAAGTTGATGTGGGATTCGCACAATGACTCCGTTGGACGTGCCATTAGGGCTTTTCATGTCATTTTGGTGACTGCTGCTTTGTCCACACTTAGCTAGGTGAGTCCCAGAGCCGAGGGAGTTTATTTTCAGTGTGGAAAGAAAGGCTTTTTGGATCTACATGACCTGTCCTCCCCTTTCTCTGTGTTTAAGACTCCAAACTTCTCATAGCTCCCCCCACCCTTACCTTAAAAGGCACAAGGCTATGGGAGTGAGCCCCTGTACAACATTTGATATGTTTTAATTTTACTGGTGAAAAAACTATGAATCGCCTGTGTGTGTGTGTGTGTGTGTGTGTGTGTGTGTGTGTGTGTGTGTGTGTGAACTTATGTGGGTACATGAGATGGGGGAGGGAAGGAGGTGAACTAGAGAGAGATGTTCTTGAGAAAAGTAGAAGACTCCAATGAAGTAACAGCAGATTCGGCAGGACGGCGGGAGGGACTCTGCATATCATTTGCTTACGCGTGCTGTACATGAAGTGTCCCCAGCCATTTACTATTGACAACAGACAGATATTTTGAACATTAAAATTACCCACAGAAGAAGTTAAAATCTGATCCTGATGGCTTCCGAACTTCAAAGCCCGATAATTATACCTACCCTGATCACTGTTGTATTTCAAGGACTTAATTCTTTACCTAGCATGCGGTCTGTGCTCAGTAAGTACTGGCTGAGTGAACACTGAATATGTGCCTGCTGCTAACCTTTCCTCTAAAGTTATATTCTTCAGGGCATCTGGCTAACCTGTCACTGAAGGACTTCTTACAAAGATTACCAATAATTTTATTGACAGATAGATGAAGCTATATAAAATTAAGTGGTTTTAAGTTTATTAAAAAAGAGTCCAAGTTTTCACTAAGTATCTGTTATAGATCACGCATTGCTTTGGGTATTGGAAATGTAGCACAGAGCAAAACAGTTAAAATGCCTGCTTTTGTGAGACTTATATTACAAATGATGTCAGTCAAAATAAATAAAGGATACGGTCCTAGATGGTGGGGCAGTCTGAGAGAGCATGCTGAATCTCAGTGACAGTGCCTAATGGCGTAACTTTGGTTTTACCTTTTTATTTATGTGTGTGTGTGTGTGTGTGTGTGTGTGTGCGCGCGCGCATGCATGCATATGCCATAGTACCCTGTGGGAGTCAAAGCACAGATAGTGGGAGTTGGTTCTCTCCTTCCATCCTGTGGGTCCTGAGGGATTGCTTGATCTCAGGTCTTCAGGCTTAAAAGCAGGTGCTTTTATCTGCTGAGCCATCTTCATTGGCCAAGATGGTAAATTTTTTATTAGATAGTTAGGGCAGGTCTTATGGAGAATTTCACTTTATGATATTTTTATATTATTTTTTTGTGTATATGCATGTGGGTGTGTACCTTCCATGTTATGTGTGAGGTCACAGAATAACATGCAGGAGTCGGTTCTCTTCTTCTACCTTGCAGGTTTTGGGGACTGAGCTCAGGTTGTCAAGGCCTACTGGAAAGTACCCTTACCTGCTGAGCCATCTTGTAGGCCCAAGAATGTACTTTGAAATAAGAAATAAATAAAAATGAAATAAGAAACTAAGCACGTGCGAGTCTGGAGAACAAGTGCTCTAAAAGGGGACAGCAAGTGAGAGGTCCTGGGACGGAAATGTGTCCCGGAGGGGACAGACGGAGCTAGCAGGGAGTGTGGATGCAGTTTATCTGGGCCAGGTCAGTGGGATCCTGCGGGTCTCAATGAGAATTGGACTTTTAGAAAGCCTTTGGAGGGAAGGGTTCAAGAACCACAGTAAAATGATCCATCTCACATTGTCATAGGGTTACCTGGCTGCTCTGATGAGAAGACACTAAGAGAGGGCAGAGCTGGAAGCGGGCGGAACTTTGGGAGATAACTGCAGGAATACAAGTAGGGTGGTGGAGCGGCAGCGGTCAGGCGGAGTGGGATTCCGCTTAGATGTTTGAAGGAAATGCTTATAGATTTATTGATTGGACCCCAAGCAGGATAGAAAAGACTAAGACATCGGGAGACCAAATTTATCCCGAAGGTTCTTGCCATGAGAAATTCAGGTGGTACTGTAACTAAACTGGAGAGAGTGGTGGGAGAGGAAGGTTTGTAAAGGCCAATGAGGACTCAGTTGTAGACACGCTGCCTTTGATACGGCTAGTGGATGTCCATGAAAGATGTTAAGTAGGGACCTACATATAAGATTCTGGAGTTCAGGATCCAGATTGTGGTAGTGTGTGTGTGTGTGTATGTGTGTCTGTCTGTCTGTGTGTCTGTGTGTCTATGTGTCTGTCTGTGTATGTGTAAGCATTTGTGTAATGTATATGTATATATGTATTCATGTAAAGATTATACAACCAATCAATGAATTTTAAGGTTATGAAATCTAGAGGCAATCAAGGCTGATGTCCTGAATTCTCGTGGTGTATGATCCATGGGTTTCTCCCTCCCTAAAGGCTATTACGTAGTTTCAGGACCACTACGGTAAGTAGCCACACACTACAGCGTCTGTGCTAACTCTGCAGATGAACCCGCAGAGAGAGAGGGGTGAGCGTGTGCGCGGGTATGAGTCTCATTGCCTGAAAGCAGTTTGCGTGTTGAGTCAGCCGTGCCATCATCTTGTCTGTGAAGGGGAGGACGTCCTGGCTGTTCTTACAGATGAGCTGATGCGCTCACCTGGATAATGTCATGTCACCATGCCGACACCTTCCTCCACGTGTTGAGACGTGGGACAATGTCTGCGGATGAATTCATTTCTATTTTCTGATAGCTCAACCATCCCGAGGTGAGATTTAGAGGTAGAAGTGACAGATGGACTAGAAAGAAATCGTAGCCTGCTTAGGAGTGGCCAACACTCGGCTGCCCATGAGATCCCGAACACGGCTTCTCAGGACACATCGCCGGGATTCCTAACAAGACTTCCGTAGTGCTGCAGCGTGCTCTGGGGGTGGGGTGGAGGTGGGGGGGGTAGGAGATCTGGTGGGTTCCTATATAAGGGACTTGTCTAATAGTTCAAATAATAATACAAGATGGAAGGTGCTAGAAAACAGAAGCATGGCTTGGGGTTGTCGTTCATTTGAGAGGGTGTTTGCCTAGCGTGCATAAGACTCTGAGTTCAGTGATTTCCCAGCGCCCCATAAACAGTGTAGGGTGTCATAAGCATATAATCCCAGCATTTGGGAGCTGGAGACAGAAGGATTAGAAACTTAAGGTCATCCTCAGCTAAAAGAATGTTTAAGGCAAGCCTGGACTATATAATACCTGTCTCCAAGGGCAGAGGCATGATGTGGTTAATGCGTAGTATTAAGTAATCAGAGAAGAGACTCCTTGGTGCTGTGGAGTCAGATAAAGCACATTAAAACAGGAGATAGGGCCTGGGATGGCCTTTGAGGAGTGGAGAAGCTTGAGTGAGACGCGACAGGCTGGTCTCCTTATATAGTTGTGCAGGTCGTACATACACAACTCTAAAGCATGGTATTTTATGTTTTCTGTGCACGTCTTCAGCCTCCCTTACTGGAGAGAAAACCTAGGAGAGAAAGATTAGGAGGTAGAACTTCGTATCTAATACTTTTTTTGGTTCTAGTCAAATATCTACTACGTACTCATCCAGCACGTGAAGTATGCACTATGGGCAGGCCACACTGGACTGCGGGACACTCTGCAGGAAAGCGTTGACAAATGGGCTCACATCACCTCTACAGCCTTGGGTGTCAAGTAACGGCCTTAGAAATTTTTCCCGTGGGCAACCAGTAGCTATAGTGCTTTGGATAAGTGTTTGAATTCTCTATAAGAAATGATCTGAAAGATGTCTTGACAGCAGTGTTTAAGGTGGCTTGGACTATGAAATGACTCATGGTAGGAGACTGAAGGAAGACAAAAGGCCAGAAAAGGAGTAGGGAGTGTTGACAGAGAGTCAATAGAAAGACATGGAATTGTTTCTAAGCAAGGCTCCGCAGAGTCTAGCACATCAGCCACACGGCTGCCTGACAGGTGCTTACTGCCTCCACGATTCTTGAATTCAAGAGGAGGTTTTAAAAAAAAATGAACCCCTCTGCTGTCTCTGTCTCAATCATTTTCTCTGTTTCTCTGTCTCATTCTTGCTGTTGCCTGCCTGTGCATGTAAAGTGAATGTCCACACTTCAAGTGAGCCTGCTAATCATGAGGTCAGACCTCAGGTAAGTAGAACAAGATGCAGCGAGCCAACTCAATGGTGGTCAGGACGTCTATCATTGGGGAAGATCCTTAATGGCTTAAACACATAACCAAATATTGTTAAACTTGGTCTTCACTACAATCCTATAAAATTGAAATTACCATCTCCACTTTCTGATGAGGGAGCCAAGATGCAGAGAGGTCAAAGGGCTTGTCAGGGGACTCAGAAGTGGCAAGGGATGAGATGTCAGTAGAGTCAGGTGGCTGGCTTATCTCTAACATTGCCTTGACTACATTTTATGGACTTCCTCGGCGACCATGGGATATCCTGCAGAACACGTAGGTGGGACAAGTGCTGGGTTGGGGGACAGGGGGCTTTCTCCATTGTTTGCTCTGTGTAGTAGGGGGTAGGGTAAGCCTTGATCTTTGCCAGAACACTTGCTGGTTTCAGGCCCAAGCTTGGTGCAGGCACACAAACAGAACTTCTATCCATGGTGTCAACTCTGATACATGAGGAGAGGGTCATGCCCAGCCTAGCTATTCAAAGTGGATGATGCCACCATTTTGTCAGGCTGAGATTTCCAGCATGGGGCTTCTTTCTCTTAGTGCCCAGAAAGGCTTGGCCCATGATTACAGTGTGACTGAACAGCAGGAAGACAGGCCCTACTCTTCCCTCGTCGCTCCTTGCATAGCTGAACTTTATCAGCTCCCCTTTGACACTGGCCCATCAGGGCTGCCTCATGCATCTTGCCACACTATAGGGAACGTGATCTGTGGTTCTCAGCCTTCTTAATGCTTTAATACAGTTCCTCATGTTGTGGTGACGACCCCCCCAACAACCATAAATTTATATTCGTTATGACTCCATAACTAATTTTGCTCCTGTTAGGAATTGTAATCTAAATATCTGATATGCAGATTGTTTGGGGCAACCCCCGTGAAAAGTTCATTTGACCCTAATGGGGTTGCAACCTACAAGTTGAGAACCAATGGCATATAATGCTAGGTTCTCCATTTGCTAGCACTGAGACTCCTACAGTTGCTTGGGACTCTGGGGATGCCAGCTCTTGCCTAGGGAGGGGGCTGTTCTCTCAGAGAGTCAGAAATGGAAACTTTCCTGAATATGTAGGTAAAGCAAAGCTGGAGGAAGTGGTGGTATATTAAGCGTGCTAGGAATGCTTTAATAGAATACACAGACTGGGTAGCTAAAACAATAGAGATTCATTTTTACCCAGTTCTAGAAGCAGCATCTTTGAGGGCACTCTCCTTGGCTCCTGGATAACACCTTTCTCACTATGTCTATTCATTCTATTCCTCTGTGTGTGTACACCCCTGGTACCCCCTGTGTATCTAAGTTTCCTCTGTAAGGACACTAGTCAGATTAAGCTAGAGCTCACTCTAAAGAGCTCACTTTACTTTAACCACCTACTTAAAGGCCCGTTTCCACAGATAGATACATGCTGATTTACCAGGATTAAGGCTCTGACAAGAATTTAGCAGAGAAACACAATTCCGCTCCCAACAGTGGGGAAAAGTTCTCATCTCAATCCTTACTTCTCTTGACCTCAGTCCGTCCAACCCCTTCCTCTTTCCTGGGAGTCCATCACAGGTTGGATCCAAACAACAAAAGGCTGGTATCTGAAGTGGTCGCTTAGAAAGACCTTGACTGCCCACCCGTGATTAGTAGCATTTTCTAGGCAACTTCCAGCAGCAGCTCACCGCTGCATGACTGGGACCTCCCGTGCTACAGGGGACTTCCCAGTTTCATGTATTAAACTAATGAGGAAAAGAAAAAAATCCCCCCCCAAAAGTGCACTTTTATTTTTTAAATCAAATCAGATGCTGCAACCAGGGCATAACAATTACTGACCCTCGTATCTGCGTGATGAAAGGTCATAGGTCATTCAACGCACACTACCCATTCCAGTCTCATTTTCCTACTGAGATCCTCAGCTAAAATCACCACTGTCCCCAGGTGTTCTTCTTGGCCAACTTGGGCCACAATAGAGTCCTCCTTTTCCAAAAGTTCTGTAACATCTAACAGAGCCTAGCTGAAAGGCATTATGGGGTACTTTGGAACCTACCTTTGTATATACACCCAACCATCCGGTAAACTAAGGCCTTCAGGGATAATACCCATTTCTGATCTAATTTTGCTTGATGTTACAAGGAGTGTCACCAAGCAAGTTTCTCGTGTCTGCTGAATGATTGAATGACTGAGGGTCTCAGTAGGAAAATGAGACTGGAATGGGTAGTGTGTGTGGAATGACCTATGACCTTTCATCATACAGATACGGGGTTTAGCTGAAGCAGGCATAGTCTTTGGTCTCACAAATTCAGATATTCCTATTTAATCCAATAAAGTGTTTTTAATAGGTTACTGTGTAGATTTTGTGGATTGTGGCTTTTGAAAAAAAATATTGAAATGTAACAAAATGATGTCATCTGTCTCAGATGTGTGATACAAACAAAGCACGAAGCCACATTAGACGTTTGCGCCCCTCTTGCCCTCCCGGGGGTTACTCAGCCCTTTTGAGGATCTTTTGACACCTTCAAAAGAGGGTGTCCTCCTAGATGGTGAGCAATTTCACCTTGGCTGCAGTTCCCAGGGCATCGAGGTGGTTCTCTGGAGCAGGTTCTGATGCCATGTCCTACCCTTCTGCGAGGAATATCCAGAATGATTGATCATGTCAACAGAGGCACAGGAGGAAGCACAGGTGGCCTGTGTAGACATGTTCTCTGAGGCCACTCTCACCAATGAGGCTCCCTGAATGCATGAATCAGAGAAACCCTTGAGAAACTCGTGGGGCCCCCACAGTCCTCAGCAAGAACAGTTGCGTACATTGTAAGTAGGAGTGCTCATTAGCAGAGATTTCTGGTCAACCAAATGCTGGGTGAGTACATATTATGTGACTTGATCTAAATTCAGGAAAATGTGCCCTGGGCGTAGGACTTCCATACTTAAATTTGTTTAATTGCATTGATGTAAAATGTGTAATTAAGAGGGTAATGAGAGTGGTTGTCTCTACATGATGATTGTGGGTAATTCTTACTTTCCTGTTTATGCTTTTCTGTTCTTTTCAAATGCCCTTGTGCTACTTTTATAATTAGAAAGGGGGGAAAAAAGAATGATGAACACCAAATCAGGGTTAAAAAAAAAAAAAAAAAAAAGAAAGAAACCTGAAAGCTTCCAAACTTACTTTAGTTCACCTTGTAAACATTTGTCTGTCATTCAACAGATATTTCTTACTTACGCAGTCACAAGTCCTTGAGGGTTACCAGGGACTCTGAATCAAGATGGAGAGCTGGTCAAGGGAAAAAGATGTCTCAGAGAAGACATAGCTTTTGGACTAGGCCTTGTAGGAAAGGTTTGCAGACTAGGGTAGGCAGGCATCTCAGGCAGAGGAAGAATGGTACCTGTTCCTGGAGGATGCACTATGCTGGGAAGAATTGGGAAGGTCAGGTGAGGTGTTCGGGGTGGACCCTGTTGAAGAAATTCAGTGATTAACTGGGCCCGGGTTACTATGCTCATGGCCTCTGACTGGCAGAACGGAGCCACTGCATGGTCCGCAGAAGAAGACTGTGCTGGTGGACTGACTGCCCTGCCTGCAGTGGGTTCTGGGGGCTGGTGGGGCTGGCACAGTGGTTCAGGCTGCAGGGATGCTGTCTGGACATCCTAGGTCTTCCAGAAGAAGGCCTTTCTAGATGGGGATACCTCTTAGCACTGGGCTTTTCTCTAGTGTTCTTGGATATTACCAGCTAGGGAAATCATAGTTAAAGTCAGGTCACTGACATATTTTCTTGGTGGATAAGGCGAAGGGTTGTGAAAGTTGGAATTGCGATACAGCCCTTCACAGCTTTAATGTCATGTCTCCACCCGCGTCTACTTTCCTCTGCCTCACGTTCTCCTGTCTCATGCTATCAGCCTTTAGTTTATGTCCATTTTACTATTAGAATTAAACATTGTGAAGTTCATGTTTGGATATTTCATAATGTAATCGGGTAGACTTTTGAACAATGGTGTCAACTAAGTCAGATTCTTTTAGAAGAGAAACCTGGAAGCTGTTGGGGGTGGAAAGAGATTGGGATGAGCTGTAGCTGACAGGTTGATGTCCGTAACCTTTGAGCTCTAAACAGCTTTATGGAAACCTCTACCACCTCATAGCACGCGGTATGCTCATCTCCTGAGCCGACAACATTTGCTGGGGCCTCGTAGGAGCTTTCCATTCAGGAGCTGCCAGGAAGAGCAAACCCCAGATAATGGAAAACTTCAGGGCGTCCAAGAGGCGAAGTAGGAGGGTACAGACTAGAAATGGTGGCCATTTTTACAACCAGATTGCCATTCTTCTTTTCCCTTTAAAACAAAAAACAAAAAACAAAACTCGTGGTCTTGTGGCATGGCTCCGGGTGGCTTGGCACTACCTCGTGTGGCCATCAGGTAGTCTTGTATTCATAACGCTTCTGTCTTAGCCTCTCATGTGCTGGGATTATAGGCATGTTCTGCTAAGTCCAGCCTCAGAATGTCATTCTTTTATTAAAAAATATTAAATCCTCCTTCCCCGGAGCTCATTGTCAGAAGACTTGTTTATAGTCTTATTACGAATTCAAAAATGTGTCACATCTGGAAGATCTGTGCTTGAAGTGTGGATGCTATCACAGAAATTTTCTTTTTTTTTTTTTTTTCTAATCACAGGAAAGTCTTTTAGGTGGAATGTTGTTGTCAAGACCAACCCAGAGAGAACTGGCTGTAGTTAGGGCTGAATGACAGTGATCATTCCACAACTCATCTAGAGTTTGAAAAATGAATATTTAGATTTTGTATTGGACCAGAAACCATTTGTCTCAGAATAAAATATGGTAGCCGGAGAATGGCAGCCCGCAGCTCCGAAGTGTGGGCGAGCCTTTCTTTGTGAAGCAGGCATATTCTTGAAATACTGTGTGTCAGTCAGCTTTTTGTAGATGGAATCTTTTCTTGTTCCTTTGTTAACACGCCTTGTAATTTCAGTGGTGTTGAATGTACATCTCTGATTGATTTTGAGTTGGTAGTTAAGTGCTGACACTCAGCTCTGGATCTGAGTGCTGCTTCCTCACTTCCCGGTTCTTGTTCAAGAGTATAAAGAGGGCTTAGCTCGATGCCCACCTGAAGACCAGCATCAGACATGGTTGGGGCTAGTTTTCTAGAACTTTGGTGTTGGACAGTTGATCTCTGCTTAGCCTTCTCTGTTGAAGAGAGGTGAACAGTTGTTTGTAGACTTTATTAATGGAGGGCAATCTTCCTTTCTTCTTTCCTTCCTTTTTCTTTCTTTCTTTGTTCTTTCTCTTTCTTTTTTCTTTCTTTCCTTCCTTCATTCTTTCTTTTTTCCTTCCTTCCTTCCTCCTTTCCTTCCTTCTTTTCCTTTTCTTCCTTTCTTTCTGTTGGTCAAATCCACTTGTGATAATTTAGTAATATGAACTGTCCTCAAGAAAACATATCCAAATAAGATAAAGAGAGAGAAGAACATGAATGTTTTCATTTACAGTGGGAGCTCTGATTTTTGACTCATCTTTTAACAGAAGTATTTGTATAGACATTTTTCCTATGGTGAAGACTCAGTGTCAAGAGGTAATCGGTAGATTGAGGAAAAATGGCGTGTGACACAAAGTTCTAATACAGTCATAATACAAAGGGCTTCTTCAAATGGATTAGAAAGAGGCCACCAGGCACAGAAGGGATAACCCCCTTGATAAAATGCTGGCCATGCAAACATGAGGACCTGAACTTGATCCCCAGCACCCAAAAAAGCTGGGCACAGTGGTAGCACCCACCTAAACACAAGTGCTGAAGAAGAAGCAATGGGTGTGTGTGTGTCGGGGGGGGGTGCTCTGGGGCTTGCCGCTGGCTAGTTTAGTAGCATCTGGGCGCTCTCCAGATTCTGTGTGAGAGAGTATCTCAAAAAGAAGCAAGATGGCTCAGCAGGTGCTCGTCGTGCTAGCCTGACAACCTGAGTTTGATTGCCAGCAGCTCTGTGTGGGCCAGTTGGAGTGAATACATCTGAAATCCCAGCACTCCCATAGGGAAATAGAAAGTGGGGACAGCCTGAGAGCCAGGTAGCCTGGAGTTCACAGAGTGACAAGAGAGACCCTGCCTCATAGGTGGATGGAGATGAGCAATTCCCTAACGCTGTCTTTTGACTTCCACACACACGCCATGGTAGGCACATATATGTGCACTTATAGGTACAGAATATAACCATAATACATTTTAAAATGTGGTGGAGAGTGACTGAGGAAGATAAACAACACTGGTTTATAGTCTCTACATCCATGCACAGGCATACACACAAAGGACTACCAGCAACAAAATAAAATGGACAGAAGAGCAAGCAGCCAATAGGATGTAGGTTTTATGCATCACGCTGGTCATCAGCATCGTGGTCAGTGGAGTGCTGTGTGACTGGGGTTCTGGGTCTTTATTTCAATGACTTAGACGTAGTGGGACTTTGCCAAGAAGTCTGTCCTGTGCAGCCTTCCTTATGATTGGATGCTGCTAAGACTTCTGGGAACAGCTTAGGATATAAAAGAGGCGGTGGCAGTTGGAGTGACAGTGGGCAGGAGAGCAGGAGGGCTCCAGCTCGAGTCAGAGGGCAGTCCGTGGGATGAAGAGAACACATGTCAGTGCAGTGCTCTCAGATGCTAGTCCGGTTCTCCAGGCTTCAGACAGCCAAGGACAGCCAAAAAGGCTGCGAAGATTTCTCTTTCCTCTCTGTCTTTTTAAAGCTAAGGGTAAAAAACACAGTGGGAATATGTTACAAGTTAAAATTTAGCTACAAGTTAGGAATCTGTTACAGTAACATTCAGTGAAAAAGTGGCACTCCAGCGTAGGGCAAGAAAACCGTTTTTGGGACAGGAGAGCAGAACAGTTTTCAGTTACAAGCAGGGCAGAAGGACCAGGAGTGAAGATTTCGGCTACAAAATAAGGAGCCAGAGTTCAGTTATACTTATATCTCGATACCTCTCTCTCTCTCTCCCTCTCTCTCTGTGTTTGTGTGTATTGATATATGTGTGTGTGAATTATATGTTACATACTGAATGTATATATAATATATAAACATCTACATTAAAGCAAAGTAATGTAAACAGTATGATTCCATTTTAAAGAATATACAAACAGCTCGATGCTTACTTTGGTTTTGCGGGAGTTTGACTGTCCGTAGAGATAGGTGAGAAGACATGCAGATACATCTGGCCATGAACACCTGTCACCGCAGGGCAGAAGTGGAGGGAAGGTGGGGAAACCAAGTGCTTTTGTATTGCAGCAGTTCTCAACCTGTGGTCATGGGGTCGAACAACCCTTTCACAGGGGTCGCCTAAGACCATCCTGCACATCAGAATTTTACATTATGACTCATAACAGCAGCAAAATTACAATTTTGAAGTAGCAACGAAATAATTTTATGGTTGGGGGTCACCAAACAGGAGCTGTTTTAAGGGGTCACCGTGTTAGGAAGGTTGAAAACCGCTGTTGTATCGTCTATTTCATATTTCTAACATGTACCACTTTTAAAATTTTAAGGTTTACAAATAAGTATTTTAAAAGCTAAGACATTGCCAAAACACCTCTTCCCCTGCTACAATCTAGCCAGAATGTTGTTCAGAGCAGATAAAAAGAAACCCTTCTATTCTGTTAGATGGGACGGAGCCAGCCTTCACCCAGGGCTGTGTCGGTGCCATCGGCGCCCTCCCACCGCCTGAGCTCCCTCCCTTTTAGGTCCCAGTCTTCACTCATTTATTTACTTCTTTTCTTCATAATTATTTTTTTTAAAAGTGTACCCACTGCCTGCCAGGTGCTGAGCTTTCCCTGTACACTGGCTCTTCACCCTTACTTCCTATATCTTTCTTTGTTCGTTTGTTTTCCAGCTCTGAGTTGTCTTTGTTAGGGCAAGCCGGGGCGGGTTTCTAAGGAACCACAAGACACGAACTGCTGCAACACGAGTGAGGCATTTATTAATAACCAGCGCGCTCCGGGTCCCGCCTATCCCATGCAGGAGATGAGCATGGCGGGCCCCGATCCCTTCCCCCCCAGCCCTTTTATGGGGTTCAGGGAAAAGGGGTCTGGGGATGGGGGCTCATGCAGCTTTGATTGGCTCAGAGCTCTCTGTTAAACTCATTGGTTGGGAGTTTCGCGCGCGGGATCCAGGGGGGGCGTGGTCAACCTGTGCCCTTGGACTAGCCGTCCTTGAGACAGGGTGGCTCCTGGTATGCTGGGGAAGGACAAATCCTGCTGATAAGCTTAATGGTCATTTCCCTGTGGGTGGGGAGGAGACTGAAGAGTACTGTTAATGGCTGTACTTGGGAAGGCATTTCTCAATAGGAGGCATTTCCCCCTATATGTGACTGCATTCCTAGGCTTCATATTTCTTAAATCCTTTCATCTTGAGGTAGTTGGAGGGGCTGACCAGCAGGGTTTGTCAAGTCAGTGGTGCAGGGCCTCTTAGAGACTTTCTGTGAACACTGACCTGCCCTGATGCTGTGTAATAGAGGTGTTTTCTTGGCTCCATGCCCAGGGTAGCAGAGCTGCCAGCCAGGTGCACGAGAGTTGGCTAATTAGGTGATTATATGTGTACCAGGCTGTCTGCTGCTGAGTCTGGGTTGTGAAGCCCTCCAGCCAAGAGGAATTTAGTCTGCAGAACTCGACTGTAGGAAAGTCTAGTGGGGCCACTGGAAGTCCAGCCTCCATCTTGTCTCTACATTGTGGTCTCTTCCTCTTTGTCACCTGTTGTGCTGTGGATCCTGGGAGGGTCCAGTCTCCGTGGCTGGATCCTAAGTGGTCTGAGGTCAGGACTCGCTTCTGACCACGCACTACGTGGTCATAGGATGTTCAGTGAACCCATTGGCACTTGGAATTTTTCAGGATTCCAGGAGGTACCTAGAGTTGTATCCTCGGGTGGAAGACCACTGATCATGGAGAAGATGAGCAGTGTGCTGGGTTTCCTGCCTCTTTTCAAACAGATGATACTCTCAGAAGAGCTGGGTCCTAGGTCTCTAGGCTCCAAACTGGAAAACTCCCATTTTGCAATCTCTTGTAACAAGACAAAAGTAGAGAGTTAAGGACCCCTCTCATCTTGACTGCAAGTTTTGAACTCTGGGCTCCATGGCAGATATTTGATCTTTGTGGTGCTTTCCTTAAGTTCTTCAAGGCTCTGCCATCCAGGGAAATCAGACTGACTTCAGGTTTCAAATGCATCTCACATTCCCCAAGATTTTCATGAAGCTTGAAAGTCCACTCATGAGGTTCAGAAAGTCAATATAAATAGCAACTACTTTGTTGGGGTACAGAGGCAGGGATTCATTGCTACACAACCTGAAGACCTTACAACAGTCAGATTCACCTCAAATAGAATATGCTGGTAAAATAATGGAACCCAGGTATCTTGTTGTGTCAGGGTTCTCTAGAGAAACAGAACTTACAGAATGAATATATATATATGGGATTTAGTAGAATTATTTGCTATGATCCAGCTAATCCAACAATGGCTGACTATGAACAGAAAGTTCAAGAATCCAGAAGTTGCTCAGTCCATGAAGGTGGACGTCTCAGTTGGTCTTCAGTCGACACTGAAATCCTGAAGAAGTAGGCTCTAATGCCAGTGAAGAAACGGACTTGCTAGCAATGTGAGAGCAGGTAGACAAAAACCAAAAGCTTCCGTCTTCTATGCCCTCGTATGGGCTTCGAGCAGAAGGTGTGGCCCAGGTTAAAGGTGTGTCTTCCTGTCTCAAGATCTGGATGAAAGCATGTGTCTTCCTACCTCAGAGGTCTGACTAAAAGTAGAAGCATCCGCTTCAAGCTAAGCAAACAAAAAATCCCTCACAGGGGTGCCTTCCATTTCTGGATTCCAGTTAAATCCAGGTGTAGTCAAGTTGACAACCAAGAATAGCCGTCACCCTTGTGAAACTTCCTTGCACCCTGCAGTCTATAGCAATATCACAGAGGGATGACAGACTGGAAGCTGGCCCATTCCTTTGCATTTAGATCAGTATTTGTGCATTCCCTCGCAACTTCCATGCCTAAATTTCTGGAACAGATAAGTTTTTTGTTTGTTTGTTTTGGGTTTTTGTTTTTTGTTTTTTGTTTTTTTGGTACTAAGGGAGCTAGAGTCTGTTCCAGGAACTGTCGCTGGGTTTTCATGTAAACTTGGTGGTAGGAAGAGAACTGTAAAAGGAGATTCCTCACAGTGTTACGGGAGGGAATTAAATGGACCTGTATTTACAGATGTGAGCTTTGTCTAATATTTAATATTTAATTGTAAAATAATTAGTGACAATATCTCATATGTAGCCTACTTCCTGGTACGATTTTTTTCTGTGGCCCATTTTTGCAAAGGTATGCCGTCAGGGATTTCATTCATCAAGTTCCGTATTGCAGAACCACTGCGTTCCAGTTACAAGCCGTGTGTGTCAACACTGCAGAAGTAAAATTTGTGCCCCCTGGACCTATGCAGATTGATTTGATTCTGGAATGAATAGAAATATAACCTGTGCACGTCAAACATATTTCTAGAGCATCGACTGTCCGCGGGGAGCTTTGGGAAAACATAAAGACGTTCGTTCAAGGCGTACTTCCTTTCCTCTCAGAATCTATAGTCCAGCCTGCAATTTTACAAAGCTTCTGGGAGTGGCACGCACAATGTCAGTCTTTTGAGTGTGTGGACTGTTGTTATTTCAATTACCCTCTATTGAACACCCTCTAGGATGCAGGAACTATCTTAGATTGGGCTCCCTGGAGGTCAGCTTGGTGGTAGACAATGAATGCAGACTATTCAAGGGTGTGCTTTTAGGAGATGCTCTCAAGGACACGAGGGGAACCAACACTGAACAAAGGAGAGGTGGTGGGGACCACTGCCACGGGATGTACTTTCAGGAGTATGTCACCTCGAGACCAGCATAATTTCAGCGAGTGCGCTGTGAGATGTCTGCACTTTGAAGGAAGGCCCTGCCACCCTGGTGTGCCCTGCAGGCGGAGAGCTGCATCCTCATCCCTACAGCCCGCACTTCTGAGGGCTTTCTGCTCACCCTTCCTTAAGCCACCAACCCCTTCAGCTTCATTGTGCCTAATATATGCACTTTATAGATGAGGCACTTAGGCAGAAGAATGAAGTAATTTACCTAGGATATCACAACCATTACGTGGCAGGCTGGCACACGGGGGAGCTGGTGACTATGAAATTATATTGCTTACTTAATCTTCATACGACTGTTTCATGACAGTGACGATCGTGCCTAGTAGATGAGTGGAGAACGGAAGTGTTGGGGGAGTAGGCGATTTGTCCAGTGTCTCAGAACGAATGACAGGTGAGGCCAGAGTTTCTGTCCTTAACCTACGGTGTCTTATAGAAATAATCTGTCCAGCGAGAGACACTCTTGTGGCTAGAGAAGTCATCACGGCCCTGGTGTAATTTACGGCCTGCCAGTCTGCCCTTCATTGTTCTGCACAGAATCATGTCCTTCACCATAATCAAATGAGCATATCACAAAGTCAAGCCATTTTCATACCATCTGACTGCTCTGAGCTCAGTTTCTTCCATCTGTAAAATGGGGGCAATGATTACTTCTCTGTAAGGATTAAAAGAAACCATGAGAGAACTCTGCCGATGTGGCACAGCGTTCAAGGTTGACTGAAGTCAGTCTTCTGAGGGCAGATGCTCTGAACATATAGTCATGGTTTGCTGACCCTGTCTCCTTGGCTTCCTTTTCTTGGAAGGAAAGACAGAGAGACAATGTTTTACAGGTAGCTTGCTCAGAATTCTAATACCAGCCTGTTAGCCTAACCCTAACACACTTCTTAGAAACAAGCATAGCAACTGCGATTATATCTTATTTCAGTGTCTAATTGGCTGCGAACTCACTGAGTTTTTTCCCCCATCAAGTGTGTGGAATAGTGTGTGTTTTGATCATCTCAGTGTCCCACTCTGCAGCCATCTTCTCTTCATTGGAGAAGCCAATTAGATGCCAGTTCTCTAAGCGTGTGCCCTGGGAGCTTGTGAGCTTTCCGTTCTCCATTGTCCACAGGGGGGTTCCTCCACTGGAATCTCTGACCTTGTATCCTTCCACTGGTTCTTTCCAGTTCTGTTCCCATGTCGGTATCTTCACCCACCTTTAGGGAGCTCCTCCCTGTTCCCAGATGACCGTCTCCTGCCTCGCACTGTCTGTGCTCCACCTGCAGCTCAGAAGACCCTCCTCCCCGCCTTAGCCAGTCACTCTCAGCAGGTCCGAAGGGCAGCCATGCCGTCCTGGAAAGCTTGTGTAACCCAGGACACACCTTGGTACCTCTATTCTGCTTTCGGATCGGTGTGTCTTCATCTGTTGAGCTCCACATTGCTGTCACGTTCAGACCAGCCTCTCTAGGGAGGCAGCCAGGGCCCAGAACCCAGCTGAGAAGAGGCTCCCTTAAGTTCTCCCTCACAGATTTCCATCTGAAATGTCAATCCTCTGCTGTGCAGGACTCAGGCCTCTGTGAGGGTGTCTGATGCTCGGTCATCCTGGAGGGGGTGGTAGGAAGGGTTGTGGCTGTTGCTATGGCAGCACCCAGCTGAGATCATGAACCTATTTCATTTGTAGGCAGTTGCAAGATGAATCAATCTCCTCACCCACTCCTTCTCTCCAGCTTCTTCGTGTCTCCCCACAGCCTTCTGTCATCTTTCCTCCCCGCCACTCAACCTCAGACATTTTCCTTGCACAGCTCTCATCTCGCGGCTCCCCCCCATCTCATGCATCTACACAGATGTTGATGCTACTATGGCAGACTTTTTGGCATTTCTTTTGGACTAGCACCTTTAAACTTACAATCAGGCACCCCTGGAATGTCTTTGTCTTAGGGCAGGTGTGTCTACCATGTGGCCTGCAAGCCACACATACGTTCCGGGAAAGCTGTGGATATGCCCAACCTGTTAGTAGATGACAGTGTTGTTTCATGACATCTAAAGCTTGGATTCCCCCAGCTGCTCTAACAGAATACCTGAGACCAAGTGATTTATAAAGAATAGATTTTTTGGCTTATAGTTATGGAGGTCAAAAGCCCCCTGGGATTTGAGGAGGGTGAAATCGCCTTTGTTACGGGCTGTCTCTGTGATCACTGCATCTTCTGGAAGGGCAGAGTGCTGTTTCTCACGTGGGAGAAGACGGAAGGGCAAACGTGGTGAAGATTTCCTTCGTGAGGCCTTTTTATAATGGCAGTATTCCATTCAGGAGGGAAGAGATCTCATGAACTAAACCCCTCACCAAAGTTGGCCCTGCGTCCAACACTGTCACATTGGGACTGAGTTTCCAAGTCCACAGCAGGTGTGTTAACTGTACATTGCCGAGGTTCTTATCCAGAGGCTGCATTGGAAGTCAAGACTATGAATTTCCAACAAGGTCCGGCTGAGGCTGATGCTCTGGGCCCAGTGCCCCTGTGCTCCAGGGTGTTTGCCCAATCAGAACTGGCGATGATGAGAGCAGTGCTTTCCACTTGGATTGCATCGTTTCATAGATCACATATTTGCTGAATATCTTTTCTGTGGCAGACACTGTTAGGTGCTTGATACCTGGAGAAATGTAAAAGCCTCTTCTCCAAGCACTCACGGAGATGTATGGAAGACAGGAACTATTACACACTACGTTAACAGTTTAGTATTCTACGAGTAATAGCAGAGAAGCAGTTTCACAATGGGCAACTGTCTCTTTGCTCGTGGCAAGTAAAGTATTTAGATGAGAGGATAATCAGTGGTGATTCATTCATTCCCCAGGCCCAAGACTGTCTCAAGGACATTAGGCTTTACCTATTTAAGTTAATATTAAAATCTAATATTTGTAGAATATTGACTATTTCAGATGCTGTAGCAAGCACTGAATATGCAGGTAAGGGTGTTAAGGCGACACTACCTGGCTTGTGGTCCTGCCCGGACACTCTGTGCAATCTCAAGCAAGGAATTCAGCCATTTGGGCCTTCAAACTTGCTCATCAGAGGAAAAAGATGGCAGTGCTGGTGCCTACCTCAAAGGATTGTCAAGGAGGTTGAGATTTCATGTTATTGAGGATAAAATGTCCATAGAAATCACTTAATTTATTTTCAATATACTTTGACCTATTGCCCTAGAATTACGAACTGCAGAAATGCCCTAGTGCAGTGGTTCTCAACCTTCCTAACCCTGTGACCCTTTGATACTGTGGTGGTTCAACCATAAAATTATTTTCATTGCTACTTCATAACTGTAATTTTGCTCAGTTCCTAAGACCATCAGAAATACATGTTTTCCAATGGTCGTGACCCATAGGTTGAGAATTGCTGCCCTAGAGAAACTCATCCAGACTAAAATCCCAGCATTTGGCCAAGAGAGTGACAGACAGGTTTGGTTTGAGTGTGGGGCTTAGAGGACCCCACAACAGACCTGAAAAGCCCCTGTGACGCTACTTGGGAGGAAGCAAACTTCCCTGAACATTGAAGACACTGGGATCCCTGAGACAAGATACAAGGAAGGCTTTGCAGGATGGCTGGGATTTTGGAAGCGAATCATAGGGTGTTGGTAATTGGATTGTGAGGTTGACAATTAAAAGCATTCCCCAGGAAGGAGTGCCTCTAGCCAGCCCGTAGGCTGGGATGTGAAGGTATCACGTTCAGCCTTGCCTGGCCTGACCGTCTAGAGACTGAGGGTTGGTCCTTGAGAAACCCCGTCACTTCCAGGGCCCGGTACTACAGGTGCAGTGGCACCTGCTGAGGCTTTCTTAGCAGACTGTGAAATGTTGCTTTCTGATGACCCATCAAAAGAGCCCCTCTTCCTTCTTTGGTCCCAACACCCCCCAGCATGGCTGCATGGTTTTCTGAAGTCAGGAAGAGTTCCCCTAGGTCCTCGGGGCCCTCTGAGAATCATGGTCCATGTTCATGCCCAGGTGAGCTGTCCTTTCTATCTCCCTACCCAGATCCCCATACGGCTGTGATTGTCACCTTATGAGAGGGCAGAGTCCTTTGAATCCTGTCCCTGGCTCTTAAGAGATTAGAGCCATAGGGCCTCTGTCTTCCGGAGAGGATTAGTAGTTATCCTTTGTGGTAAGATAGACCCAGGAAGAGCTTATTAAATGATAATCCCTGATAAATTCGTCTAATCACCCACTACCTATGTCTTCTTAGTCATGGAAAAACCCCTACAGGCTCAATTAACTCTGACTTTTCTCATCCCCTTTCTCTCTCCCACCTCCCTCCCTTCTGATGGCCTCAGACCTACTTGTTCTGTGTGTGTGCACATGCATTTGTATGTTCATGTGGGTGTAAATACACATGTGCTTGTGGGTGCTTGTGTACTTACACATGTCCGCATTAGAGGCCAGAGATCGTCCTCAGGTGTAATTCCTCAGGTGCCATTTACTTCCTTTGAGTTAAGTGAGACAGGGTCTCTCACTGGCCCCACGGGCTTGCTGATTAGGCTAAGATGGCTGTCCAGAAAGCCCCAGGGATCCATGTGAGCCCACTTCCCTGGTGCTGGGATTACAGGGTATTGCCCAGCAAGAATATTACTAAGGATAGCTATCCTTCCATATAATACCTCCGACTTAACCAGGAACACCCATTTGGTTTATTAATATTTATTCTGTCAACAAACATGTACTGTGCTCCTACCAAGAGCTAAGTTGGGGTGGGACTGTAGACCCACCTGTTCCTTGTAGCCTCATGGTAGAGAACTGTATGCTGCCGGCCGTGGTTAGAGGGGAGAGTTAAGTGAGCTATTAGGACTAAGTCCAGGAAGCCTGCCTGGGATATCCTCTGGGGGGGAGGGAGGGGCTTCCTACTAAATGTCATGTCCAACCAGGGCTTGAGCCCAGATGCTTCAGGGAGAGGAGGTGTGGGTTTTGGCTCTTTAGGATACCAACCAGGAGTCTGTGAGGCTCTGACCATCACGGATGCTGTGATAGTCGAATGTAAGGGACCCACATGTCTGCTTATTAACCAGCCCCTTAGCCTTGCCACGCACGCACCGTGGCCTTTTTATCCTTTTATCTTTTTTATTATGTCTTTAATTTATTAAAAATTATTAAATATGTACATTGAGTTTATTAAATGTATTATTTCCACTTCACTTTTCTCCTTCCAACTCCTCCCGTGTACCTCCCCTTTAAATTAATGGCCTTTTTTTCTTTAGTTGTTTATGCCTCTGTGTGTGTGTGTGTGTGTGTGTGTGTGTGTGTGGTGTGTGTCTAAACGCACAGATACCACCTGCTCCATCCATGTATTATTGCTGCATATGCTTTGGGGGCCGACTGTTTGTTACTGGGTAGTCAGTTGCTGTGCTCTTCCCTTGGTTGTTCCCAAGCTCTCAGTATCTAGTTGCCTCGAGTTCTTTGTCTAGGGTTGAAACCTCTTGTGCTTTCCCATTTTCCCATGAACACCCCTGTGGGTGTCCTCGTTCAGGTCGGGTTCAGGCAGCCACATTGGCGAGACTTCATGGGTGTATCTTCTCGCATATTTCTGGAAGACACAATCTCACAGCAAAATTTCTGTTCCTCTGGCTCTTAGGATCTTTCCACTCCTCCTTATAAAATAATCCCTGTGCCTTAAGTGCAGGAGTTGTGTTGTAGATTTGTCTGGTGGGTTTTAGGTCCACAACTCTGCACTCTGGTCAGTTCTGGTTTTTCTGTAATGGTCTCTGTCAGTGGCAGAGAGAATGTTCCATGATAAGGAGTGAGAACTGTACTTACCAGTGGGTAAGTAGGGAAAACATTTAGTATGTAGTTAGGGATTATGCTGGTTTAGTAAAACGGCAGTTGTAAGTTCTCCTCCAGGATCCATGACTTCATTAGCCCTGGGTGATTGTCTACGTTTCTACTGCCAGGGTGCCTTGTGTGTGTTTAGTTTATAGGCTAGACCATAGTTGTATGGTATGCCCTTGGCTGAGTGTCCAACCCAGCGTATATGCTTAACAAAAGGGAGTAAAAACTATTTTTATCTTTTCAATTATGAGAAACCTTAGGGTCTAAGTTGCAGGAAAATATTTAAAGATGTTTTAAGGATTTTCTTAGTGTCTCCAGATAGAGAATCTGCCTTGGGACAACTTATGTCTGTTCTTGTGATGCTCCTTGTCTTTGATGCTATCACATTCCACCTGGATGAACTAAATATTTGTGCCAGAAGTAATAAACATAAAAAGGAATTCTTTCCGGCATTCCTGGATTGGGGAAATAATGACCATTATTATTTTATTATCTGTATTCTGTTTCAGATGTGTACCCCAAGTGAATATAAATGTTTGGTTGAATTGATATATATAATGAATTTCTACGAGGCCAGCATCAGAATGAACCAGAGAGTATACCTCAAGGGATGAGAGAAGAGGGCTGGGAAGTAGTAGTAGATTTGAACCTGAGAGAAGGGGTGGGAGTTGGGGCAAGGCAAAGCATATTGAGTCAGAATGGGAATAGACTTGCATTTGTCGTCTCAGATGGGCACCTACTGAAAGGAGGCATTCCCCTTCAGATAGTCCTTGGGCACGGGAGTTTACAAAAGTACAGGACATTGGTGATGCGGATGAGACTGCTCACAATTAAAGGGGGCTGTCTTTTAGACTCTGACTACCCCTAAATTCTGCAGTGGCCATGAGAGAGGAAGGAGTAGCACCTTGTACATACTTGTAGCCCTGTGCACCATGGGAAACTGATCTATCACCACCATCTTGGAGAATTTCACCCAATTCCTCTCATGTCTCAGGTAATAAGCAGACATGTATAGGTCCCTTACATTTGACTATCACAGCATCAGCCCCAGTGAAATCTACTGAGTATGCTTTCCAGAGATGCTGGCTTGAGTCCTGGGGAAACAAAAACTCAGGAACCATGGGCCCTTACTTTCAAGCTGTTCTCATTAAAAAGGAGGAGTTCTTCCTGGACCACAAATCCAAAAGGGATCACCCTGGAGCATCTTCAGGAAGCCAGGGAGGCTAACCAACATCACCTAGGGTTTGGTGCTCAAACATTAATTAACAGGTGTCTTCCATGATGAATTAGTTTGCCTTCTGTTAAGAATCTGGTAAGAAGAAAGAATGAATGCCAAATAAAATTATTATCTGAAGCTTTTTTCTTGGGTGGCTGCTCTTATATACTCTGCTGAGTATTTGAGCTAGTGAAGTGTACCTGCTGTATGTCAAAAGGGATGCCATTTTACAAGTGATCTATTTATTTCCAAAGAAGGGAGCTCATATGGGCCTGTGAAGCAGAAGCACGCCAGCAGATTTATAATATTCTATTACTCAACATTATCGAGACTCTCCTGTTTGTGGAGTAATAGTCTAGGCCCCGGTAGAGTACATGCAGAAATATGAGATGCAGTTCTTTCTCTAAAAAACATTTAGCCGTAATGGGAAGGGAGGGCCAATATGTAAAAGAGATAAAACACATATAAAAAGGATCTATAAGTGTGAATAAATGCCTAAGTGTGGTACTTAATGTTGAATTTTCAATTGCAGGTGTTTTTTACTCCTGACTTAGCTTTCTTATGGATACCAAAACCCTTGAGTATTATTTTCCTTTCTCGTTGATTTTATGCACAGTACCTACTCAGACATGTTGAATAAATGCACGTGCTACTGTGAGGTGTGCCTAATTGCTGGGGGGAAATCCTGCAGTAAAGTCCTTAGTGGAAGCTTTCTAGATGCTGAGCAACATTTCCAAGTGTGAGAGGTGTCTGGTAGAACAAGGGATAGGGGAGGGAGCAGAAGGGGAAGGACTCTTGGGGAATGGCGGATCCGTGTAGCTTAGGACACCACTCAGGGTCTCCTACGGCCGGATTCTTTCAGTCTTATCTCGCCTTAGTTGCTACCGCTGGTGCCACCCTTGGTAGACTTATCATTGCCATCTGTCTCCCTTTCCGTGGACTGTCTTCCTCGTGAGTAGCCAATAGAAAATTTCCTTCTCCGAATCCAGATGATAAAACAGTCCCTCGAAGCCTCGCCTGGCATCTCTAACTTTTCTCTTTATTTAAACCACAGTACTCACAGACGTGACTTCAGTAGCCTTTATCTTGAGCAGAGGGGTCTCCCGCCATGCCTTTAAACTTCATAGAGTTTCCAGATGAAATCTTGTGACGAGACTAATTCCCTAGAAAATAATTATGTGAAGTGTGGCCGTCTGTAAGATGAAGTACTACAAAGAGCAGATGGAACACGAGGGCTTCCCAGAGTGCTTTGGAAGTCAGAAGCTCAGTTTTCTAGTTTGACTTGTGTAGCTGGACCAAGGCATAGTTGCATTCTCCATGAGAGTTACTGACAATGCAGGTCAGCGGGGAAGTTAGCCACATCAAGC
Source organism: Cricetomys ansorgei (assembly GCA_026225945.1). NCBI lineage: Eukaryota > Metazoa > Chordata > Mammalia > Rodentia > Nesomyidae > Cricetomys > Cricetomys ansorgei. The sequence goes on along the minus strand of JAMJFZ010004090.1, from coordinate 12,439,282 downwards.
TCAGGGACCTCGGACTGGCCAGACAATGCAGAGAGCCGTAATTACTCACAGCAGCCCCTGGCTCAGGTAGATGCTTCTTCAGACTTGGCATGTTTGTGAAATGTGCTCTAGGATCTGAGACATAATGACTTGCCTCCTGGAGCCGAGAGGCTCGGCCTCCAGGCTGATTGACAGCTTTCCTTCGTCGTCCCTCCTTCCACCCACTTTCCCATTCTTCTTCCTTGTTAAGGGACGGGAAGAGAGCTGCTGCTTCCCATCTGTAGGATCCTAGTGTTCGCTTTCCTGTTTGTTTGTTTCCCTAAACTCAGAAGGAGATAGTTTGGGTGGGATTGATTTCAGGAATTCTGGTGCTACTGGACACAGAGTCAGATTCTCAACCAGGTGAGTTACTATGGCTCTAGATTGTGGCCCCACGTCCTTCAGTAATTTGCCTGCGTCCTCAAAGGAGCCGCTCTACTTCTCTGGGCTTCTGTTTCTTCTTCCAGAAAATGATACACTGGGTCACGTTAGCTCATCATTTTCTTGCTGGTATGCAGAGACACCAGCTTCGATGATCCACAGGCGGGATTCAGAATGTTCAGCAGCTTGTAAGACACACTGCACATTGTGTCATCTTCCCAAAACATGGGGTGGCAGAGGCATGCAGCGGCTCTGCTGTAAGACAGGTCCCAAAGCAGCTGCGGCCCAGGCGCTGCCAGCCTAACAAGGTGAGACAAAGCCCTGGTGAGGAAGGGATGAAATGCCTCAGGTCAGATGTCCCTAGAAATGGACTCTGGGGTGGAGGTGCTCACTGAAGTGCTTAGAGAGGAACTGGTACTCGGGGATCCCTGAAAGAGTGTGAGAAACGTAGCTAGGCTAAGGAAATTGAGGCAGAGATGTGGCTTCAGAAGTGTTGGCATCAGCCTTGTTCCAGAGGCGGCTCCGGGGAGGGAGCGCGTCACAGCAGAAAACAGAAAAGGAGATGCGCCATCAGTGCTGCTTCAGCCCGGGCGGCTGTTGGCTACGGGTCCGGCCCTCCCATACCACCACGAGGGAACAAAGTTCATGGCGCGGCTGGTCTTTCAGCCAGGGACAGGCTTATGAGGTGGGGGCAAGGATGAGGCCTGTGAGAGGAATTCCAGTTAATGCCCGCAGCTGAAGGATGGGTAGGTACTCTTGTTGGTAGGAAGGCTGGCCAGAGGTGGCACGGACTGTCACACCCAGACCACTGACTCCGATGGATGGTTGAGTATGTGGAAAGGTGTATCCGCATGGTGCTCGCAATTAGTCTGGTCTAATGGGTAGTTACAGAAGTCAGTACTTGGTTGCATTTAAGGAAGGAAAATGGTAGCTAGAAGGGGCCTAAGGGCTATTGGATACTGGTTGTAGTAACATACACTTTGGAAAGATTCATCTTTTCATAGTAGGTAGCCCATGATTTCTATGTTTCAGAATATCTACATGGGATTGGGCAGGAGGAGGTGCTGCAAAGCAGTAGATTCATTCAAAGAAGGCACCCCTTTTCCTTCTGGTATACTCCCCTGCTTTTTGAAATTTCTGACACCTCACTTTTATTCATGTGATTCTTTCTCTAAAACAAAGCGTGCGTTCCCTGCCTGTCAGCCGGGGTGCGCCTATCACCTGCCACGGTCCCTTTGCAACGCTGACCTCATTTGGAACTGTACTTGTATGCGTATCTATTGCACACAGGTATCCTTTATTATACTGCAGGTTCCACGGTGGCTCAGATGGAGGCTGTTTTGCTGCTCCCTTATCTTTAGAGGACAGAATTTGCTCCGTAGCAGGCAATTCGTGGATGTGTAGGACAGAATTATTTGAGTTCTAAGACAGAGACTCTAAGTCACTTGGGGTGCAACAGAGGCCCTCATGCCTGGTGCTAGGAGGAAGTGGGGGACAAGGAAGAACAGTCACTCTGTGAGGAATAGTCTGCCTGGCGCAGGATCATGACAGAGGTGTAAGTTGAGCAATTGTGTCCGTATTCACATCCCCCCACCGTGTTCTCTTCTTGGGAGTGGTTAGCAGAGTCCTTGGAAACCTTCATTGGCTGAGACAAAATGGTCTGGCTCTTTTAGCAGGCTGGTTCCAACCTGAGCTATTGGTAATTAGTGAAATTGAAGCTCTCTTGTTAAGATGGAGCTTTGAGGCCAGAGGGTTTTACTCTGAAGCTGTTTTAGTAATCCTTCCACCCAAACCATGTGGACATTCTGGAGTCATTCTCACTTGTCACAGCTCAGGGAGTCCCACTGGCATCCGCTAGGAGGCCAGGGACCTGCTAATTTGTAGCACAAGGCAAGACCCTGACACACAATCCCCTGACCTTAAGCAGAGGTTGTGTGTGATTCAGTTCAGGAAACCTTGGCAGTCCGGCTCACATCTTCCAGTTAGTACTACCTCCTGCCTGGGACTGAGGGGTGCCCCAAAGACAGTTTCTAAAGAATGTTGCAATCTTTTCTTTCTTTTCCAATACTCTCAGCCATATATATGCATTGGTAGTTCAGCCTCTCTGCTCAGAGCTGCTCTGAGAAGCAGGAGCCTGACTGAGAGGTGCTTCCTTATGCTTTCCTAGAGCCTGGTAGGACCCCGTGAGAGTTCTGCACATGCATCCTCAGACAGGAAGCACCAAGGAGCCCCTTCTTCTTGCTCTTTCCATTCCCATCTTTCTCTTCAGTCTGGCTCCTCCAACCTTATCTTCTTCCATCTCCCACCCCACCCCCGAAGATTAATGTGATAATTGCCATGTGTGCCTGTTTACGCAGGGAGTGGGTTGAGCTTACCACCCCCAATCAGGCAGGTTCCCAAAGAAACGCATCCCCACAATGTCAGGACTGGTACCCGCTGAGCACTCCTGTGCAGGTGGGCTGCCACCCCCAAACTGCTTTCTCTGTCTGTCACCACCTCTGTCACGTGCACGTGTGCGTGCGTGTGTCATTGAGTGAAGCGACAGGTGAGAAGGAGGGGAGCAGCTAGACTGGCACCAGAAGGGCATTGTGGGTTCATCAGCGCCTTAAAGAAGAGGACCATGATCCAGTAAAAAGCACACTCTTGATAGCTGTCACAGGGTCAGCGTGCCAGGGTGCTCCAGAGAAAAGCAATAGGACACGGGAGGAAAGAGTTTAGTAGGAGATCGGTGCATTTGATTGGAGGCTGGGAAGTTCACGGGGCTGCAAGCTGATGAAACCAGCAGAAGCCAGCAGCATGGCTCTGTCCAAACTGGGAGCTTCAGAACAACGGAAGATAATGGTATAGTTCTTGGACCAAGACCAAACAAATGCCCAAAAGTCTTGGGGAGGCCACTGGTACAAGTCCCGATGTCAAGTTCAGCCAGCATTCTAATACCCAAAGTAAGGAGAAGAATAGTGTCTCTCTCAGGAGGAGGAGTCAACCAAGGTTTGAGCATGCATATGAGTCTATCAGTGGATGAGGCCTGTTACTCCATCATTTCAAGTCCCATCTAAGCCCTAGCGAGTGCGAGACCCCTGTAATCCTTTGGGGAATCTTCCATATTGGGACTGATCCAAAAGTGAATTTTCTCTGGGTATGACATATCACACAAACCAATCTTCATCAGCCCCCCAGGCACCCCTCACTCCAGTCAGTCTCTGTAGCAGGTGGGTCCCTGGGCCTACTGCTCTCTGAGTAACATTCATCGCAGGAAGGGCCTGATTTACACTTAGTTGTTCCTCATTGGAGGTCTGGATGGTGAAGGTTTATGAGACTCTGCTGGGGCCAGATTCCACAGAATATACTTTGGAAGCTATGGTCTCCTGCGTCGGGCTCTTGCTCAAAGTCCTTAGCGTGGCTGTCTCATATCCTTAAAGTTAAAATATAGTTTGAGTACTCTATACACAAAAGTGCCCGTGAGCTCTCTGGTAGTCACAGGCACATTGAAAACGGGAGAGTATCTCTTTTTCTCCAGGCTGTGACTCCCCCTCCCCCTGCTAGAGAGTCACCTGAATAGCACAAGAGAAAATGGCCACACTGGCAGTGAGTGGTACCCTAACACCCACTCTGGGATGCTGCCTTCAGAGCTGTTGATCACTTCATTTTGAAATCTCAAAATATACCTTCGTAGACATCTCTCCTACACTGGACAGTTTTAAGTTTTTAATAATGATGAATCAGAAGGAGATGAAAGCTCCATTTAGCATCAGAAAGAACCTTGCCATTTTGAAGGAGGGGATTGTGAGTGAAGTCTTTTGCTTGCCTACTTTCTGATGAGGAATGCCTCCCCTCCTGTTGGCTATTGGTCTATAATAAACACGTGTGGGAAACCACCTGGCTAGAAATACTGGAAGAGGAAGGGCCAACAGGAAACTGCTCCATAGAATCTGGGTGTGGAGCGTGTGCAGCAACAGTATAGAAGGTTGTGAGTAATGGCGGGCACTATGAAGCTGCTCTCTCTGGAGAAACCTTCTGAACTGTCAGTGGCTTCCTTGACCCCCAGGGCTTCACGTTGCTGGGGCTAATGTCTTCACAGATACTCATTTCCTCCTTCTCTTTCCCATCTTCCTTTTTCTTCTTCCAGGATGCTCCCTGGCTGAAGTAGATGACACATGCAGCAATTTAGAGAAAATTCCACAGACTGAGAAAAGTATTTTCAGAATGAATTTGTATTGGTCTGTTTTTAACAAGAGAATCATCTCATTCAAAGTGTAGTCCTTTATTAATTAATTCTATGTGTGCCAAAGTTTTTGTCACATTCCAGATATCAAAATACTCAGATAGTTAAAAGTTAACCCCAAACATTCTCAAGCAACTCTGTCTGGACCAACACTGTTCATTGTGATTGTTTCGTTGAGGATTAGGAAGGACGTTCCATACTCTTAGCCAATAAGGGGGATTCTTTTATCCCTGTGTCTCATACAGGATGTATTTTATGGTGTATTAATATATTTTCTTTGAAAAGGCAGGTTTTATAACCAAGAAAGTTTATGAAACAGCACAGTAAAATAAGCAATATACCTTTTTTACAGTTCTTCCCACTGGCTAGGAGACATATATAATCTCCTGTACTCTCCAACTTTCTCTGGTTACCAAACCATTTTCCACAAAATGCCATCAGTACTTTTTACAAATTTCAGCAATGTAGAGTACACAGAGAACACCGTGTTTTAAATAGGTTTCACTCTGTAGATGCCCTAGCTGCTGCTCTTCAACCATAGCTCAGTCAGAGATCAGGGATACCTCAAAAGCTCTGATCTGGGTGCTTGGTGTAAACTGAGTCCCTGCTGCCAAAGACCACTGAAGAGGACTGGCAAAATCATAAAGCATATGGATTGTGTCAATCTGGAGCCACTGGCGAGCCATTGAAGTTAACTAGGCTTTAAATAATGTTTGACTTATGATCATGAAGACAGAGCTAGCTCTGCGAGGATCATCAATCTCTTCCTTAGCTCACAGCAGGGCCCGTGGCTCAGTCATCTCTGACACACCAGCCTCCACTTCCTTCACACCCCTTGTGGCTCTCAGCATCTGGTTCTTCTGTATTTCCTTCTGGTGATGATACATAGCTTCCTCTGAGGACATGTGTCCTCTCTACTTGGCATCTAACCCAGGCCTAGCTAAGCCAGAGACCTAAGTCTCAGACACTGAAGTTGTCAGGACTTTATTCCATTCATATATATATATATACACACACACACACACACACACACACATACATATATATGTATATGTATATATATGTGGGGGGGGGGGGGTTCAGAGGTCTGCATATGTGATGTATAAATCCAAAAATATCCCTTTGGAAAGTCTTGGGGAGGGAGAACCCAGCGAACAAGACGAACCCGTTCTTGAGAGACAAGGGTGTTAGAGTACTTTGGTGTTCTCCGAGCTCAACTTTAAGGCTCCCATAAGATACCTACCACGTCATCCTTCCTCTGTTCTGGATACCTCAACAGCTTTGCATCCAGCTTGGAGCACGAGAATCCATATTACAGATTGCTGTGTGCCCCCCAACCCCACTTTCCCGTATCAGCACGAGTTAGGGGAAAAGGAAGAATGAAGAGAGGTCTGGAGAGATTGGGAGATCTAGATATACAGTCCTTGTCCTGCCTGGGGCTTCACTGGGGTCAGGACTCCGCCAGCTCTGTAGTACTGCCTCCTGACGGGGGAAGCTGGGCAAGATCAGTGTGACCCTAATTCCTTCTAGCCGGTCCTACTAAGGGCTTTGCTAACTGTGCTGCCACTTTTTATAATCTATCTAGTTTTAGGAGTGCAAAGATTGAGAATAAATGTCACCAAGACTTATAAAGCCAATTCATGTTTTTATAGCATTGGATTCTGGGGGGCCTTTGCCCATTCAGTTTTCATATCTTCTAAGTGAGGGTGTTAGACTTTTTCCCACTCGGGACATTACAGAGATGCTGACAGCACCTTCATTAAGCACGTGGCAGAATGTGAGCTGTCTTCCAATAACGTGGGGTGCGGACGGGGTGGGATACTGTTTAACTGCATCACGCTGTGATTGTTACACCATCCTCTTGTGTGAAGCTGCCAAAATGTAGGCCCTGCTGGGAGATGGCTTTACATACTAAGGAATCATTTTTCTTTCTTTCAGACCAATGATGCCTTAGGAGCCACCTGGAATTGGCTGTACTTCATCCCCCTCATCATCATTGGATCCTTCTTTGTTCTCAACCTTGTCCTGGGAGTGCTTTCAGGGTAAGCTAGATGTTTCATTCTCCTTTCCTTAGCTGCTAGCTGGAAGCTAATGCCTCCTGGTTCGAGACAGACTCACTCATTTAACCTCGGCTTCGAAGACACTTGCTGGGCAGCCCCTCCGTGCCAATGCTGTTCTAGCTGCTTCAGTGCAGTAACAGGGATCGTTCTCATCGTCTTGATTATTTTGTAGACATCAAAAATCCTTCTGTCATGAACTGTCATGAATTCAGTATCGTGTGAGTTCATCTATCCATCCGTATCTCCGTTCGATAACTCTGTCACACACTGTGCTAGTGGTTAGGGACATAAAGTTAAAGAAGATAAAGATTTTATTCTCCAAAAAATGCTTGCTCTCCAGAGTATTGGACATCACGTCTCACCTCTGTGCCTTGAATTCATTCATATCAATTTGTATTGCCCAGTGTCTAATGTTGTTTTGCCAAGAAGACATTTTTTTTTTTGTCATTTGAAACAGGGAGGATGGATTTTGTTTTTACTGACCAGTATGAAGTATATTAATTTGTTTGGGAGAAGGGACAAATCTGTGCAGTCTGAAGCCATGAGTGTTGGTTTCAGATAGGACCGGGAATTGTGTGAGGTGGAAGATACAAGTTAGAATAGCATAGGGTAACAGAGTATGTGGAGACAAATGTTCTAGAAGATGAAAAATGAGGTGTGTCAGAGAGTGCAAAGAAGCTAAAATGTGACATTTTAAGATGGCTCAGCCAAGATGCATATTTTAGAAAACCCTACATTTTACTGAACAAAATTGAGATGATGGTGATGATGATGATGATCATCATGATGGTGATGATGATGATGATGATGATGGTGATGATGATGATGATGATCATGATGGTGATGATGGTGATGATGATGATCATGATGATCATGATGATCTCTGGATGATCTGATCAGTTGTGTACGTTCTTCATATGATAGTGCGTAAAGCAATCTTTGTGTTCACACACGGAGAATTAAAGCAAGTTGGTGGTTTTTTGGAACTGTGAACAGAGGAAATACACATTAAGAAGGGCACCAGAACAAAGGATGGGGAGGGGTGGAGATGACAGCAGATGAGGATGGGAACAAAACTTTTTTATGCAACAAATGGTAGATGTCACAGTAGGTGTAAAGGCTGAGGTTTAGGTGCTTCCCCTGGAGACTGACAGCAATTAGGTAGACTGATCTCCCTCCGGAGCCTGAGAAAGGCCGGGGAACTTGAGACAGCAGGTCTTCCTGAGAGTTGGAATTTGCATGATGTTAAAAACAAGAGACTGATTAAAAGTTCTTGCTACCCCCTCCATCTCTAGACAATGCTGGCATGTATCTGCCCCGCTCAGCCACACCCCTGAACAAATCGGGAGACCTACCTTCTGTTGAGGTTTAAATCAGCAAGGGTTGGAATATTGACACCTGCTGCATTTTAGGGTGAGGTTGACATTGTCATGGAAACAAGAGACCTAAGTGACAGTCCATAAGCTGAATGTCAGCTCCCCAGCCCACTTCTGTTTTTCTCAGAAAAGCAGCAATCTGGCAATAGTTAAGAAGATTCTTCCTGGGGGTTCTGTCTTAAAATACCTGCCTATCTGGCAGTCCAGTGAGGTTAGAAAAACAGGTTCCCTCGTGTTTCATCACTCCCAGTAAAGCTCACGATGCCTGTTCCCTGTGGCTGTCACAATCCGGGTACCATAACATGGACAGGAGTTTTATTCTCTGGTAATTTTTGAGTTACAAGCTCCAGGTCTGGCAAGTCCACATTCCCTCTAAAGGTCTGAGGGGAGTATTTCTTCCTCCTTCCAGCTTTGAGAGACCCAGGCACCCTTGGAATTGTTACTGTGTCGTCACTCAAGCCTCTGCGTAGGTGTTCACAGAGCCTCTTCCTCTCCTGTCTGTCATCTCCCTCCGCCTTGCTCTTATAAGGATACTTGTGATTTGATTTAGAATCATTGGATAATCTAGTTTGATCTCTTCTTCTGAATATACTTAACTTTGCTGTATCTGCAAAGACTCTTTTCCCAAATAAGGTAACATCCAGGAGTTTCGGGAATTAGGATAAGAAAGAATGGTCTTATTAAGGGGTTGCCACTCAGCCACTCAACACTCCCCAGGCCCCAGCTGTGTATGTGGATTTTCTACTGCCTTGCTCATGAGTGCAAACACACACACAGTGATCAGCAGCATCTGAGGAAAACACTCCACGTGAAAGACTCTCAGCGACAAAAGAAACTTGAGTGAATAGGAATGGGGCAAGTAGTAAATGACAATCTAAAACACCCACATTTGATACAAGCAGAGAGAGAGAAATAATTTCCTATGCAAAATAGCAGCTTATTACAAAAAGATTTTAAGATTAAGAAGAGCTGTTGAACTATATGTAAAACATAATTGGTGTATAAGTAAGTACAAAGTTGAGTTAATGTAAAAATGTAATCAAACCAAAAAAGACAGTAAAGTTGGAGTGTAAAATTGAGGATACTGCTTAGGAAGTGGGGGAGGGAGACAGAGATATAGAGAGAGACAAAGAGAGAGACAGAGACAGCTACTGACTGACTCAAAGAGCATGATATGCTGGCACATCGTAATCCCAGTACTTGAGAGGCTGAAGCAGGAAAATCACATTTTCAAGGTCATCCTGGGCTATATAGGAAGGCCTTTTTTAAAAATATTTACAATGGATCCATCCAACACTTTAATAAGATAGTTCAATAAGGAGAACAATAAAATGGAAAGGAAGAATTAACACAGAAAAATATGAGAGACGTTCCCAGAGTCGCAAGACTCACCATTGCCAAAGTAAAAGAACCCTTGAGACTTGTTTTTGCAAAGACGTTCTTTTCAGTGTGGTTTCTTGGCAGTGGGCATGAGAAGCATCCCTGGTGTCTCAAATTGGGGGATTACATAGGTAAACTGTTGGATGCACACCATGGCATACCATACAGCAATTAAGAGCAACAGATACCATGTGCACACGGAGTATAGCATGTCTTAAGAATGGTTTGGCGAAAACACGGAGACAACGTGACATCAGATCTGTATATGTATGAAACACACAGTCTGTAAAAATACATTCAAATGAAGAGTAATGCATTAGTGTTCTTGTAGTAGCTGATGTGGTCAGGTGGTAGAATGTGGATGTGTAAATTAACTATGAAAATGTCTACTGAGCATTGAGCATAGCCAGTAAGAGGAAACCACAGCAAGGCGAATCACCATGGGTTTCAGACCATCTGAGGAAAGAATGGTCTGAAAGCTGCTAATAACTGGTAATAGGGTTAACATTTGGCTATAAAGAATCAGAATGCCGGTGAGCTTCTCAGTGTTAACAATGAAAATTAGAAAGCAATACAGAAGTTCCTGAAACTTCCTAACAGGAAAATTACTTTCAAGACCAAATGTTCTACCTAGCCGGAGTACCAGTTATCTGTGTGGACAGAATAGCAGCCTTGTCTGGTATCTTTGTGGAAACAGTTGTTAAAGAACATGAGTCACTAAGAATAAGCAAGCAAGAAAGGAAGGCGTGGAGCTGGGGAGATGACTCAGAGGTTAAGACAGGACCTGGGTTTGATTATCAGCACCTACTGTGGCAGCTCACGATGGGCTGTAAATTCTGCTCCCAAGGGGTCTGACATCTGCAGGCCTCACACACACACACAGTCACAGACAGATGCAGGCAAACAGCCATGCACATAAAAGAAAATGAATCTCAAAAAGGAAAGAAAATAGCGTGGCACTCATGAACACAAAGGATTTGGTAGAGGACTAAAGCAAAGGGTCCGAGCCCAGTATTATAGTGAAATGGAATTGGGGTGACAACCCTCAGCGACCTAGAAGGCATTGGGACCAGACTTAAACAGGGTGACAGAGGGCCCTAAGAACGCTATCTTTAGCAAACAAGTGAAGCTAATATAGTCCCTGATGCGTTGCGTTCTAAAGAGTTCTATGATTTTTTTTTTGTCCAAACTATATATACACACAATCATGTATTCATTCTCTCTCTATGCATCTCTGCCTCTCTTCTCTCCCCCATTACCCTAACGCATGCGTTTAATTCCACAATATGCCGAAGTACTACTTGTAAAGAAATAGGAGCACAGCAAGTCCTCCGTGTAGCTCGGCTGCCCCCCTGACTTCCATTGTTGATGCTGAAGTCTGGGCTAGCCTCTCACGGTCCTGCGATTGCCTTTATTAGGCCGGGGGAGGCTGAGCCTGGGGAAGGGAGTAGGGTGTCAAAGACCAAAATCTTAGGTTCCACAGTAAGCACATCATTAAGCAGTTTCTAAAATTGAAAGATAAAGAAATAGCAGTATTTTAAGTATAATATTTAGAAAATGTGAAATGACTATCAGAAGAAACAGAAGAGCTGGAAATGGCTGCCTCTGGGGAGGGAGATTCTGGGGTTGGGAAAGGGTGAGACAGAGGGCTGATATTTTTCCATTACAATCTTTCAAAATTGTTTGACTTTGAAAGTTCTATGTGCATTATCCTGAGAAAAATTTTAAAAACTTAATCTGAAGTGAGAATTATCTTAAAACAAGTATAGGGTGAACAGAGGATCTAAGGGAGGCCTCTAGCAACAGCGGGGCGGGGCTGACAAGGGAGGGAGCACACGGAATGATCAGCAAGGAAGCAGTTGTGCAGGTCTGACTGTGTCGCACTAAGAAATGCAGCAGGAACCTGTAAAATAGTCGAGGAGAGGAAATCAGGGACACTAGGCATGAGTTCTCACCAGTCTGTGAATATTTGATTTGAGCCTGTTCTGTGGCTATCAGTTCCCCTCTGGCTGGGAGACCACCTTCTTGGGTCAGAAGATGCCATGTCACTGGCCTGGCAGATGCCCCTTTACCTGAGACCAAAGAAGTGGCATTGGCAGCTGGGAACAGCTGATGTGAACACATTCTGACATTTCAAGGAGTGTTACCGGCAGGGACCTTACAAGCTGGGCTGAAATACTTCTGTCCTGGTTTCCTTTCTCTGTTCTGGTGCTGCTCAAGTTGCTGGCATTTGGAGAGTTTTTACTGGTGCCTCAGAGGGCTCGGCACCACTGGTTCCTGTGTATAGAACGGGGTCATGGACTTTCTCTGCTGCTGGATCAATGAGCTCATGCCTCTGGAAAAGATGAAACCTCTCCTTGCAATGGGGCTTTGGATGGAATTCACACGTTGAGCCACCTGGGATGTAGGTTTGAACATTTTGTCTCCGGGGTACAGGCTTCTGTGACCCGTGAACATGTTGAATGTTATGCGCCAATGCGATTCCAGGAATGAAGAAATACAGCAATGAAAGGAGGATTCACTAACCTCCCTACACAGAACAAGGATCCCCTGGGCATCAAGGATGGAGATGACTGAAGGCCTCATCCCCAGAGGTTAAGACACGGATGAAAAACTGTGAGGTGTGTTTGTTGGCTCCATATTTAAAGAGGAAAGATGGATAGAAGCCTTGTAGCATTTTTACAGGTCTCAGAGGAAATAGGATTTGATGAAAACCATTAGCTTAGGCTTGAAGAGAAGCAGAGCTTCCTGTCTCCATGGCAACAAACCAGGGCTGCATAAGCACATCCTGAAGTAGTCAGAGGCTATAGGGCAGAAGGCTCACACAAACAGGAAGTGACCCTGCGTCTCCAGCATCTCCACCTGCTGCTTCCAGGGCTTCTGAGAGAGGGAAATAGATCTAGGGGGGCAGTTGTGCTCTCTCCACATGGGGGCAAGGAAGTTAGACTAAGGTTGTACGGATGTACCTGGGAGCAACGAGAAGCCTCGTGCGTGTAAAGTGTCTTGTAGTTTTTAGAGCACCTTGCTTCCGAGATGTTATTCATTTCTTGCAACAACTCGATGTAGCCACACGACATCTCTCAAGACGTGGAGGAGAGCTGAAGGAGCTGAAGTTTCTGGCAGAAGCAGGGCAGAGGTCCTAGTCGTTCAAACACTGTTTAGGTACTTATCTTATTATCCCAGGTGTCTGTCAGAAAGGCTGCCCAGAGTGTTGTCCTGGCCACAGTACAAAGTTCGGGTTCAAAATGTAATCTGTGCATGCCAATGATCACAGGCTTCTCACACAGTGGTCTTCATGTATGCAATCTGACATTGTACATGTGAGGGCAAAGATGCAGACCCATTGGCAAGACCTTTTCGCTCAAAGAACTGATGGAAAGAGGTGGACTTTCAATATTAGAGGGAAGGTTCTTCTGGTTGCATCTCTTTAGTGAGTGGAGTAGGTTCCACAGCAAGCAAAATGACAGATGCCTATCTTGCTCCCAGCTCACTTGCTGGTTGGGTTTGACAATTAAACACAACTTAGCAAACATTTATTTAGTGTTTGCTACATAAAAGCAACCGCATGCTTGGATTGCAAAGATGAAGAGGGCAAAATGACTAACAAAGGAAGTAATCTGACATGTGATTGGTTAATGTTACCATGATTTGTTCTTCAGAGTGTGCCTTGGCCACATGTAATTGTATTCTCTCCAATTTCAGTTACCTGTCCATTTCTGCTGTCACTCTTCAGGTGTTATACCTCCATTGTCAAGATTCATCTCATTGAGCCTTCAAAGCAAACATAAAAGACACGTGATTGGCGGGCGGGGGGGATGGTGTCCAAGTTCAAGTGACTTAGGATTCAAATTCTTGGGAAAGCTATTAAGATTCACCTCTGTAGGTTCTGCAGTTTTGATACAAGTATTTTGCAAGGCACGGTTGAGGACACAAAGGGGAGTAAGACCCGTGCCTTGGCCTTTGTAGTAGGAACAGACTAACCAATATGTCTTCAGAGTAACCATGAATCTCCTGACTCATCTGTCTTTGTACACCAGGAGGTGGGAACTGAGCGTTTTCTGGACCTGATTTGAGACAGAAATGTTTGCTTGTCTTATAAATTATCCACGCTAAGCTCAGCAGTTCAGATGAGATCCCGAGTAGTGCTGGCGGATATTAATTGATACGTATCTGATCTCCCTAAGACAAGTAGGCATGGCTAAAGTAACTGTGTGATTTAACTACACAGCAGTTTTGCTGGGATACCAACACTGAAGTCAACCAGGAGACATCAGTCATTTTCTCAGGCAGCAGTTACGGAGCACATGTTATAAAGTTACTCACTTCAGGGACTGCTACCCTTAGGGATTTTATAATCTAGGTGGAGAGACAGCAACAGGTCAAGCATTAAAATTAGGGGGTGGTTAGCAATTTGTCTTAGTAAATAAAGGTGCCTTCCACCACACCAATAACCAGAGTTTGATCCCCAGAACCTACTTGGTAGAAGAAAAGAACACTCCCGGATTGTCCTCTGACCTCCACATAGAGGCTGTAGCAGGCACAAGCTACTTCCCTACTAATAAATAAATATGATGTAAAAAACATTTAAATTAGAGGGAGACCAAGATAAAATCAGACGAGTTGAAGAGTCCAACACTACTGCACATTTTTTAGAGTGTTTAATGGCTGGCTGGGACAGAGAAAGAAGACCTTTCAGTGGGTTAAAATTTACCAGAGGAGCATGACAGAGTAGGGAGACAGCTGGGAGCAGTGATTACAGAAAGAAGCAGGGACTCGGTGAGTTCCAGGAAAGGGGGAGAAGAAGGGTCAGATCCAAGGAGTGGTGGGGTGGGACCTACAGGATTTGTGACTGTGTAGTGTCACTGGGATGAAGAAAAATTAAAGGACAATCTCGTGGTCACATCTGAATTTCTGAATCGAGCTACCAGGTGGCTGGGAGAGAACAGAGAAGCAAGAGTGAGGTCTTGATGGAAATGGGGTAGGTTTCGGATCTATTGAGTTGAGAGAACACAACACATTTTCTGCCTGTTGGCTAGCTCACAGCGGTAGAGTAGGGTTTGTTTCAGGTTATTTTTAAAGCTGTGATTTATTGAGTCTGTGCTGTGCACCAAACGTGCCAATTCCACAACATACATGGTCTCATTTAGTCCTCATAAAGATCCTATGAGATAGTGCTTTCTGCTTTTATAAATAGGGAAATGGTGGTAGGGAGAGTTGGTTGCTTGCCTACATAAACAAAGCTGTTAGGCAGCAGGTTCAGAATTTGGAATAAGGTCTGCTATGTCTGAACACCTATACCCTCAGACACATCCTCCATTTAGCTCCCGTGTTTTGTACAGGCAGATATATTATTGTCTAGGATCCAGTACAGTGCAATTTGGTGGATTGCACCGTCAGTGGTAACCAGGACAGTCCTGCAGACAAAGATTTCATCTTAAAACTTGTCAGAGCAATTACAGCAGAGAGTTCGTAGTGCCTACTTTGACTCGAAGCATACTTTTCTGGAGAAATTGTGTGACATGGGGTCACGTAGGAATCTAAATTAGAAGACATGCATTTCTTCAAAACCAGTTGGCAAAATTGTACCTTAGAGTACGGTACAAATTGTATACAGAAGGAACTCTTCTTATCCTTTTGTCGTTTGCTCCTGGCCTCCGTGTTACAAATGAGGCAACTCAAGTCGAGTATGAATAACTTTCTGAGCCACTTGGTGCATGTCAAGCTGAAACCCAGGTCTTTCCTGCCCGGAGTGCTTCCCCAGCTCCGTGTCACAGCTATAGGTGCGCGTAGCATATTCTGTGATCTTTGCATCTGGGTTTTCTTTCTGCTTTCATCATTTTCTGACTGGGATCTTAAGTAAGTCTCTTTTCCTTTGTCTTCACTTACCCAGTTGCGGGCTGAGGCACTAATATTCGCCGTATGTAGGGTTATTGAGGAAGCCAGGTTGTATTTAATGACCGGTATTTAGTATTTTGGGATAATAAATACTTAATCAGTGTTGTTAGCTAGGAAAGAGCGTTTTGTTTTATTTACCAACTACACTCATTGAGCCGATTAGCATGAACCTCAGAGATTTCAAATGCCACCCTAAGGCTGAACATCCATGGTGACCTATAGGTAACAGGAGAAGCAGACTGGGTCCTCATGCACCACGTAAGGATATCAGCTCATGTCCCATCATTTGCATTTCTGTAGAAATGCCCCTGCTTTTTTTTACCCTCTCTAACTTTCTTTTTAAGTCTTCGTCATTTCAGTCTGTTTTAATTTTGACTTCCTACATGATATATTTCCAGGTCCATACCCTGTTCCCATTCTGCAGCTGAGATTAAAGTCTTTCTCCCACATGTTTCTGTAGCACTATGTAGCTGTTTGTTATAGAACTGATTACTAATAGCAACAGAATGACTTTATAGAATTTTATAGAATACTATAGAGTACTATCATATACTAGTATATAAATATATAAATACTAGTATATAAATATTAATCTATAGAATACTATCACTAAAGTCAAGAGCCAAAATTCATTGAGAGCTTGTCATCTGCTAGCCACTATGCTAAATCTTTCTGTAAAATATCCCAAGTAACTTTTTATCAGCCTTGCGAGTTGGATACTATCGTCAGTCCTAGTGTACATGAAGAAATAGAATCTAGGAGAGTCAGGGTCCTGCATGAGGCTGCCTCCCTAAGACATGCTGTCTTCCTTGCACTGAAATTACAAAGGTCACTGTTGTCTGTTGGGTTTTGTTTGTCATACTGGTTATGTCTTTCCGGGCAGGTGGGTCTGTCCTCAGATCCTAGTGCCTATTTTTTCTGAGTTGAAGAAAACAGATATACCAGGACCACCTTGGAGAATACCACACTCCTTTCAATTGCCCAGACAATGCTACAGCAGAGAACTGAAAGCTTCTGACATCTTGAGTTGGAAGCATGGATATTGGAGATCTTATAGGCAGTGTAAAGAAGTCATGCCAATTGAATGGTTTTTGTTTGGATACTGAGGAGCGTGATGGTTTAAAAGAAAACATAAGAGGAGAGTTTCTTGGACCATTTCTGATTTTCTGAGTCGCTTGGTGCTGAAGATTGAACTGAGGGTCTTATTAAGCAGTAATGATACCACTAAACTATATCCCCAAACAAGCTTGATCATATTTATACACGGCTATTTGTAATTATTTTCTTTCAGGTAATTGCTTATGCATCCTGACCATTTTCTTAGTGGTGTGTTTATCTTTTCACATGAACTTAGAGCATCCGTTTGTCGAGTAAGGTTATTAACCCTTTCATGGCAGATATGGCAGATGCTTCCGACATAAGCACTTTTAAAGGATAAAGGTGGCAGCCTATCTGGGGAGTGTGGACAACCATGGCCACCAAAGTTGGACCAGTTGTTGTTGCTTTAGAGCGCCTCATTTCGGAAGCCTTTCTCATTTATCTAATTCTCAGAGTGACCCTTAGACAAGTCTCATCATCATCTTACAAATCAGAGTAAGGCTTCCGGTAGACAGTGTGACCCCTAGAAGACAACTCAGCAGTGTGGGTTCTGACGCTCACTCAGTCTGGGGTCCCTCAGAATCAAAAGCGGAACTTGCCTGTCTAGGAGGCCATCTCTAAGGGGATATTTGCTGCTGGCTTCTACACAAAACGGAGACGTGACTCCCATATGTGCTGCAGCATACACACACACACACACACACACACACCTTCTTGAGTTTATTAATTCAGTGAATGTTTACTATTGCACCAGAGGGTAGAAACCATTTTTTTCTTAGATGTTGATTTTAAAAGTCCATACCCTAGGGATCTTAAGTTCTTAAGTTGCATACATAATCTATAATTTATGTATTGCACCCTACTGTAGTACCCCTTCTTTGGGACAGGTTCCTTTGCTTCCTTATATTTAAAGTTCTATGACCCTGACAAAAATTATGCTTGTGTTTTTCTACTGAGGAAAGCAGAGGTAGTGTGAGGTACATTCTGAGGGCACCACCAAGGTAGAGAATCATAAACTGAAGAAACACGGTTGTAGGTAAAAATGAATTTGTATCTAGGGAAAATCCGTAGTTGTCCCCAGAGGGGTCAGTTCAGATGAGCTGGGTTCATGTGTGAAAAGAAAAGAAAGAAATCATCAAGAAGGATCATCACAATAGATGATGAAAAGAAGAACCTAGGTTATAAAGAATTGTACTTTCTGAAGAGAAGCTAGACCAACCAAGTTGGGACATCATGGAGTGCCTTCTGGTGATGAAGACAATAGCCAAATGTAGAAATGTCTTCATTTTCTATTGGAAGATTTTTCACACATGGAATTTCTGTCCAGCTACATTCTTAAGTAGGTGTGATAGTCCTAGTATCTCCTAGGCAATCGCAATCTAACAGAGATTCAAGACTCTGATTTTTTTTATGTGTGTGTGTATACACACACATGTTCATATGTGTTAAGTGTATATGTGTATGTATGTATGGACATATACAAATATGTGTATACATGTTAGATGTATATGTGTACGTGTGCATGTTTATACATATATGTGTGTGTATGTGCGTATATGTGTTGTGTGTATATGTTTATATGTATATGTGTACATATACACACTTGTGTGCATACATATGTACACATTCACACATTCCTGTGCTGAATCTGATATGTGTTCTCTAGTCTTTGTCCCTCTGTGAAGTATGCAGGATCCTAGGAAACGCTTATACCATTACATCAATTTGCTTCACTTGGTGACCACATTTCCATCTATTTCAAGAATGTTTCCATCTTAGAATCAATCTTACCTGCCTTCTTTTCAAAGGCAGACCAGTTTTTATTTGTAGAATAATATGAATTGAAGTAACCCTTAGAAGATGCCCTTGCTATGAGACGGTGATGAATTTAATTTACCCATCCAGTGGTGTTCACCTTTACCTAGCTACTCCTCAGGCTTCTAGCATACGATGCTCTAAACTGCATTTGGTATCGTATTTCCCAGTCCACCACTAAACCATCACACAGCCTTCATATTCTCTTCTGTCATGCTTTGTCATACTTTGTATCCAAGATGGAAACCTAATCTAGTTTTATGCTTTCTCCTGCTTACTCTTTGCACATGATTGCTTATCCAGATGTTTTGTGAACTGAATCTTAGACCATTCTGGACTTGGTTTTCTCCCCACTTGGCCAGGGTACTGCCCTTGGCCTAAACAGTAAGTCGCAGTTTTGTTTTACCTTCATTGCTTATTATGGCTTCTCATTGCCTAAATAATAAGAACCACTCAATTACCCATTTAATTAGCTCTTCAACAAGGAAGTATTGATCTTCTGTGTGCCAGGCAGTGTTCTAAATGTTGGGAACATAACAAAAAGCAAACAGAAGATTCTTGTCCTCATCGAGCTTGCTTTCCTATCTCCGGAGAGTACAAGAAACACATATTTTATGTAAGTGGAAAGATGACCCCTATTTTTGAAAAAGAATACCTCAAAGCACAAGGATAATTTCCCCCCTATTTCAGCCTTTAATGTAGCATTAGCAAATGCGATAAAGATTTTTACTTGTTAAATTGTGCTGAAATTTACCTGAAAATATATCTAAGTAGCTTCAGATAAGACATTTCATAAAAAGAACAATAGGATACAAAGACCTTTTTCTACAGGTGGTAAAATATGTTCTAAAGTAAAAAGATTAAAAGCTGTAGTATACTCTGGGAATAGAGGAATTCAAAGAGACTATATATATATATATATATATATATATATATATATATATATATATATTAGACTTATGTGTGAATTTATAATATATATATCACTTGAAGTTAGTGAAAATGAATCATTTAATAATTGATGTTGATGGCTGGCTAATTACTTGGAAAGGAAAATTTAGTTCGATCCCCATAATATAACTTATGCCAAAATAAACTGCAGGTGGAGCTAGTACATACATTTTAAAATTTAAATCAAAAATGTTCTAAAAAATGATGGGCAATTAAGTCATTTTCAAAGGTGGGCTTTCTAAACATGATATAAACCAAATCCCATGAAGGAAAGAATTGATGTATTTGAATACGTAAACATAAAAATAGATTCTATAATTCACTGGCAGAAACAAAAGTCCAACTTCAGATTTGTTTTGAATTTTATATGATTAGGTAGAGAATAAAGGAAAGAGGAGAAACAAGGAATGGGTTACAGTTGAGCGGTGAGACTATAGGCAGTGTCTGACTGCAGACAGAAAATGAGGACCATGATCACTGGCAGCTAAAGTGTAGAGGAGAAAATAGCTGGGCAGATTTAGGTGGAGAACAGAACATGGTACCCAGTTCACTGTACGTTCAAGGAAGGATCCTACAGACGAGTATGGCAAAGTCTTAGAAAACTTTGGGTCCATTTGCTGAAATATTGGCAAAAGAGAAATTCTTATTCTGGAAGGAAGATGGTTTCAGTCTCAGGCATGGAGGGTTTGAGGTTCAGGAAGAACAGAAAGATAGGATCAGCCAGTATCTGTGTGTTTGGAATGGAGGAAGAGAAGAGACAGGCAATCAGAACACAACAGAGGAAAGGATCAGTGCAGAGAAGGTGGCCCACGGAAGGTGTGTGGGGAAGGAAAAGTCCGCTCAGTGATGGAGATGCAGTGTTTAAGAGTTAGGATGTCAAGACTGGCCAAGGACATCACCAAATCAAAAGAGAGCATCATTTCATGTATGACGAAGCCGTGCAGGGCTTCAGGAGAGAGTCAGGAGACCCCAAAGGACAAATGAGTCACAGAGAACCGATGCAACATTAACCAAAAAGTGGCTGTCAGAGCCAACAGTGTGGAGGATGTCTGCTCTCTTTCACTTTTTACTTTGAGAAAACTCTAAAGTCACAAAAAGTTGGAGAAAAAAATATTCGAATGTCACATGCCCTTTCTTTTAGTTCCAATGCACAACGCCTTGCATGACTATAGCGTAATACCAGAAATGGCATTGCTAAAATCCGGGAAGATTATTCGAATGTTACCAGCTTGACATCACTTACTCGTGTGCACGATTCTGTATTTTTGTCAGATGTAGACTAGTGGAATTGTCACTATAATTAAGATATGGACTCTTGTGTCAAAAGAATCCACTATTTCTTCATAATCATGTTGATCATTTTCCACCACCACCCTAACTTCTTTTGAAGACAGTTTAAGAAGTGTAATCGTATGGAATGTAACATTGGAGTACATCCAGGTTGACCCGTACATGAGGTCATTCCTTTTGAAGTTTGAATAGTATTCCATTGTATGGACATACCACATTTTGTTTAATCATGTACTCCTTGGAGGACATCTGGATTTTTGTTCATCTTGGTTCATTTACAAGTAAGATTGCATAGCTTTTTTCTGCATAGAATTTTGAGTAAATATAGATTTTCTTTCTCTGATATAAATGCCAAACAGCGCAACTGCTAGACCATATGGAAAGTGCATATATAAGAAACTTCCTATTTTCCATTCAGAGGGAATTTACCAGTTTACATTTTGCCTGTACTGTATGAGACTGGTGGTTTTCACACATCTACTTGGTTTAAATTTTCAATAATAAATAGCGAATATCAAGAACCATCACAAACATGTGTGGAAAGCTTAAGACAGAATCAAAAACGTAGATCAATGATTTTTAAGTAACATGTTTCTTATTATTATGGACCAGTAACTTCTAAGAAAAATAACAACCAACAATAGTATTGAATGGGTAGAAAATATGGATGCAGAGTTTAAAACTTCTAATTTTAGCAGTTAAACACTTTGAAACAAGCATCTTAATCACACTAGATTCTCTTACTACCAGTCTTTTAGTGAGAGTCTGAATTAATGCCCCTTGCCTTGCATGCCCTCCAACCTCAAGTCAGTTTCCTCTCCCTCAGCCCTGCAACCCAGTTATGATCCCAGATTTCCCAGGTGATCATTTCTTTGCCTAGAAATGACCAAGCCACAACAGCCACTTCTACACTCTGCCTCATCTGGGGAACTCTGACTCATCCGCCGAGGTCAATTTTCCCCATCTAAGTTCCTGTTGCACCGCGTATACTCCTCTGTTAGAATTCAGTTACCTCATTTTATAGTTACTGTGCGATCTTTGCTTCTTTGTCAGCACTCTGAAGGACAGGTACCATGATGAATTCATTTCCCTGCCCCCCACCACTTAGTTGCATAATTAACACGCACGTGGGTAGGCTCTGGGGACTTGCTCACCAGTGAACGACTCAGAGGCCAACTTCCTGTTTGTTGGATGTCTGTATCCGTCTGTAATTATCTCAAAACCTACTTTAATCCTAGCCGAAGTGCTGGGTGCAGAGTGCCACAGTAGAACCCCATTGTTTTGTCAGTATCAGGGGACAGGTCTGCAAACAGAACCACGCTCCTTCTCCATTACAGGGAGAAAGGGAGAGTGAATATGACTTCAGTGCAATTGTGTCTTTTCTGTTCTAGGGACCTTTTAATTGGCTTTTTTGTTCTGTTGTAATTTATCCCATGCACTCAGTGTTCACTGTAGCTTTCAAGACAGGAATCTTAGGCTCTTCAAGAATGAAAGGGAAAAAAAATTATTTTACTTGAACTTACATCTTTTTTTTCTGGTCTGAGGAGCATCTTGGTAATTGGCTTCACCAAAAGGAAACCTGAGTGTCAGACACAGCCCCTAGTCATGCCCCTGCGGTTAGACATGTTTTCTGTGCACCCGCAGCCACATGCACACCACGGTGGCTGAAGCAAAACCTCTCAATTTCTCCGGTTGATAATCACAGTCTTTGCAACTTGCTTATATGCGGGGTGCTTGGCGTGTCTAGCTGCTGAGTTCAGATGCTGTTAGAGTTGCAGCTGAATTAAAAGGTCTTTATTTTCCCCCGGTGTCAAGTGCATCACTAAATTCTCAACACTTAATTATCATTGCGTCCCAAAATATTCCTCATTTAGCAAAAATATTGAGATTACTTG
Organism: Cricetomys ansorgei; assembly: GCA_026225945.1. NCBI lineage: Eukaryota > Metazoa > Chordata > Mammalia > Rodentia > Nesomyidae > Cricetomys > Cricetomys ansorgei. The sequence continues at coordinate 12,416,901 of JAMJFZ010004090.1, read as the reverse complement.
CTCCTGTTGAAGAAGCAAGCTCTGATATGCAGAATGTGGAGATGCATGCTCCATAAAGAACCTGGGGGAATGAAAGCACTTGAGAGCATTTGCAGGCAACAGTGGGGACCACAAAGCCCATTAAAGGGCCACACGACTCTTACCCATATTAGGTGATTACTCAACCAGGCGTTTAGTGTTTAGCAGCTGACAGCCCACAGTATGAAGTTTGACTGTACCAGAATAGTCACCCCAACTCTTTTCAGAGTTGATTGGAGTGGCATTAAAATTAGACTTGATTTTCCTTCCCGGCCTCCATATTCCTTTCTTTACCTCACACAGTTAAGTGTCTCCTCTAATCTCTTGTCTCTGGGATTTGATATCATGATCTCTATTTAGATCAAGGTACCCAATAGTCATATACTAGATAGTGGGATGATCTTATTAATAGCCAGAAACATCTCAGTGAGCAAGAACTGGAAGGAGAAGATACAAGGCATTGGTTTTATGTAGAGTGAAGTAAAAGGAGAAACATTTGTTAAAATACTTGTTCAGCAAACATGCATTAGGCACTGTTGTTGGGGACTCTGGGTTTGATGGTGAATAAGACGAGAACTCTCGCCATGGGCTTCTTATTCTGATAGCTAGCAGATAACACAAATCATGGTAACTGATATAAGAATAGACATGCATTGGATAACAACACTGGTCTAGCACAGCAAGACTTTCGAAGACTGCTGCCAGCATGCCCAGGTATAGGCTGGTCTGACCCCCGTGAGTTCTGGGGGGGGGGGTCACGTGCCTACCTTCTCACTGTTCCCATGTTTGTGTTTCTCCAGTGGACAGTGTCAGTCTGAGAATGTGAGTACCCAACCAACCAACTGACCTGAGCATCTAATTGTATTAATCAACTTGGGACAGCCCTGTTCTTTACACGATGGAGTTTAAAAAAATGCCTATTCCTGGTTTAAAAGCTGTGCTAGTGGATTAAAGTAGCTCAGTACTTTCCAAAGATTATTGTCTACCGTGGTTTTGTTATTTGCCGTTTTCATATGTGTCTATAATGCATTCCAATTGCTCTCTATCCATCTAACTTTAATTTCCCTCCCATTCCTACCAACCCCGCCTCACCCCTACCAACCCCACCTCATCCCTGTCAGGTCCTTTCTCAAGTTCACGACTTTTGGTTTTATTTTGTGACCCATTTAGTTTAACCAGGCCCATCTGTGTGACTGTTGGATTGGAATGATCCATAGGAGCCTGGGAGGTGGGGGGGTCAGTGGTGGGCACCCAACTGAAGGCGAAGATTTCCTGTTCGTATTGCTATCATCTCTACCCCCCATATTTCTGCATACATTTGTGAATAGGAAAAATAAAATTTAAAAAGCTTGATACCTAAAATAGTTAGAGGGCACTTCAATGTCAAGTTATGCAGCCCCAGAGAGTAAGATTCCTTATGCAGTCAGCCACTCATTTCCGGCCCTCTTATCCAGTGTAATTCTCAGAGGCAGAAGCGAGTCTGTCTGGGTTGGGCTGTGAAGGTCAGTTTTAGAGGTAAGTCAGTCAAGTATACGCCCTCTTTCTAGGAATTTCTTGTCTTTTTACCCTGCTCAAGATTTTTCTCCAGGTAAAATCTGAAAAGTAGAATTTAAGTTTCTATTTTAGGTCATGCACCTGTTCTACCCTGGCTCAGCAGCCCCTTTCTTCTGTCTTTTTTTCTGGTGTGATAAATTATTTGATAAACTACTTAGTTTATATATAGTGTTTTGGCCTGGGTTACATAAAAACAAAAATACATAAAAAATAGATTGGCTGTTTATTTGAATCTTTAGCTGAACCTTTAGGCCATTGGGCTAGCCATTTTCTGGCTCTGTTAAGCCCTCATTTCCTGTGTCTGTCTGCTTCAGCCACACATCTCCTTACCAACACGGAGAAAAGAGAAGTCAGGAGAATTTTGCTCTGGCAATGAAGCATCTTAAACGTACTTGCCAGGATGAGTGGGGAAACTGAGGCAGAGAAGGGAAATAAGCTGAGAGCATGAGTTGAGAGGCTGAGGTTTATTCTACTGGAAGCGTTCTTGGGAGCTACATATAATGTGTGTCAGAATGAGCAATTCATTCTATTAACAAACAGGAAAATCGAGATGGGTGTGTGTGTGTGTCTGTGTGTCTGTGTCTGTGTGTACCCATAGCTATATTTGCCCTTTATTAATTCCTGACCCTTCTCAAATTATCATATTTGGGCCATTCTGCTTATGGGCTGAATGAATTCCTAGGTTCTGGAGAAATTCCTCAAGTAGAGATGTAAGCTGTAAGCTGCGGGCGCATAAATGGGCATAGTCTTACGTGTTAGGGTGCACAGGTTCTGTTCTCCGAACCCTCGCACTCACAGGTGGTCTGTGAGGGTGTGTTATGTGTGTGTTCACAACACTCACTGTTACGCCGCCATTCAAAGAACAGTTTATCCGTTCCACATTTGTTAAACACTTGCCATACGAGCAACAGTTGTTCTTAGGTGAATGATGAGTTAAAAGAGCAGCACTGTGAACTGAGCAGGCCAGCGGTTCTCAACCTTCCTAACGCCGCAACCCTTGAATACACTTCCTCATGTTGTGGTGACTCCAACTATAAAGTTATTTTCATTGCTTCCTGCATAGCTGTAATTTTGCTAATTTTATGAATCATAATGTAAATATGTGACATGCAGATGGTCTTAGGTGCCCCTGTGAAAGGGTCATTCAACCCTAAAGGGGTCATGAAGCATAGGTTGAGAGCCAGTGGATTAGGCTGAAGCAATGGATGGGTGGTCAACGACTCAGAATAAGCAAGTATCTTGCAAAGCCAGGAGCTAGGAGCTATGCTCTAAGAATCGAGGTGCTAGGGAGCCGCCATGAGCAGGACACTCTAGTCACAACTGCACAGGCCAGCAAGAGCCTTGAAATACTTGGCTGACACTCTACCACCCTATTTCTGCACCTTACTCTCTTCCTCCCAACCCACTCAGCAACCTACGCCTTGATGCCTGCTCACAGGTTGCCGCCCTCGTCCATTTCTCTTGTCCTTTTCTTCAGGGCTCACCCTGCTCCATTTCATTCCAGCCCGCGTGCGTCTTGCTCCTCCCCACCGCGGAGACAGAATCCTCATAGTCACTAGTTAGCTCCCGGGCTACACAGCTAATTTCATTTGGGGTCATTTTAAGGCATATTGGCAAATGGAGCTTTTATGCCTTCAGCCCTTGGAGAGCTCCCTTTCGTTACAAACAACCTATGACATAAGTTAACCAGAGTCTCAACTGAAATACTCATCAGTCAGGTTTGAGGCCACGGAGTCTAGTCTTAAGCTCAGCTTTAACTTTAACTTTAACCATGAAGTTAAAATGCTGTTGGTCCTCTGTACCCATGAGCTCCTTGTCCACAAGATGGACTAACTGCTGCTGGAAAATATTTGGAATAAATTACACCCAGGGCTGGGGAGAGCGCTCCACCAGGGGAGTGCTCGCCATGTAAACACCAGGACATGAATCTCACCCCCAAAACACTTGAATGTGCCTGAGGAATGATACCGGACACTGTGGATGTCCTCCGGCTCTCATACTCATGTGCACACGGTGCACCGTGCTCTTGTTCACACATGTGCATCCACACATGCATGCACCCACATGCACATGAACACGCACACACGCACAGATGTAGAGACTGGAAATTCACCTGTTACTAAACACATAAAGATGCTTTCCTTGCCATTACTCCCTAAATAGTAGAATGCCAGTTTGTTGAGGGGGCATGGGCACCTAGCACCTTCAGACAGAGGTATGTGAGCATGGGCTATCCTAGACCCCACCTGCAGATAGAGGTATGTGAGCATGGGCTATCTTAGAACCAGTCTCCCATGACAGTGAGGGAAGACTGCAGGGGTTCTTATCACCCAGAGGGCCTGCGTCTGTCAGCTCCATATCCATTCAACCAAGAATCCCTGTTGATGGACCTGCGGTGCCCCCTTGACCTGGTAGACAGTGTAGCAGAGCATGGGCCGTCAGGACAAAGGAGGGCCTCTACCACAGGCCACGATGAGTGTGCTCACTCTAATTGTCTCCCTGCGGTTACCTGGACCCCAGACCGGTGAGTGATTGCAGAGGTCCTCCGAGTACCAAGCCTTTAGAGCAGCTGTGTGGACCCCACAACTGTCTCGCCTCCTGGGTCCCGGGCCTTACAGTGGAGCACGAGAGGCTCCTTCGGGCAAATGCGTGAGCCAGGTGGGAAGCAAACTGCTCACCTTCCTCAGATGGCTTGTGTTCCTTGTGGAAGTGCAGATTCTTTCCCTGGCGTGATTCCGCTTCCTCCTCCTGCTTGCCCTGCTTTGGCTCGTAAAGGTTAATGTTGTAACTAGACAGTCACGCGGGACAAATTTTCTTTGTCTGGGTATGTCTCCTCCTTTCGTTTTGGCAACTGTAGGTCCTCTGATCTCAAGGGAAATCCCTTGTGAGGCGCATCTGAGGGGCTGTTACTCTCCGTCACCCATAGCTGTAATTGCCTTAAATGTTTTTGGAAAACAAGATGCAGCATGTCTGTGGTTTATGTAAGCAAGACGAAGCCTAATGGCAGGAGGGGAGGGCGGCGCAGCCGATGGCTGCTTCCCAAGCCTTGCTCCCAAACACCACAGGCTACTGGGAGTCTGGGAATATTAGTAACATGAAACAGTGAGGATATGGGGGTAATTTCAGGGACATGCTGTGCTGAAATGTAAGCGGTATGAGAAAAAAATATTAGCTGACGAAGATACTGGTCTTACTGTCTTCTGCGTTTTGCTTCTCATGCAAAACACATACATGGTGAGAGATGGAGAAGGAAGAGTTCATGGAAGGGAGAAGAGGAGGAGAAATAAACTTTGAAAATTTTTGGTTGCCATGACAACATAATGAGCTCCAAAAGTGGCATCTCTGAACCAGTTCTGCATGGGAAGCTAGGGGAGCCCAGAAGGGAAAGAATTAAAATAATAAAAACAATAAAACTGCGATCACGAAGTAAAGGGCACATCTGAAGAGGCCGATAGCACTTCCTGGCGATGTCTGGAGGCCTGGCTTGTCAGCTGCTTGCCCCTGGACGACAGCAGCCGAGAATGGGTCATCATTGTCCTGTGTTGGGTACTTTGAACAGGCCCAGGCTCCGGACAATGTGAAGCTAGGTATTCTGACAAAGAAGACACTATGAATTATGTGTGAAACACACTGTGCTCCAGAACTGTCTAAGAGCAAGGCTGCCTTCCTGCTCGGTTCCTCCCCAGCCCTCCCCGCTCCCCACTGCCCAGTCTTATATATAGCCCAAGTCTGTTCCTGTCAGCGAGTCTCACTACAGCTCTGCCAGCAGCGTGGATGCCATGTCATTCTTTCCCACTGGATAGGACGAAAGGGCTGCATGGTGGGCACTTACTGTTCCAAAGGCTCTTCTCTGCAAAGTGCCCCAGCATGGTACTGGATCATACAAAGGAAGAAAGCACCAGAAGCTTAAGATGTTCAGGCTGAGAAAGATTTGTAGGCCATGTTTGTTTGTCTACTACGCTCAGACTGAAAATGAATGCCAGGCAGATTGGAAATGGTTACTTCTAAGAAGATGTGTTTTAATGAAGATACCCCTTGACAGTCCTTGTTCCCTAGTATTCATTTCTTCTTCATTAGAATGGTGAAGGGCACTGTGGTACATACTCTTGCATCGTGTAACCAGTGTTTGTATAGAAACACTTTGAGCCAATCCATTAACACAGCTTGTTCTTAGAATGGTTGTATTCGGAGATCCTGCTGCCACCTTGTGCCTACTTAATATTGGAAACCTACCAATATACACCCTGTATTCTAGGATGGCTCCTCCACCAGCACAGTGTCTGGCAGATGCTAATGCATATGTTTGAAGGGTGATTGAATGAATGAGTGCTTTACCCTAGTTGAAGAGTCTGACCCTCATTAAACAGTACGCTGGCTTGACTTAGACATATCAAGCCTGACAGGTGTCATGGAGATGAACTAACATACTGCAAGGAGAGCGATCGCTCTCTCAAGTAAGCAAATCTTTTCATTTGTCCTTTATGTAACATTTATTAATTTTATAGCCCCCTTCATATAGTAGCCACATTAAGTAGTTAATATTTATATAATGCATCCTGTACTTTAGAACAATTGGGGATTGAGGGGAACTTCCTTTTCCCTGGCTTCCTCCAGAAAGTGATTCTAGTCCCCACCCTGAATTCATGCCTTCTCACGCATGATAGGAGAACTTAGAAGACTGGCTACACTTGGCTCTTTGTATCTGTGGGCTCTGAATCTAAGGAGTCAGCTAATCATCCAAGAATACAGTAACTCCCCCGTACTGAACATCTAGAGACTACTGTTCTCGACACAGTCCTCTAAAATAATAGAGAGCAACGTCTAAGCACAGAGAATTTGCTTTGTGTCTTGTGTTGTAAGTGACCAGTGAAGACGTAAAGACTCCAGGAGGATGTGTGTAGGTTAAGTGTAAACACCTAACCTGCCACTTTACGGAAGTCTCAGGAACCTGAGTGTTGGTGGACGTTGGTTTGTGCTGGGATCCAAAGCCATTGAGGGACCATGCGTTCTTCTCTGATTCTTTTTCCTGTCAGGACCACACACCAGGCTCAGGTGTCCCCTACCTCTTTTTCAGTCTTGGCTTCAGGGACAGCTCTTGACAGGGCAGGTCTGGGCTCACGTGGTTGTGCTTATGGTTGAGTAGCTTAGCATTCTGTGGTAAACACTAGTGAGAGATCTAAAAGCTACATCTAACGCCATGTCCCAAATTGGCCTTATCAGAAATAAAATTGATTTTTTTCTCTTCACTCTTTTGGCTCCTGTATATACACTATGTCTCTCAGCTCATTTCATAATGAGCTGGACAATCACAGATGGAGCTCCAAAATCCTGTCATATTCTACTAGACAGTCTTTTATTTGAACCTATAATTTTTTAAAATTTATTTATTTTATGTGCATTGGTGTGAGGGTGTCCGATCCCCTGGAACAGACAGTTGTGAACTGCCATGTAGGTGCTGGGAATTGAACCTTAGGACCTCTGGTTAAGAGCATCCAGTGCTCTTAACCACTGAGCCATCTTTCCAATCCCTGAACCATTCTATAATTTTTAACATTATAATTAGTACTGGGTACGATTGTTTTGTTTTTCACCCAAAGATCCAGGATTTGAAATGCACGCCATTTAGATACCTGTAATCAAGTCAGATAGGAAAGAATAGAGAAAAAAAGAAAAGATCGTTGTAGCCCAGATGACTAGAGTTTGACCTTCTGACGGCTAACTATCACAGCATTCAGAAGAATGACCTAGTTCTTCACTGACGGGCTTATGTCCTCTGCAGGAAGTGAAACCCCCTTTCACATCGGCCATCCCTGCAACATGTATCCTAGGGTGGTGATGTCACTATGGCTGTGTCTCACCTAATATGAAGGTAACCTTACACAAGAGGTAGGATTTGAACTTGGCTTGAAAAGAGGGCTAGAACTTGACTAAGTCGGAGGATGGTGTAGACTGAGTTCGGGGAGTACTCTAAGAACTTGCTTCTGTCACTACCCTGCAGTCGTTCTTCTTGGCCCATAGCAGGCGAACTTAGAAGAACCGAACAGTGCTGGCCATTTGTAGCTGCGGGTTCAGAATCCCACAGGACTCCCCTAATCTTGGATGGAAAATATTTGAAAATAAATAAATAAATAAAGGCACCTGTGCCGAGCAGCACACGCTCCAGCTGGAGGCGTGCCCTAGCTTATGCATGGGGTAGAGGAGATGTTGTATTTCAGCACTGGGAAGACAAAGAGTTGGCTCTGGCTGGATCACGGAGGGCCTCACAGCAGAGGGGATGAGCTGGTATCTGGAAGGCGGTAGTGTTCACGCATGTGCGTGCTGAAATAAGGAAGTAGGGGCACCATGTTAGACACAGCGTCCTAGACAGATTAATCTACCCATGTGTTTTGAGGGCCTGACCGCAGCTGCTCCAGCCTCCCCAGCTTTAATCTCCCGGAGGTCTGACCTGCCTACACATGATGATCACGATCTGCTTCTCTGCTAGCTCCCCTGAATGGGGGGTAGGCATGCCTAACATCAAAGTTAGGTTTGGCTCCTAAGAGAGGGCTGAGAGCATATGTGATAACCAGACTATGGTTTTGAGATCAGATAGAAAAACTCATATTATTTGAAAAGAAGGTTTTGTTGTTGATGATTCATGAGAATGCAGCAAAATGAAGTCATCGTTTACCTATAAATATATCATTCTCTGGGGGGAGGGGCACAGCAATAGGCTGTAAGGTGTTCACTGTTGGCCAGGGCTTGCTGCACCTCTAAAGTATAGATACGTAAGGCAGACATACTAAATGTGCATTAGGGTTTTTAAAGGCCGGAGGAAAACATAGAAATAAAGAGGCAGGCTAGATTTGAAGGTTTGGGAAGGGCTACTTACTAAAAAGGAGAGATTTTCTAGTGTGGTAGTTTTAGATTCTAAGGCTCATCCTGAGAACACTAACCGATCATTTAACTATGTCTGTGACCACTAGTAATGCCTTTCATTCTTTAGGAACCTCACTTTCTCAGTCTATAAAATGGATATCATAAGTCTTCCAGAGTGGTCTTTGATTGCATTGGAGAGTGAATGCAAAGAACCTGAGAGAATGCCTTTCACATAACAGCTGTCTGATAACATATGACTTTGATTGTTAAGGCCTCTTAACCCGGCCTCCTCTCACGCATGAACTTTGTACTAACTTCTTTATTGTGAAGTGAAGGGTTTGTAAGAGCCTCTAAGTGTCTACAAAAAGGATAAATGGTGGAAGTTAACACACTTTCTCCCTTGTGTTCTTTTCACACCCATGCACGATCCATTTGTCACCTAGGAATGGCAGAGCCCCGGAAGAGGGACCCAAACAGATCAAAATCATCTGCATAGCTAGAGAGCAGATTTATAAAAGACAAGGAAAAAAAAAAACCAGAAAATTTAACAAGATGAATTGAGTAACCACAGTAGCAGGAGAATGTTCTGTATCCTCTATTTAACCTTCACAAAACTTGGCAAGATAGGCATTGTTCCCCTAAATCACAGATGGGGGAAACAAGGGCTCAGGTGCTTTCCAAGGACGTCCAACTGGCAAATAGAAGCCTGGGATTTTAGCTTAGTCTCTTCTTAATCCAAACTGTGTGTACTTTGTTCCACACTCTGCTGCCTTCCTGGAAATGTACAAAGCAACAGTAGTTTTCAGGGGGAGGTAAACTCAGGGGGCTACTGAGCCTGGACATTTGGGAAGGAGGATAAGAACATAATCCCAGAAGCTCACTGTGAACACGGAAAGAGGTAACCTGTTAAGCAGAGAAATGGGGGTGATTGCTTCCCTGTCCTTAGGGCTGACTTGATTTAGGGGAGCAAAGAAACTGAGTCCCTGCCTACACTCACAAGGCCCATTGTCTTTCAGAACAGTGCTCTAGGGACAAGGATCCTGGAAAGGGCTGTCCAAATCCTGATCTGTCAATGGCTGAGCAAAGAACATGCTTGACTGAGCAGTGGCCCAAGGGCATAGGATTGACAGGCAAATCCACGACCAGGAGAGAGCCACAGTCAGTATGAAGCTGACACTCTAAAGTTGAATCTCCGGCTTCAGGAACCATTTAGAGACTAGAAGACAGGATGTAGGCCAGGGAAACCGGAGTGAAAAGTGGGAGGGGAGGGCATTAAAGGGGTTCCTGTGAGGCATCTGTGACGTGGCCTAGCAGGTGTTTCTTAGGCAGAGAGGGCCTTGTAACATTTCCAAGGACCGAGGTTGGTGAGCGGCGGTGCTGGAGTCTCCATACAACAGGGCACAGGTAGACTCTTACTTAGGATGGGGATACAAGCCAAGCATGTGGCAACCACATGGACCCAAGGGACGGAGAACTGCCACCCCAAGGAATGTGAGGGCTGCAGAGCAATGGAACCGAGAGCGGCAGGAGCCGAGCACCCCCCTTGCTCGTGTCCTCTGCTCTGCACGTGCTCTAGCCCAGACTCCGCTTCTCGTTCATCTGTTTCCTGATAGAAAAACCAAGAACAATCTCTGCATATTGCCAGTCGTAGGACCATTCAACAGCAAACATCACCGCGTCTGCGCATGTCTCCATCCTCCCCGGTGATCCCCTGCTGCCCGGTCAAGAGTCGCTTCTAGTCATGGAACAGCTTTCTTCCTTGATGTATTTGAACATGTTGACGTCCATGGGGTCTTTTTCTTTCCTTAGATTCACCCTTTCTCAGTTCCTGCATTTCTGACCACACCCTCTCAGCAGTCCTCAGAGTAGATAGGGCCACATTTCTGTCTTTGTGCCTGTGGGTGCTATAGCACAAGACCACGGACTCGGTGTCTTATAAACTAAGGAAATCGATTTTTTTCATACTCTGGAGGCTGGAAGTACAAAATCAAGGCAGTGGCTGACTCGGGGGGTGGCCGTCCTTTGCTGTCTACATAAGACTATGGGGACAAATGAGCTCTCTGGGGACATCGTCAAGGGTTCGCCTTCATAACCTATTCAACACCCGAAGATGCAGCCTCCAGGACCATCACTGTTGGAATTAGGATTTCGACATTGACATTTTGGAAAGTCACAGAGAGCCACAGCAGTGTCTAGAGCTGAAGGGTCGGAAACCCTCAGCACAGAATCCGCCTAGATGGCAGGCTGACCTTCACTGCTGAATTCAGCATGTCATCCTGGAGAAGAAGGGCTGCGAGGGAGCAGAGGCAGGTGATGATTCAGAACAAATGTGCTCCGCAGCAAATCTGCCCACGTTTGTGAGTCGGAGCTAGTCACCTGGCTGTCTAACAGCAAGGAAACAGAACAGCTGGGAAGAACTAGATGATCTGCTCTGGATCTGGGGAGAAATATTGGTTCCCCAGAGAGAGAAAGGTACCATTTCCCACCGTAGCTACCAGGCATTTCTGTCTTTAGGGTCCTCAGATGATACCCTCAAACTTTGTCTTTCCTGTGTCACACGACCCCCCATGTAACCCTTTTTTTTTTTTTTTTTTTTTTTTTTTTAGCTTTGAGATCCATCTAAGGTGCTTCTGCTCCAGTACCTCCATCTCTTCTCTCCATTGGCTCCCCCATTTAGTCATCATGGGGAGGGGGCCTTTGGGATTCCTGGCTCTCCCTTTCATAGTCAGCAAATGCCTTTCCGTTCTGTGAGAAATCTACTGATTTTCCCATCCTCCTGTCTGTTTTCAATGTCCTAAATTGTGTCACTGCCATATCTTACCAAATGACATCATTTCCTCATCTGTAGGTTTTGGCACAAACATAGCTAATTTTCTAAAAATAGATCCGATCGTTCTGTTCCCCTATGTAAAACCATTACGTTTGTCCTGCATCTCACAGAATAAAGTAAAACACCTGGGATCACTGGGGAGATAAAACTGTGTAAAAGGAACTAGATGTGGATTTGAATCCTAACTTGCTACCACCAGCTACGAGTTATGTAACATCACTTTCCAACCATGCAATGAAGATAATCCTTCTTCACGGGATTGCATCATATTTCTCTCATGCCACATATCCGCCACCTGATTGGTGAGAGGCTCCGGCAAAGTCATTTAAGCACTGGATTCAAACCTAGGTTGTTGGGCCAGCGCCATTTTCAGACTCTATTACCTCTTATTCCCCTTGTCTGATCTACCTCAGCCAAACATCTCCTCACTGTCATGGAGGAAGAGAAGCCAGGCGAATTTTGTTCTGGCAATGAAGCAACTTAAACATATTTGCCAGAATGGGTCATGTGATCCCATTCAATGTCAGGGCCAGGAAACTAGAAAGCCAAAACTATTTCTGTGAGAAGGAGTGCTAACTGATCCCTTTGGAGCACCTCTTGCTCGATCCAGCTCTGATATTTAGATCCGTGACTGTAGTTCAGGCAATCTTACCAGGTTTTCCTTAGCCTACTTTGAAAGAGATTGGGACATACATCTCCCAGACAAGAGCTGACTTTCCAGGTTGCTCTAACTAGCAGGAAGCAGACTGCATTTTAGCTACTCCTGCTGGTTATAGGTAAGAAAACTGAATGACTAAGATGGATGAGGTTAATATCCATCTGGCTATTCAGCTGACTCCCAGCTTGAGCATGGCTATCCCGGGGTATCTTCTCCTCCCGATAATGCCAACATCCAGCTTTATTTTCTCAGGGGCAGGTTTTTCCACTCATTTGTTATATAGCCCTCAAGATACAATGTCCTGGACACCTTCTGCCTTTCACCCCATAGAACTGAATGTTCTCTGCTCCCATTTCATCAAGTCCATTTATAATGTGTGAGTTTTATTGGCTTACATGCCTGTCTCCCTGGAAGATTAAGTTTACTTGAGTATCACAGTGCTATCTTCAGTACCTTGTATTATCCAGTCTAGCAAGTAACACTTTTAACTTGTGATGCTGGATAAAATTCTGTACCTGAATGATGGAGGGGGGGAGCAAAACATTTTTTATAACCATACAAACGAGCAGGACCAGAATTCATACCAAAAACCCGGGCTTCTGACTTTTTATAAAATGAGTCAGTTCGTCACTAAGTTCTGCAGTCTGGCCTTGAACTCCCGCCTCAGCTTCCTGAGTAGTGGGATGGTGGTATGTGCAGCTCAGGATACACAGCGAAGGTTTATGACTTATTCCTAGTCATTTTCTACAGCTGGTTTTTCTCCAGTCTTTTCTAGGAGTGTATTCAATACCTCTGTTTGGGGCTTAAGAGACCATTTCTGATCAGATTTCCCTCCTTCGGTCTTCATTAGCTTGCTGACTTGCTTTGTGTCTGTTTGGTGCTAAAACCACATTTTCATTCAAGATGGATTCATCCCCTAAACAAAAGCCTTTTTACAAAATCTAATTATTTTAACCTTTTTAGTGTCATGCTACAGAAAACAAATAGGCTAATTCTAGCTTGCAGTTTGACAGCTTTTGAATTAAAGGAGTCTAAATGGCTTTGGGGGCTTAATGTATTACAAAGACTGAGCCACTCTTGAGATGCTTTGTATGAAAATGGTTTGTAAACTGTAAAGTGGCCTATAAGTATGATTTGGAACATCAGTGCTTGTGCATAGGATGTACTGAGTGAGAATTTGGTGAGTGAACGAAGACTCCCCTTTTCTCTCTTGGGAGCCTGCCTTTGTTCTGCTTTGCTGGGTGGCCCAGTCTGCTTTAAATATTCCACAAAAGTTTTCACTTCAATTCTTTCATGTTTTTCACTCTATTCTCTTCAATAGCACAACAGACACCTTGCACAGGTCTACAGACATGCAGACCTACTGTGGCCTATCATGAACGAGCCAACGGCCCATTGTGGCATATTCTTTATTTATTCTTTATTTGAAGTCAGTTACTTTACCCTCGGTGACTCAGGACCTCTGGGAATACCGAGTTTCTTGCTTCTGGAAGGAGCTCAGGTCTTGTAATATTCAAATTGCCATGTTTTGAATAGATACTTCTGGTTGTAAAAATCTTAGCAAAGCCCTTTGTCTAAGAGATGTTCTCTGTTGGGACCCCACTCATTGGATATAAAGTTCCTATTATGTCCAGAGAGTGTATAAGTTCGATGAACAAAACATAAATAAAACCACTTTTAAGGGACTCTCCAAGCTTTGCCTAGAGATTTTATGACGTTTTACCTATATTCCATAGTTCTGCTCTGTCTGGTTCCTCAAAGATTATTCACACTACAACTGCTTGGTATCTTATATCACGTGACTTTCTCCTTCATGGTCTCTGGGCAGGTACCAGATCCCAGTTCTCTGCATTTTAATCCCTGTGAAAAGCCAACTGAGACTAGCATTGGGTTTAGTTAAGTTAGTCTCAAAGAATACTTAGACTAGAAAGCCCTTTGGATGGCCAGAGAAATGGGTTAATGGTTAAAAGCATGTACTGCTTTTGCAGAGGGCTCTAGTTTGGTTCCTAGGACCCACACTAAATGGCTTACAATTGCCTGTGACTCCAACTCTAAAAGGATCTGCCATCTCTTGTCTCCATGGGCACCTGAACTCATGTACACACACACACACACACACACACACACACACACACACACACACACAGGGGGTGGGGAGAGAACTTTGCAATTGAAGTAATGTCATCCCTTCTCCATTGTGCTTTTGATAAAGACCCAGGGATGGCAAGTTCCTGAGCAGGACTGAAGTCCAGGACCCCTGGCTTCTTTGTATACCTATCTTAGTCTAATGAATTTTCTGATATTTATTGTCCATCATTTATCTTTTTCTCTTCACTTCAAGACTATGGTCTCCAGCCCTTTTCAGATCTAGCTACAAGGCTTTAGAGGTTAAGGGAACCTAGGTTCCTAGTTCCTAGATAATGGCTTTTATGTCTCTAAGTGTTGTTCTTTCTGGCTGATATATATGTCTTCCTACCATACACACACACACACACACACACACACACACACACACACACACACATACATACATATATATATTAGGAAGATGAGGGGGCTTTCTTAGTACCTACTGATATCCAGATAGTTCATCTTGGATTGCTGATAGTAGTAATCATGAGGCCTTCCCAATCCACTGAGGGCAGGTATTACAAGTCCAGGCCAAGATGGGGTGCTAGTAGATCATGGGGAGTCCCCCTGTCTGGGGTATTTAAGAAGCATACTTATGGATAATGGAGTTGTGCATCAGACTTCTAGAAGCTGCAAGCCCCAGAGACCCACATCTGCACATGGTAAGGAGAAGGGAAACATTGTTCTGACTGCTTCTAGTGCTTGTTGAAAGCACACTGGGACAACAGTAAAAGTATGCTGCTGGCATACACAATATCATGGGCTGGAAGAAAAATTATATTCTGTATATGTTTCTAGGAGCTTTGTAGTCATCTGTGATAGTATATGGTTTATTGCAATTTCCAGAGTGCCTTGATTATATTTCATTCTTTTATCTCTCCCATAACTTCAAGAGAAATCATTGCCTGTTTTGTAAAGTAAGGCTTTATTGATGACTTGTGTGGAATCACATAATTCAAATATGCCCAACGAGGGACTGGAAGCAAACCCTTCTTCTGGTTTGTTCCTTTTTCTCTTACTGGTCAGCTCTTTCCCAAACATGAGATACTGTGTTTTCATGACCATGGTCCACTGATTAAAAAACAAACACACACAATCCAATCAACATATCCATCGCTTCACGTCTTCTCATTTATTGATATGGAACATCCAATGTCCACTTTCACTGTCCTGTGCAATAGCTATTTAGAATGCAAGGAATCTTCTGGCCAACATCTCATTCTCCTTCCCACACCAGCTTATGGCAACCACTCTTCTACTTTCTGTTTCTACATGTTCAACTTTTTAGATGAACTTGGGGTCATATAGTATTTATTCTTCTGTGTTTAGGAAATATTTATAGGATTTTAGGTCAGTGTTACATGACTGTGATCAAATTAGCTGGCAGACACTACTTAAGGGAAGATGTATTTTGGCTCAGTTTCAGAGGCTTGGGTCCGTGGCCAGCTCACTCTGTGGCTGCAGACCCGTGGTGAGATGGACATTGTGGGAGAAAAGGGTCACAACAGAGGAAAGTTGCTCACTTTGTGCAGCCAGGGAGGAGAGAGAGGAGTGGCTAGGATCCTGGCTGTGAGATACCCTTCAAAGACTTGTTGGTTGGCTTGTTTTTGCTTTTGCAATCCAGTGCCTGCAAACAACCCCGCATCCTCATCAACCACTCGGTATGAATTATTGGAGGAACCCCTCAAAGTAGTTAGTCTTCTCATAATACAGTCACCTCCCAGTGACTGAATTCACCAGCCAGGGACTCAGTATTTAACACCGGAGCCTGTGGGGAGAGCACTTTACATAAAAAATCTCCCTGCCTTAGCTGTGTATAACACATAGCATAATGTCTTCCAGATTCCCCTTTGATTTCACAAATGACAGAATTCCTTTTTAACTGCTAAACAGTAGTATGTCGGTGTGTATCACACATTGTCCTTATCCATTCTGTTGATGGACACTCAGACTCCATATCTCGGCTTCTGTGAATAATACTTTAATAAGCATGTGAATACGGATGTCTCTTTGATATACTAATTTCACTACCCTCAGTTATATAACCTGTGGTAGCCTCGCTGGGATATCTGGTAGTTCTCTTTTTCATTTTTTGAGGGCCCTGGACACTACTTCTATTATGGCTTTACCACTTACATTCTTCCCAGCAGTGTACAAAGGAGCCTTTCCCCACATCCTCCCCAACACTTGCTTTTGTCATTTTGATAATAAGCATTTTATCGTGTCATGTAATAGCTCTTCGGTATTTTATTTTGCATTTCCATAGCAACTGATGACACTGAACTAGTTTTCAAATACCTGTTCATCATTTGGGTTTCTGCTTTGGAGCAGTATCTGCTCAGGTTCTCTGTCCAATACTTTGTCAAGTTGTTAGCTTACATGCCGTGGCTGTCTTTTGAATTCTTGTACATTTTAGGTATTGACTCCCTCCTCATGTAGTTGACTAAGACTTTCTGCTGCTCTGTATGTTGCCTCCTCATCCTCCCACAAAGTTCACTTCCTCTGCTGCACAGAAGGCTTTTACTTTGATGGAGTGCCATTCCTGTATGTGTTTTTGCTGTTGTTACTGGTGGTTTGGGAGTCAGAGTCCAGATGCCTAGACCAACATGAAAAGGCTTTCTCTTGTTTCCTTCTAGTAAGTTTTAGCCTTCCATCTACATCATCAGTCCACTGTTGAGTTGATTTTTGCACGTGACGTGAAAGTTCATTCTTCTGCATTAACATACCCAAGCTCTCCAGCACTGTTTAATGAAGACCATCTCTTCCCCCACTGCACGTTCTTGGCATCTTTGATCTTGCTGAAGATCAATGATCATATAGATGTATTTCTGGGTTCTGTATTCTCTTTCTTTTGTCTAGATGTCTGTCTTTATGCCATGCCCATGCTGGAGTCTTGTTTCCTATACTTGCTTGAGAGAAGATCTCTCTATGTTGCCCAGGCTGGTTTCAAAGTTTTGGGCTGCAGTGGTCCGTCTGCCTCAGCATCCTAAGGAGCTGGAATTGCAGGCTTATGCCACTTTTCTAAGTGCTATGCGGGTTTTGAATACTATAACTTCATAATTTCAAAAATTGGGTAACGTGATACTTTGTTCACGGGCTATACAGTGTTTTATGGTTAGGATTGTTTCTTCATATTTCCGTAGGAAACGTTGTTAGAATTCCGATAGGGCTTACATCGACTCTTTAGATGACTTTGGGAAGCAGGGACACAGTAAGAGTTCCAGGTTTCGTAGCCCATGACTACAGGATGCGATGCTTCCCCTGCCTCCCTGTTTGGTTGTTTCCTCGGCGTTTTGTAGCATTCAGTGTGTAGATCTGTGGATTCCTCGACTGAATCTGTTTCTCCCTTTTCACGCTATTGTCCGTGGGAATATTTGCTTGCTCTGTGTTTTTTAGAATATGTATTGTTACTCTAGAGATACATTACCGATTTCAGTATGTTGATTTTGTATTTTGCAACTTGCCTAAGTTTCATTCTTTCTTACACTTCTGTGGCTGCAATTTAGAATGTTCTTGTGTGTAAGGTCATGCATGTAATCTGCAAATGCAAATAACTGTATTCCAGATGTCTTTGTTGTTCTCATCTGATTGCTCTGGCTAGGACTTCCTCCAGTAATATGTTGAATGGGAGTAAAGAGTGGATATGTTGTCTTTTCCTGGTCTTCAAGGAAAAGCTTTTAGCCTCTGGCCATTGAGTGAAATGTAAACTTTGAGACAGTATGTTGCCATTACTATTCTGCACTGTGCTTTTTCTATACTTAATTGTTTGAGTGCTTTTTATCATGGAAGAGTATTGAATTTCATTCTTTGATGTAGCATATCAAATTTATTAACTTGTATATGTTGAACCATCTTTTGAACCCAAGGGTAAGTCCCACTTAGCCGTGGTGAAGAGTCATTTTAGTATCCTGTTGAAATCAGGATGCTGGTATCATACATGGTATTTTTAACTACCCTAAAACTCTCTCTGCCCATCTTGTTCACTCCCTTCTCACTCCAACCACAGGAAATCAGTGGTATTTTTATTCTCTCTATGGTTTTGCTTTTGTCAATATGTCAAATAGTTGAAAGCTTTCAATGAGTAGCTCCGTTCATTTTCTGTAGTTATAACATAATACACCGACCAGACTGTGTTACTTATAAAAGAAAGGAAATAGTTCTGGAAATTGTAAGTCCCAAAGTAGGTGTCTATACTGTTAATGACCGCATGCTAAATCATAACTTATCAGAAAGCAGAATGGCAAAGAAAGGCATGCAGACTGAATTTAATAATAAAATTTAATTGCCACCACTCAGTCTTGAGACAGAACTCACTACCAGAGTAATTAGCTCAGTCCCACAAGAAAGACATCACTTTTGAATATTTAATCATCCCGGAAAGGCCCCTCCCAACACTATAGTCTTAGTCAGGTTTCAGCACTAGTTTAGAAGGGACACATCCTAATCAAGTAACCTTTCAGGTTGGATTTTTGCACTTAGTAATATGCATGCATTTATGCTTCATCTTTTCATGGTATAATAGCTCATTCATTTTCAGTGGTAAGTAATACCTCATTTCTTTTTAGTACTGAGGTCTAGATGTACCAAAAAAAAAAAAAAAAAAAAAAAAAACCTATTTGCCTACTTAGTGGCATCTTGGTCACTCACTCCCAACTTGTAGCAATTATGAATAAAGCTGCTATAAGCATCTGTCTAAAGGTTCTGATGTAGTTTTGAACTCCCTTGGGTAAATACCAGTGTATAATTGCTAGATCGTATGGGAAGAATCTATAAGTCCCAAGCAAGTGCCAAATCGCTTTCCAAAGAGGTGGTGCATGTCATTTTACCCTCCTGCTGGCTATGACTGATAGTTCCCACTACATCCTAGCCTTGCCAGCATCTGGCGTTGTCGATGTTACACGTTTTGGCCACTCTGAGAAATATGTAATGATATGTTATTGTTGTTTTAATTTGTGTCCCTCATAACACATGACGTGGGACAGTTTTCATACGCACGCCTACCATCTGTTTTTCTTCACTGGTGAAGTTGGGTATTAAGATTACTTTTCATCGGGCTGTTTCTTTTCTTGTTACTGGGTTTTAAGAGTTATAGGTATATTTTAGATAACATCTTTTACAAATAAATTTTCAGTTTATGGCTTTCTGGCTTGTCTTCTCATTCCCTTGATGTCTTTCTCAGAGCAGAAGTTTGTAATTTTAGTGAAGTATGTTTACCTATTCCCCTGTGTTTTTCTCTCTTTCTTTCTATCATGCTTTTGGTGTCTTTTCTACAATGTCTTTCTTATAGCCACGTCCAAGTCCATCTGTGTTTATTTTTAGGATAAAGATCTTCTAGAAGTTTTCCAATTTTTTTTTTCATTTATTCTCAAGTTAATTTGCTTATCCCAATCGCAGTACTGTAACAAAACACCACAGATTGGGTAAATTTGTAAATAGTAATTTAAAAAAAAAATACAAAATTGTTGAGTTTTCTAGGATAGATACCTAAGACCAAGAAACATGGATTTGGTCGTACCGTAAATCTCTCTTCTCGCAAGGTGATGCCTTCCTGCAGTATCCTCCTGTGGCAGAAGGGGAAAGGCCTTCTGGAGGGGTGGATGTCCTGTGCTTCACACTGCAGAAGAAATAGAAAGAAAAGACTAAAGAGGCTAAAATAGTTCCCTGTAGCCCTTTTATAAGGTGCTAATCTCCTGCCTGAAGGCAAAGTCCTAATTGCTAATCACTTCCTAATGCCTGGGCTCTTAATAGAGCTGCAACATTTAAGCTCCTGTATCTAGGTTCCTTGGTTTTAAACAGGGCTCCACTAGTAGCTCTGACTTACTTGGAACTCATTATGTAAGACATGCTGGCTTTGGACTTACAGGAGTCTGCCTGCCTCTGCCCCCGAGTGCCAGGATAATGGTGTTTGCCACATGCCCAGCATGGTGTTGTTTGAAATGTTTATCAATTTATATAATGTATTTTGATCATATCCAACTTCCACTTCCTCCCTCCGTACTCCCGTTTCACCAATGTATCTCCCTTCCTGCTTCAAATCCTCTTAAAAAAAATAAGGGCATGGAGTCTCAGTGCTGTCTGTACGCACATGGGTGTGGTGTTATCTACAGGTTCATGGGGAACATGCCACTGGGCACCTTCAGATCAAAGTGGCCCGCCTGCCCCCTGCAGCGGTCTTACCTGCTCCTCACCCAGCACTCTGTGCTTGGCCACAGTTTCTGTGAGTTCACGTATGTTAACAGCCATGCCATGTCCAGAGGGCATTTCACAGAATGCTTCTCCATTCTCCGTTCTCCAGCTCTTACATTCTTTTTCCTCTTCTATAATATTCCCCGAGTCTTAGCGGTGTTGTGGGCTGGGGCTCAATAGCAATGTCCCGTCTACAGCTGAGTGCACACAGCCATGGAATTCATAGCACTTTGAACAGTTCCGAGCCTCTGCATTAACCACTACTACCCATTGCAATAAGAAGCTGGAGCTGGAGAGAAACAAATCTGGACCTCTGGGCCATGTGGGGCGGCACTTGCGTTGAATCTTTAAGGAAGCTTAAAACTCTTAACTATTTTTAAATATGTGGAAGTCCAATCCTAATACCATTTGTTGAAAATACTACCCTCCTTCCATTGTATTGCCTTTGGCCCTTTGTCAAAGACAAGTGTTGCATGTGGCTATTTCTGAGCTCTAAAGCAGTCTCATGAATTCATCTGTTGATTCTTTACCAACACTCCCTTGATTTGATTACCATGGATTATACCAAGTCCTGAAGCCAGCATCTACCTTTGTTCTTTCTGTACCATTATGTTACATATTATTCTGCATTAGCGTATAAGCTTCAAATAATTTGGTGTGCCAATAGCCACAGAACTATTTACTGGGGTTTTGTTGTGATTACGGTGAACATATGCATTGGGTTGGGAAGAACTCTTGGTTGGCCTCTTGACAATATTGACGATGCCTATCCCTCCCGTCTACTTTATTATTTGAATTTATTCATCAGGGTTTTTTGTAGTTTTCCCTGCATGGTTTTTGTACATATGGTATAGGGTTTTATTTTATTTTTTTGAGATATTAGTGCAAATGATATCTTTTCAAATTTCACATTTAATTTTTTTCATCGATGATATACAGACAAACAATTGTTAACTTTACACTTATAACCTCTCTAATTGGTTCTGAATTCTAGGAGTTTTGACGTTTAAAATTTTTCCCATACAGGTGGGATATATATCCACTCCCTTGGGATGTCTTTAAAGACATCGTCTTTGGTGTAAAGTAATTTTATTTCAATTGTTTTGATTATAAATTTGCTTTTATTCATCTTGCTTTTGCGTTGAATTGTGCTTACTGAAGCTGTATGTCTGAATATTTCATCAGTTCTGAAAAATTCTGGTATTTGTAATATTTCCTCTATATTTATTACTCTTTTGGAATTATGACTTGATTTATTCAAGATATTCATCCTCTCTAATTTCCATTGTACCATGTTATACAGCATAAAGATATATACATACATATATATATGTATGTATGTATATGTGTACATATACACGCCTACCTCCCCAATTCCTTGACATTCTTTGGAGGGGTCTTCTGCTATGTAACTTACCTCTGAAATATAAACATTAACAAAATTATAAAAATCAGGGATGAGAAGAAATCACTACAAATACAGCAGACAATATCATAAGGTTATGTCATGAATAGTTTCGTCCAGCAGAGGTAATGGCTTAGATGACACGTTAGTCTTGTTGAAATCACAAATTGCCGGATGTGACCCAACAGAATAAAAACCCAAACCCGCTCATGTCTGTGCACACACTAAATCCCTAGCCTGGAAACTCTCCCACAAAGAAAATTCCAAGATGCTTTGTTTTACCCATCGGTCCTACCAAACATTAAGGAAGATGTAGTAATGATCCTTTACAAACGCCTCTCCCGTGAGGAGAGGCGTGGAGGACTCCCCCGCCGTTTCAGTACTTTACCCTCCCAACTATGTTATAAGAAATGAAAACGAAACCGTATCCATTATGAACGGAGGTATAAATTAAAATAACAAAATGTTTCCCATCAAAGCTGGCGGGATATAAGGGAGCCATTAATACTACACACTATTTCACCCGTGAGTGGAAGCTTGGTTTATCATTTGCAACCCAATCAATGTGCATGAACAACAGGGCTTAGAACATCTCAACACACGCGCGGAAAGGATTTAGCAAAATTTAATATTCGTGTTTAATAAAAGTTCACAGCAAATGAATAATAGAAGGGAACATTCTCAGTCTGACAAAAGGACAGCTATAAAAAACCTACTGTTGGCATCAGACTTAATGCTGAACTGTTATGAAATATTGATCCCTCTTCCCCGCGATCTAGAAACGGACAAAGACGTTCCCTTTCCCCACTTCTTTTGGACATTGTTAAGTAAATTTGAGCCATTTTAACAAGGCAAGGAAGAAAAAAAAAATAAAGGGCACATAAAATTCAAAGGGAAAAGGTAAAACTACAGGCTTTTCCACAGCTGACAAGATTTTATATTGTAAAACTCTAACCGTGGCCTCCAAAAGCTGCTAGAGCTAGTATGAGAATTTTGCAAGATCACAAGATAGAGGGTAAATGAACAAAACAAACAAACAAACAACCTTGCGCTGTATGTACTTTATGCACTCATAATAAGTTCGTTTTCAATATGTGAATTCCAGTAACTTTAAAAGGAATAAAAAATCAAATGTCTATGGTTCAATAAAACAAGCTATCCATGCCTCTTCACTGAAGCTACAGA
The DNA here is from genome assembly GCA_026225945.1 of Cricetomys ansorgei. NCBI lineage: Eukaryota > Metazoa > Chordata > Mammalia > Rodentia > Nesomyidae > Cricetomys > Cricetomys ansorgei. The sequence continues at coordinate 12,394,077 of JAMJFZ010004090.1, read as the reverse complement.
ATATCTTTCAGTAGACAAAAGAAACCCTAAAGATGGCCAAGACACACGTATGGACTGAAAAATTATACTAGTGTGAACCCATCTGTCATCCCTAGGCGGATGCGCCGGTCCGGACAGTGACAGTGAGGTAGAAGGGTCTAAGAGATCCAGTACCAAAATGCAAGTTAATTTGAAGAAATGGGTAAGATAATTCAAAAATGATGAGAAATACACAGGCTTTAGCACAGCCAACATTATTTTGAAAAAGAATAAAGCTGTAGGACTTCCCTAATTTGATGTGACCGAAATGCTAACGTAACCAAGACAACATCCCTCTGTGGTTGGGTGGATAAAGGAGTCCATGAGGACGGAATGGGGGGCCCCTCTGCCGTGTGGGTGGGTGCTCTTTAACTGAGGTGTGGACATTTTCATTAAAATCACTTGCTATACTTGATACTCTTAGGGAAACAGGAAGTCAAGAGCCGTTTTTTTTTTCTCCAGATCAAACTTAATTTGAGAAAGTTTTTGAAATGTTGGGAGGAGAAAACTGTTAGCTGAAGAGAATGCAAAAGGCAGAAGTAATGAAAGAGTGAGAAGCGTGAGTCTGTTCTAGTAACTTCCATCGTATGAACTTAGTTAAAACTGAGAACAGAAGTTCTGCTCACCAAAACAGACCCTTGAGAAGGATTACAAAGAAAACAGACTGAGGGCAACAGGTACACAAGATACGGCTGCGTTTTGATGTTTGAGTTTAGAGACGGTACCGCTTTTCTGTAAGCTTAGAAATATATTCATTAATGTGCACATTATAACTTATAAGTGCCTGGATTACTTTATGTGAAAAGTCTGTGGTGGTCGTTGTTGTTCAGAACATGGATGAATCATTCTGTCAGGAGAAATTAGTTCTTTGACTTTTCAGATTCCATGCAAAATGTAACCATTTTCTGAGTAGCGTTAGGTGAAAATGCAGTTAAAGTATTAAAGAGACCACTTTATTTCACAATTAGGCAAGATTCTTTAATCAGCTAAATTTAATCAGTTAAATTGGATCAACTCCTTCAAAAAGCAAAGCCTATACTTGGCAGGGGCCCGGCTAGGGGGCATCACTACAGACAGAACAGTACACAGATCTCCTGCAAGATGTTGGTTAGTATCAAATAAGGGACTGTGTGAAGCTCTGAGAAAGAATGCTGACATGACATATATCTTTACATGTCTGTTTTTATGAAAGATAGGTTCTGGCTATACACACACTTATATATGTATCCATATGTGTACATGTACATTTTTCCTAACTTCAAGTATAGCCCTACATACCCACTGATAACATCTGCAGGGATGACGTATCTTCTGTCAAGAATGAAGTAATACTTTAACTTGAACTGAGAATTCATCACGACATTTGTATGCAGTCTATCTAGGAGACTACTGTTTAGTAGTAAGACATGTTTACTTGCAAAAGAATTCAGCTGTTTATGCTGGTTGCAAATCAGTGCTTTTAATAGGCATCGATTCCAGTAACTTCTATTGCATGATCTAAGGGAGATGGGCGTTTTCTTCTCCCTGTGATAGACAAGAACATAAGTTGAATGTCTCCTCACTGATTCACCCTTCAACAACTCTGAGCAGGACAAGGGTGATGCATCCTGTATGCAGTTCAGGTGCTTTTGTGACTTCACATTCCAGCCTATTAGCTGAGTATATCTTGGAGGACAAGACACAGAAGAGAGAACAAGAAAAGACTGGAGAAGACCAGATGATACCAGGGGGAGGGGAAGACAGAGAGAGAAAGAAGAGGAAGAGAGAAATGCTGCTCATACACTTTAGCGTGTCAGGCAGTGCAGGCCACCTAGCTCCCGCTCGTCCCTTCCACCTACTGGGTTCAGAAGACCCCAGTTCTGCCACTGCCTGCCTATATGACCTTGAACAAGCCTTCAGATATCATTTGGCCTTTTGTGAGTGGTTTGGGGGGGCTGGCTATTGGACTCTCTCAGCTTCAACTCCTTTTTACCAATGAGATAATACCATGTATTTTGTGAAAGTTAAATAAGGCAGTACTTACAAAACATTTATCAGAGCTTCTGGTACATCAAACCAAAAATGAAGGGAATCAGTATGATGACCTCGGTGCCACGTTTTCCTGCCACAAAGAAATGGATTTGCTCCGGGAAGCTTGTCAAACTATCCATGGTGAAGAATTACTTTTTGAAATCTCCAGTCAAGTGTATGTGATATTTTTGTGAAATACTCTTGTTCCAAAATGAATTACCAGAAAAATGAAATGAAAGTACAAAGAGATATAAAACAAAGCCCCTAATTTTTATTCTTATATTTAATAGACATAAAATTTTTGCCCAATTGTTCTGAAAGGTATCGAGGGCTTTCCACTCCTGAATGCATCTCATCATGGATGGGTAATGAAGAGTGTTCTGACTGTGGTTGATCCGTAAAGTCTGAACAACATCACACTGTGAGGAGCCTATCTACTCCTGGGCAGAAATGGAGGAGTAGGCTTAGTTAAGAATTTTGAAAGATTTTAGAACTCTCTTCTGGGGTGGAGGTTGTAGTCTAAGCTGATGTCTCCTTGATGCTTCCAAACTGAAGAAAATGCTTTGCAGTGAACCTGCTCCCAAAACTCCCATGTAAAAATTTCTTCTGGAGATGGCAGACAGTTAGAATGGAGAACAATCAACAGGGATTCAGAAACAAAAAGTTTCCCAAAAGATATTTTTCCCTCCTCTCTGAAGCTCATCGGTATCCTCTTCTGATGTTGACTTATGTTACCTTGAGTCCGAATGTCTGCCTTAATATTTCAAAATGATGGGTAACCCAGAGTTATCCATTTATAGTTCATAGTACTTTGTACTTTTAAGAGAACATTTGGAGCCTCAGATCCAACCCGTTATCTATTGACAGTCTATCATGACTGGAGTTGTGTCTGGTGCCTTGGCTAATATGTGCCTGTTGACATAACAGCTTGGTGAGATTGGCAGTGTTATCAATGCCATTTGCTCAGAGATTGAATTTCAGAGAGTTATATAATTTGCGTATAGTATGATTCAAAGACAGATGTGCTAAATATAAACACTTTTACTTTTTCGCTCTGCTGTGGGTTTAATTATCACTCATAATATTTTGTCACTCCAGTTTATTATGGCCATCGCTTTCCAATGAGGAGTGCATAACAATAAACATACAACTAGATATTTCCTAAGCATGCACTGCAGCCGGCTGTTCAGAGCGAGAATATCTGTGCTTGTAATAATCCGTGCTTGGACCGCTCGCCCCTAATAAACAATGACATTTTCAGTGAGGTGGCAATTAGTTGCATTTAAGTGAGGAACTTTAGGAATCTGTAAAGCTAACAAATGAACTTGATTGATTAAATAGCTTCAGTTTTACAATGACTTGTAAATAAAGGGTGAAAATCATCTTTAGGTGAGACTACAAAGGGACAAAGTCTCAAGGGTAGGAGAAAATGCTTAGGCACAGCAAGCAGTATCTGGCCCCAGTGACGTCTTATAGCTTTAAGATGGGTTTAGTTCATATGAAGTATCAAAGGAAAGAGATGCTGCTTATTCTAAGATTGGCTTGGTTGAGAATGAATAATTAGATCACATCACCAGCAGATATGATCTATGGAAAATATTATCTTTGTTTATTCATTCAATAAATATTAGCTGAGTATCTTCTAAGCCTCACACACACTATTCTGGACGCCGAGGAAATGGTAAGAACAGGGCAAAAGATGGAATTTACAATGTATAGAAGGACTGAAAGCCAAGTAGTTAAACAAAGACTGTTTTAGTGACATGTGCCCTTAGCAAAATAAACTAGAATATTGCAGGTAGTGAGATGGTTTTGATTTTTATTTTATTTTTTTTTTTAGTGAACTAATGAGTCTTGACTGGTGTTAGTCAGAGGAGTATGGGTGAGGAGCTACAAGAGCAGGCACGACTGACATAAAAAGCAGCTACAATATGAGAAAGCCCAGCCTTACACAGGATTGCTACTCACGAAAGCCGAACCCTTGAGCTGTCTGCATGAGACCGCTATGAGAATCTGTTCTCACAGCTCAGCTGCTCTGAGGCTCCTCCCCAGGACAGAGAGAGCCCTTGGAGAATCTTGCAAGTTTCAACTTGCTCAGATTTGTGATGTTTTATTGACTTCCCAAATCTTATGAGCCAATACCTCTCTCCTAGAAGGAATTTCGACTTTGTAATCAAGAAAGGGACCTCTAAAGTCAAGGAGGGAGGGAGGGAGAGAGAGACAGAGAGAGACAGAGGGAGGGAGAAAGAAAGAGGGGGAGAGATGGAGGGAGCGAGTGGGGGGAGAGAGAGAGAGAGAGAAAGAGAGAGAGAGACAGAGAGAGAGAGAGAGAAAGAAAGAGAGAGAGAGAAAGAGAGAGAGAGAAAGAAAGAAAGAAAGAAAGAAAAGAAAGAAAGAAAGAAAGAAAAGAAAAGAAATCCATGAAAGCACAGTAAGGACTTTGGATTTTAATAGTAGGAGCTAAGGGAAGAATCTTAAACAGTAGGTTCTATATTTGTTTTGTATAAAAAACTTAACCCCTGCTGTTTCTTCTGTGGTGGGAATAGGAGACAGGGCTTATAGTTGAAACAGGAAGTCAGTTTTTGTATGCTACTGTAGGTGGGAAGCATCCAGGCAAGGGATGACCAGAAGGTTGGACTAGGCTAACAGCAGTGATGTTGGAGAGAAACTGTTAGAACGTCTAGGAGTCTCTAACGGGATTGACATAAGACAAAGGCAAGAATAGGAAGAAACTCTGGCTCAAGGTAAAAGAAATTAGAAAGTATTTGAGAAGAAATTTAAGAAACCGGCCGCCGTAAACTGTAGGTGCCCGCTCGGCGGTTAAATCCTAATGTCAGATAGGCAGTGACAGGTAACAAGGTCAAAGAGTGGGGAGCACAGCCCCGCCCTCACAGAGCGTACAGCGTAGTGGGGTTGTCAGTGCGTGAGCAGGCGAGCAAAAGAAGGGAAGTGGACGAAGGCCCACAGGTCCTCGTGCGGGCTATACAGCTTGAAGAAGTCTAGGTGCTAAGCCCTGATTTTTCTGTCTGAAAAATGGGACGAAGCCTAACATGCCCCGAACATAAGAAGGAATGGGTGCGGGTATGAGGCTGCTCTTTGCCCCACCCCCTCCTCACCCTTGAGACAGGAGCAAGAAAGCCAGGTCTGCCTACACCAGGTCCTTAAACTCTCTTTCCCTGCCTCGGCCTCCTCTCAATCCCCACCATCTCCTCTCTCAATCGCTCTGAACCTTCTCTTGGATTCTACGTGTCCAGTCAAAAGCACGAGGTACTGCTTGTTTTCACAAGCAAGAATTCTTGACGATCACCGTGACATTTGACTTTTTTTTTTGGGGGGGGAAGGGCTCTTTAAATTACCTGGGGATGTAGAACAGAAGATTCTGAGAAATCTGATGCTCGTTATAAAGAAAAAAAAATACATATACCTACGGATTGGTGAGTGCATAACGGCCAACCTGGGACTGAGGGCCAACCTGGACTAGCTCTCGCTGGATCCCTTGAGCACAGCCACAGAGCCTCCTCAGCACCTCCACAGTTTTTGGGGAGGGAGCTGCTTGCTACGCTGCCTCAGAGGAGCGCAAAATGTGTCTCTTAAAAGAACACAGCCATTTGTTCTCTGTCAGGATGCTTCTTTCATACTGTAATTAGAGCGCTGTGGCAGGCGTGAGTGGGGGAGAAAGAAGAATGCGAAATGCTCCTGCTTCCCCATGGCTTATTCTTCCTGCACCGCAGGGCTTTGAACCCAGTGAAATATTGTGACTGAAACATACACTATTATATGCGTACAGAGAGAGAGAGAGGAAGCAACGTGTGCGCGCCTTTGAGTTCGTGCCTTGATAGTATCTGTGTGCCAAACTGAAAGTGGCACAGACTGGTGGGTAATTAAACGGGGTGAGAGAGCTGAATGCCGCTTTGTAGCTTTGTCTTTCACCGTTTCCCAACTCTTCCAACGCCCCAAGGCCCTCAGAGCCCCTTTCTTCAAAGGTTGTTCTCTTTTCTGCCAGGCTCGGGATTGAACCCAGGACCTCATACGGGCTAGCAAGGCAAGCGCTATGCTACTAGCTGTGCGGCGCTCGGCCTTGAAAGGTTTTAAAGACAACCGCGTGAGAGCTGTCACTTGTCACTGCACGTAGTACATGCTATTCCATGATCATCCAGCTAATGGAAGGGAACAGAGAAACTTGTGGAACAAATAGTGCAGCATTCGAGAATATCTGCAGGGTTTGTTTTGTTTTCAGTTTTATTTGCAGCCGTAGCAATAATAATTTCCTGATTTTTTTTTTTTTTTTGTTGTTGTTGTTCAGCTGAAAATTGTTAGCGTCTTTCTAGCACGAGCCAGCAGAGGAGAAGGAAGGATGGCGGAGAAGCCTGCCTGGTTCTGTTCGATCCACAGGGATGATCTTTGCAGCGGAGGACACGTCTTGGGTAGATAACAAAGCGTGGGTGCTCTGAGCCCTACTGATCTTTAATGAAAATGCGTTATGAAATCCAGCGGAGGTCCATGCAGAGCTGAGCTCCTGTTCGTCCTCTCCTCCCCAACCTGCTTTGCCCGGTGCCTTTTCCACTTCAGTTCATGTCACTTCTTCCTTCTTGGTCACTAAAGCTCTGGCGGTTGTCTTGATTCTCTTTGTTATGTTCCGTGTTGGAGAGGTCATTCTGTCCTCTTAGCTTGACCTTCAGATTCTGTCTAGAATTTCACTATTTCTCAATAGTCCCACGCTGTCCAACGCCAAGGTCAACTGAGTATGTTCTAGAAGGCTTTCCTGAGTCTACCTCTAAGTCCCCTCAGTCTCTTCTCAACAGGGCAGCCAGAGAAACTCTTTACAAACTTCAAGCCTTGTAATTATTCTGCTATAACCCGAGTGATGGTTTCCTAGCTGTACCACGAAAAGTCAAATCTTCAGAGGGCCTCCAGTCTCGCCCACCCTCTGTCTGCCCTCTTACACGTTCTTACCTCATCTCATTCGTTCATCTTCCGCTTACTCAGTCCCTTCTGTGTATTGGCTCCTTTCTGTCATTCAGTCTCCAACCCCACCCCAGAATATTCCTATTCCAAAGCTTTGTCCTAGCTGTCGCCTCTCCCTGCGGTACTCCTCCCCAGGTGAATCTACACTCCTCCTTTGCGTACCTCGGATTACGTCCCATGTATTCTCCTTGAGGCAGCCACTGGTCGCTCAACCAAATATTCTGTTCTTCCCTCCATACTTCCTGGGCATTTTTTCTATTTCCCGTTGAACAGTTGTCCGTGTACTCATGCCGAATGCTGTACTCACTGTCCTCTCTGTGTCCTTGCGTGGTAATGTAAGCCATAAGGGGACAACTTTCCATGTATTCTTGAGGTTGGCTATCATTGTATTTAAGTTCCTTGTGCTTTACTGTGTCAAAAATACTTGACAGGAACAAACTAAAGTGGGTGGGGGGTGGGGGGACTTACCTCTGGTTCATGTTTCCAGAAGGTTCAGCCCATCTTGGGAGGGGAAGTACAGCGGGGTTTCTCAGTTCATATCATTTCAGACCAGAAAGCAGAGAGAGGGGAGTGATGGGATTCTGATAGGTCTCTTCTCTTTGTTTTTTTTAATCCATCTGCACTCCGAGCCCATGGAATGGTGCCACCAACAATCAAGGTGGATCTTTGTTAATTCTCTGCAGAAAGACTCTCACAGACACGCGTGGGGGTGTGCCTTGCCATCTCCTAGGTGATTCTAATCGGGTCACATTGACAATGAGGATGAACCATGTCATTAACTGTGACAATCACATTCTAAAACAATGTCTAGCACGTGGCAGGCACTTGCAAATCGCGTTTTGGAGATGGGATGATATATACAGAGGAAGGCCTTGGTAATAAGTTATCTCCATTATAATGTATTCTCAGAAATGTCTTCAGTACTAGATACTAGACTTTGGGCTTCTCACCTGTTATTCAGTCCCCACAATGGCTATTTAAGTTGGGTGTGGTATTTATTCTGAGTTAAGAAACCGTGAGCCAAATTTAAGAGCTTTCCCCCAGGTTGTCCGTGGTAGAGCTGGGATCCAAACCCAAGTCTGTCCAACACCAGAGGCTTCATCTTTATACTTCAACACTGCAGATTACATCAGCCTTTAGATTGAAAAGAAAAACAGAGAACATATTCCCACTCATTTATTATCCCCCTTTATGAGAATGGCCAGGCCTCCTTTCCCTGTATCTGCAAAATAAAAGACTTCAGTATTAAAAGAGAAAGCAAACATGTTAGTCTTTCTTTGAGTTCCTATGGAATCTGCCTCTCTGAAGCTCCGTAACTGAAAAGCTATGATAGTGTGGAATTGGAGGGGTTTGGAGCTGGGAAAGCTAAGCAAACCTACATATCAGCTTCTACTTGTTGCAGACCTTGGACTGACAAGCCAGGGGTACTCTCTCCACTTCAGTTTTTATGAAGATGACATTTGGGCTAGGACTGGTGATTTCTCAGGTCCTGGCTGCTTGATATCCTTCCTGCTCTGAGAGAGCTGTGGCCTTTCTTTGATTGCTGTGGCTATAGAATGGAGGAACGGAGGCTGGCTATCTCACTTCATTAACGCCATCGTTTGCCCTAACCAACACGGAGAAGAGGAGTCTCCTAAAGTGCCTAGTTCTGAGTATGGACAGCGCCGAGCGTCTGAGCATTTGCACCTGGACACTCACCCTGCTTATGAGAGTCAACACTGGATGGGATTTTGAAGGCCAGGTTCTGTTTTCGCCGTCTTTTATTGACAACCTAAGTCTCCTTAAATCCTCCCTGGAACAAGTCAAGGGCTAAGACATAAATAACTATAATGTTACTGAACTGTGTGACCTTCAGTAAAGTGTTTGCCTTCTCTGGGGCTGTGTTTGCTTCTCTGAAAAATGGGAGAAAAAGTTCCCCCAGCTCATAACACCGAACTCTGAAAACGTAACAGTGAAAAGGCTTGCCCTTGATCACCCCAGTCTGCTTTCCAACAGAGCTGCAGTTAAACCGGGGTCCGCACACAGTAGCCAATCCGACTTGCCTGATCTCTGTGCTGGTTTCAGAACATTTAAGGTCTGAGATGGTTTTCTTGGTGCCTAACCTGAATCCCTCCTTCCCGAAGTAAGGATCATGGAAGAATATTGGCAAGGTTCCCTTGAGGGAAGCAAAGCCCTCTGAAATTGTGGACTCTGAAAATCAATAGGAATGTGATCGTGTGGCACCTGTGCGCTTCACGACGTCTCTCTGCAAATGCTCCAGGGTGCTAGTGTGAGCAAGTGTATCGGTGCCAATGTGTGTGTGGTGAAGCATGTAAGTGTGTACAGAAGTGTGGGTAAACAGATCCTTGAGTCACACAGGCCAGTCCATCCTGGCAGGCTTTGTCTTCCTTTCTGGTTGCCATGACAGCAGCAGGAGCCTCTGCATCAGTAAACAAAGCTCCCTGTATGCGCTGAATCAGGAGCAGTGCTCTGGAGCTAGGGGATAAGCCAAGAGCCAGTAGTCTTGCCCCAGAGGGTTTTAAAGCAGTTCTTCCTGAACATTTTTCCAGTAGTTGAATAGAACGACCACCCTCCAGGTACTCTGGGATGCTGAAGTGGTGTAGCATGGACTGAAGAAAGGCTTTAGTGACCCCCCACTTCAAGTCCCTAAGACTTAGAAAACATGAGCAATCTTAGTCTTATGGCTGACCAAAGCCCACCCTATGGTCTCCTTGTGGGCTAAACCAGTCAGTTTATTAATACAGAGATCAGCTATGTTGTGAATCATCTGTACCAATAGCTCCTTTCTAGCTTGATAAATTCACAAAGTGGAAATCAGTTTTCATATTAATGTAAGCATGACATGAAAGTGGACTCTGCCTTCTCTCTTATCTCTCCAGGAATGTATGATGCATGTCGGAGTCATTGTTCCTTGTCTGAAATTATCCATGCAGCACTTCTACTTTATTGTATTGTGAAAATATAGAATTCTCTGAGTATGAGTTGATTTTTACAATTTATGGTTCCCATGGAAACCACTGGAAAACAAAGGCAGTCACAAATATAAATCCAATAACGAGAATGAGAGAAGTCCTTTGCCACAAGATGCAGTATCAGTCTCCTTAAGTCTCATAACTAAATTTAGGAACCTGAATGTAGCACACACATACAGAGACCAGGATGGATGGTCAGCCAGACCCAACTCCAGCTCCCCTTCTTTCAGGTTGTCTGTGTCTCTAGAGAACCTGCAATGGCCCTCCCAGGAGAGCAGAGCAGGCAGAAGGGCAGCCCAACATTATGAATGGCGAGAGTAGGAAAAGCCCAGTTTCTACAGTGAAGCACAATTCAGATTTTTGTGACTGCCCTATGTCTTTATAGTTCACTGTTCCTAGAGCTAACTTGTTCCAGCTTCTGCTTGAAACACAGAGCTTTAGTGTGTATGTGTTTGTTTGTATATGTGTGTGTATGTGTGTGAGCATGCACACACAAGCACATGCATGCACGCACATATATGTGTGTATGCGTGTGGAGGCCAGAAGACAACTTGAGTGGTATCATTCCTCAGGAGCTTCTCATCTTTTTTATTTTTTTAAGACAGGGTCTCTCATTGGCCAAGGCCTCACCAATTAGGCTAGACTGACAAGCCAGTATTTCCCAAAAGATCCTCCTTTTACTGGGATTACAAGTATGAATCATTATCCCCAGCTGCTTTTGTGGGTTCTGCAGTTTCAGGACCTCATGCTTGCCAGTAAGCACTACCTCCCCGCCCTTGGTGGCTCCTTCTAATGTCAGCCCTGACTGATGAGGAAACTGAGCGAAGTTCCCTCCCTGTTCATTAGCAGCAGATGCTGCCTGGGTACTTTGCTCTGAGAACAGACCTGACAATGTTTCTGTGGCATCACGTGCTCATTTATTTTTGTTCCGGTTTGGAATTCTAAAGACTAGACACAACACATTAGCACTCTGTTACACATGGATATAGAAATACTGGATGGATCTGATTATATACGCTCATATCCTAGACCCAGACATGTGTCAGGAGACCTCAGAGGCTCTGGACCCCCTTCTGCTACAAGCCAGAATTCTCCTTCTAAAGTTCAGATGTTTTATCCAAAGAAACTGGACATACTGAGATACTCAGAGGGCCACCACCCTTTGAGATTATCAAATTCCACGGGGGATTTAGTGATGGCTATCTGGTCTCTAAATAAGGTCAAGGTCATATGTACTGACTTTGTAACAGCATCATTTAAATAATCCCTTGAATTCTCCTAAGGAGGAGACAGTACTGAGCTCCTCCGGGAAAGAGCCCAAAGGAAGGAACATACTGGCCTTTCTCAGGCCTGACCACCCAAGTACTCAGGGCCTGATGGGCATGTAAGATCTAAAGATAAAATGGCTCCTTACTTGGGCTAAGTAGTGGAGCTAATACTGTCCACCCCTTTCTCACCTGAATTCGATACGAATACACGGTGACCAATCCGGACACAGGAGAAGTGCTATAATAGTAGTTTGACTAACACTATGAACTTTTCTAGGTTTTATTTATGTAACACAGCAAGCTACTTCTACGCTGTTGTCTTGAAAAACAATACAGAACACCATACACACATTTTTATAGTCTCATTTTCCTCAAACTTGAGCTGAAACAAAAGTCTGTTTTGTAGATTTTAAACATTGACTTCTCTCAGCAAGGGAAGAGGGGAAGACAGCTGAGGTACTGTAGAAACTGTAATTAACCAGGAATTGGAAGGTACTACTTTGAATTCCAACTCCTTCTCTTAGTGATCTTAGGCAAATAACCCTTCTATATATCCCAAGCTTTTACAAATGTAACACCCATGATTTTTAAACCAAAAAAAATGTAAGTATATTACATGAACATTAACTGTGATTGCTTTATTGTCATAGTTAATGAAATCTACTTTAATAGCAGGCACTGAGTTAAAATTCTCAGATTCTGTTAGGATGTGACGCCACTCAGGTGCTGCTTGGCCTCACAGAGTCTACAGACATGCAAAAAGGTATAAATAATTTTTGGTGCAAAGGTTGGTTTCCTTTCCTAAAAGTATCTTTATGTAGATGTTTGGAAATACTGAGTTCGCTTCAATGATTATGAATTTAAAAAATTTCTCTGCGTGCACATGCACACACATGTAACTCATGAAGAGGTCCCAGAACATCCTTAGTATGACAGCAAGGGAGGGGGAGAGTCAGGAAATACACAGGGGCCACTGAGAAACAGGTGCCAGACAGACAGACCCTCGACGGCCCAAACTGCCTCTCCCCTTCGCAGTGCCGCAGCTGCCTCAAGGGAGGCGAGGGGTGTGCGTCCTTTGCTCCCATTTATTCAAGAGCCTTCTTACAAAGGCCCAGTCCTGTATGTGTGGCTCTGAGGCTGTGTTGTCTACCAGGAGACCAGGTTAGAAGGGAACCACACCCAAACTTGAGGGAAAAGCGAAGCCAGCCAGAGAGACAAGGGGCCAAGAAACTTCCAAAACAACGTAGAGGCCAGACAGGAACTTGTAAGCTTAGCCAACCCCAAACCCGACTGCACCATGATAATAGAGGCCCAAGAGAAGCAACACGGTATGTGCTGTGTACGCTAATTCTACGGAAACCGTAGTTCAGAAAGTGGTACCTGTGTACTGGAGTTCCGGCAATTTCCCTGGCTCCCTTGAGTGTGCGCAGTGGTGGAGTTTGCATTTGTGATGTAGGGCAAAGGTGTCAGTATGCTCGTTGATGAATAGCCTTGGATGTTTTGAATTTATTGAACATATATTATGTGACAGGCTTATTTTATCCAGGGGGACAGAAAGTTGAGTAAAACGCAGAACGTTTTTACAAACCGTTCCTTTGGTTGGGCATGGAAGCGCACATGCCTGTACTCCCTACACTGGAGAGGCAGAAGAAGATGGATCAGGAATTCAAGGCCAGCCTTGGCTGCATCAGTGAATTTGAATCCAGCCTGGGCTATAGTAAGTGACTTCAACAGCGAATAGAAAGAAGGTGGGATTTAGAGTTACGGTTTCTCGCTGTGGTTCTCTGGTCGCGGACACTCGCCATTTCAAAGAGCCACTTGCCGTCCTTTAGACTCGGTCTTCTGAGTCAGATAATGGAAACACTGGTCCTGCTTGCCCTGGGTGCTCCAGGGTTTTCCTGTTCCTCTGGTCGGATCCTACGGAGATTCTCCTCTGTCGAGATCTTACTCAAAATACTACCTCAGATTTACCCCGTTCCCAGGGGTAGCTGGAGATTCAAGACAGGAGCGTATATAAAAATACGAAATGGAAAGAGATGCTAACTGGTTACACACAACTGAGTGGTGCACCATGGGAGAACCTGGGCTCTTTGAGCAGACAGGCCTGGGTTCTTAAGTCAGCTCCATGCCAAACTACTTACCTTTTAAGTTGAAACTGAAAATGCCCATTTTACCTTCTTTTCAGAATGGCTGTAAAGCTTGGAGGAGCAATGTGCATGAAGGGGCTTGGAGAACTAAAGCATGTTTTAGATACGTTTCTGATCATGGTCATTACTTGGGGTTTGGAAGTGTAAGGTAACAATGATCCTTTCAAAAGATGAGTCACAGTGTGAAATATATGAAATGAAGGAAGAGACACAGCTAGTTGAGAAACCAAGTAGGTCCCATTTTAATGGTCCAGGCAGGGAAGATGAGACTTTATCTAAGATGAAGTCGGTGAGGAGGGAGGAGAGGGTGGATTCCAGTACCCTTCTGAAGGTAGAAACAACAGAATAACGACACTAATCGGACAGGAGGGATGGGAAGAATCAGAGATCCAAAGGTAAGAACTTAGTGGATAGTGGTGTCTCGAACTACCCAGGCCACTGTGACCTCTTAATTGTTGAAATCCAGAAAAGAAGATAATAGGACTCCCAGGCTTGAGTCCCACTACCCAGACCTCGCTGTCTCTGGCCACGTTTCCTTGTTACTTCTACGTTCCCTTCCTTCATGGAACCTTTAGGAGCTCACTGAATCCTCAGTCAAGCACATTGTCCCTACACCCTCAGCCTGATCGCAGCATCTCAAGTGGGTCCTGTACCAGAGGAAACCAGCCCGGTGTTGACAGGAAATCCAAGCAGAGCATAAGCAGGCGTCTCCCTATATCACTTTAAAGTGGCACCCTTCCCCTCTGCTGCAACTGGGTTCGAGTTCACATCCCGGTGGGTTACCTTAAGTCTCCAGCCTTAATTGGCTCCTCTGTCAAAAGGGAATGTTATTAGAGCCTCGTGAGGATTAGGTGAGTTTCCAATGGGCCTGGAAACCTCCATAGAGGACCGTCGTACACTTACGGGTGGATATACCTTAGTCATTTGTCAAAAGCGTGAAGGAGAGCAGTGCCTTTGAGAGGTCTGCGGATTCCTTTGTGGCTGAAAATCTGGACCAGGGCATTCTGAAGCTGTTTGTCACAGGACTACGAAAGCTCTTCTCAGTACGGAGCTAGCAGGGCAGAGGATGGGGAGGCCTCCTGCCTGACTCGTCCTGGCTTCATTCTTTCTTCTCAACACGACCTTGTTCAAATACGGGGAACTGCCCTTGCCATCCACAGGGAATTTGCCAAGGAGAGAGAGCGAGTGGAGAACCGAAGAGCGTTTATGAAGCTACGGCGCCAGCAACAGATCGAGCGAGAGCTGAACGGCTACCGCGCCTGGATAGACAAAGCAGGTGAGGCTGGCAGTAGGGGACCGGTGGGGAACTGCCCACGCACAGTAGACTAACCCTGCTCAGTGCCTCGAAGACCCATCCAAGGGGCAGCCTAGACCGGAGCAGAGAGAGACGCCCAGTGTTGGGTGTTTAGGCTCCCCTTCTGATTTGAGGTCTTCCAGGGTCTGACTCTTTTTTTTTTTTTTTTCCAACTAAACACCTTCAACAAAAGCAGGCCTGTTATCAAACTGAGATCAGTAAAGGAGAACAAAGTCCAACCCTGAGAAAAAGTTGGTCTGGTGATATTTTCCACTTTGCCCCGCCCTCTGACTGATAATCTACGCATTGGGCAAATAGAGATTGAGTGCCTGCTTTGTGCCAGGATCTCAGAACACAGGGTTGAGCCAACCAGACCACTATGACCCCAAAGCTCGTGTCTCGTTCTTCTTGAATGAGTTGGGAAGGAAGCACTGAACAAAATAATAACTCGCAAGAAGGTGGTAGGTGCAGTGGGAAACAGATCAAGCAGGGTTGTAGGGTAGGATTGCGCTACAGCTTTCAAAGAATGGGCTCCGACTGTGCCTGTCTGTGTAGGAACTTGGAGGAGATGAGGGATTGACCAGTGAAGAGCTGGGAGAGGAGAATCCCAACGTCATGTCCTATTTAAGGGAGTGGCCACTGCTGCCCCAGCAGCAAAGGGGAAGAGAACATGCTTAGAGAGGCAGGAGGCAGTATGGAGGCAGTCATAGATGACTCCCCGCAGTTACGTGTGGTACCTGATGGTCACTGGGCTTCCTAGTGAGCAGAGGTGCCCTGACTTGAGATTTTAAAGACACATATCTTTGCAGCACTGGACTTAGACCACAGAGAAGGCCAGAGGCAGGGAAGAGATGTATATGGGGCCACTGTAGCTGTCTAGTAGGTAAGAATGAGCACAGGTCTTCATCTGGTACCCGAGCTGTCTTCACTGCTCACCCATGGGCGTAACCGGGGCCCAGCTATAGGAACGGGTCCAGACCTACCCATGATGGCCTTGATGCAGAGACACCAGATTCAAGGTGGCTCTGCTGCTTATGAGATGCATCAGTCACCCAGTATCTGACAATAAAAAGGAAGCATTTGCTTTCGTTATGATCTTAAAGACTGGATTGCATTGGTGTTATAGATCTTCATTTTCCTCCTGAGCAGGGAGTGATTTTTTTAATAATAATAAAAAAGCGTCCATGAGACAGTCAGCATCTTTCTCCATTCCTAGTAGAAAGCCAACCACAAATGTGAAGTCACAATGGGACAACAGGGGCCTAAATTTGGTGCTTAATTCTGTGAGCCTTATTCTCCCATAGGAGCTTGCAATGATACAGTTACACGTAGTGTGACCGCCAACACTCCAAAGCCCTCTTTACGCTCAGGAGTCAACTTTTGATTATCTACAAGAGCTGCGAGGGGATATGTATGGTTAAAAGCCAGACATATACTCCCTGTTTTGGACATCCAAAGTTCCTAATCGCCCATCGAGGCAGGAGCTACCTGTTTTGACTGTGTGTCCATTTCACCCCTTTCTCCTCCAAGCCTATTGAGTAGGGGTGAGGGGGAGATAAATCTCACCTCCCTCTTCCCAGAATAATAGTAAGTCTGCCTTATCATGGGAAGGCAAGCTGATTTGCCTCTAGGCCAGGCAGGCAGCTTGAAGTTTCCAACTGTCCTTGGCATCTTTGGTAGTAGGGCCATCTGACAAACTGCTGAGTGAGCTGGCAGCAGACCCAGGAAAGAATTCTCCCAGGCCTTAACCGTGACCCCACCCAGGGTCAGGTGCCATAGAATGCTGCTCCTTTGCAGTGTGCTTTTCCAATCCGTGCAAAATTCCAATGTTTCCCCCTTTTTTTTTTTTTCCAATTAGCAAAGCCAATTCTAAGCCCCCTTCTAAGAAAAAGAAAAAATGCACTGAGACATCAAATCGTACTTCCTGGCCCTTCCCTTCACAAGTGGGGCGTGAGTGAGTCAGAGACATATGGGTTACATTTCCCTGGAAAGATGCTCAAGTTCGAAAGCGAACTTGGCAAAAGGCATTGGTGGGGGAGGGGCAGATTTAGCACATCCAGAGCTCTTGAAGCGCTTCTCAGGAATCCTCAGCAGCCCTACACATCTTCTGTCTGCCTGGGGAGCGCTCAGATCGGCCCATCCCAAAGCCAGGCACTGCAAAAAGCAAAAGTGACTTCTGGCTAAGGTGTTAAGCTTGCTGTGAGATAGTTTATCAGGGACTTAATTTTACAATGATACCCTCCAAATGTGCTATAAAGTGCTTTAAAAAAACCTGCATGTCTGCATGAAGGAGAACTCTACATGTAACACTTCACCAGTACCTTGGAATTTCACCAGAGGCTGTAGTTGAAGACCTAAGCTAAACATTTACAACGTGCTATAATGGCTATCCTGCATCGTACTGTCCAATCCTCAAAATGTTCCCAGGGAAATGCATTCTATATGCTCTCAATTTTATATGCAGGTAGAATTACACTAATGGCTTTACCCTTTTCTGCTTGTCTATTACTTGTTATAAGTGCTTAAATCACACCATTGTTTAATAAGGTGTGCTACAAGCTTTTCCACAACAGCTTCACTCTTTGGAAATGACTGTCAAAGCTTCTACGGGCTGAAGCAGTGTAGAGATCAGAACTCAAACCCATCACCCAGAGAAGGGCACCTTGGAGCCCAGCAGACTATAGGACAGTGTTGCAGAAGTTTTTTTAGTTATGTTTTGAAATGGTTGTTTTGTACACTGTTGGGAAACGAGCTGCCTAGACCTTGTCATTTTTGTATTGTCTGCAGGTGTTGGCTTTATGTAAAAGATGTTTGATTCCTCATGATCTGCACGTGCTATCAGTAGAACACCTGAGATGAGACGCTTAGGTCCACTGTCCAGTATGGTGCTTGCCATGATAGTGGTTCCCTCTGCTGAGGGTCTAGCATGGATTGCACCTATGAAAATGCCTCCTTGTCTTATTTGCTGAGTCACACAGTAGCCTAACTGCTACTGGACAGAAAGGCTGCTTTGTTGGTACCTTCAAAGGGCATGCCAGTGAAGTTTATTCATATGTCTTAGTAGAAGATAATACCCATCAGTTGATGGCACCTCATTCAAGTTCACGACTGCTCCTGAAGAGAAGTCTGGGAAAAGAGACTCTAGGACAGACTCTAGACTGGCTCTAAACCTTCCTAACG
This sequence comes from Cricetomys ansorgei, assembly GCA_026225945.1. Classification (NCBI taxonomy): domain Eukaryota; kingdom Metazoa; phylum Chordata; class Mammalia; order Rodentia; family Nesomyidae; genus Cricetomys; species Cricetomys ansorgei. Next base: position 12,376,223 of record JAMJFZ010004090.1, on the reverse strand, counting down.
CTGCGACCCTTTAATACAGGTCCTCATGTTGTGGTGGTGACCCCCAATCATAAAATTATTTTTGTTGCTACTTCATAACTGTAATTTTGCCACTGTTATGAATTGTAAACCAAGCATCTGATATGCAGATGGTCTTGGGCGACCCCTGTGGAAGAGTTAAAAAGGGCTGTGAAAACTGCTGCTCCAGGAACTATGTGACAACTCTTCATATACCAAGAAAGGATTACACGTTTCAGGACCAACAGGCCCTTCAGTTTGCTGGCACTCAATGCATTCAAGAATCTATTCTGACTCTAAACACCATCTGAAGGTAGCACATACCCTAGAGGTTAAAGCCTTAGTCCCCACCTCAGATGCCAGAAGATGGGATCTCAGATGGGCCCCCATTTTGCCTGGCTAAATATACATTTGGAAATTCTTACAAAATCCTTGCCCCTTAGAAACTCAATGATTTTTCTAGAATAACCTCTACACCTCAGGGAAAGAGTATGTACTGCTTACTATAAAGTGTACAACCAAGAAACAGTATAGGCCGTGGATGCACAGGACCAAGTACAGGACGAGGCTCACCAGCCTCCACGCACATGGAAGTGTTCACTGACCCAGAGACTCTCAGAGTCCACTGTTTGGGAAGTTTTTCAAGATTTCCTTACACAGGCATGATGTATTAAGTTGTTGGTCATTGGTAACAGAACTGTGACTCTAGGCTCTCCTCTCTTCCTCAAAGGTAGGGATGGGATGTAAAAATTCTACCTTTCTGATTATGTGGATAGTTTTTCTGGCTACCAGCTCTTATCCTTAAGTTATGCAGGGCTCTCTTCTGCCATGAGTCATCTTATTAGCATACAGCTCTGTGCCAGGAACCAAAGACAAAAACCCTGTGAGTGTGAGTGTGTGTGTGTGTGTGTGTGTGTGTGTGTGTGTGTGTGTGTGTGTTTTACATTACCACAGGGGCAGATTCAGAGTGCACCCACACCTCTTTAGCCGAAGTACTGTTCAACCAAGGCCGGGTAGAGCTGGTAGAGACATAAGGAAGCATGCTCCAGCCTTACCTGTCTGTGGGGACCCTTGGCTCTTACCCTGCTCCTTCCTTCAAGTCCTGAACATGTGTTCAAGCATGGCCTCACCTCCTGGTTGAGGGGACAGATGCTGTGACCCCAGAGAGAGGAAGAAGGAAGTATTGTCTTAGAGGTTAGGGGAGAAAGAGACCTGGGTGGAAAGAAAAACAAAAATAGAATGTTTTCACTCTTATCACATTAGAGGATTTTAAACAAACCAAAATAAAACCCCACTTCCTCCTGCCTCCCCAACCCCCCGTGGGGCATCATTTATAGTGGCCCTGAACTTTGTCAGCATGCCCCGTGAGCCCCTCACTGCACACCCTCCTCCTTATTCTGAGCAGCCTGTGTTCCTGGTGAGGCTCAGTCTCTCTCCATGCTGCTGCCCACGATGAGCTCTGAACTCTCTCCATGTTGCCTTTAGCCAGAGTCATCCCTGGGGAATTTTCATTTTGCACAATAATTTGGCGTTTACAGATAATTTACTAAACCATTTGTTTCCATACAGAGGAAGTCATGCTTGCTGAAGAAAATAAGAACGCGGGGACCTCAGCCTTGGAAGGTAAGGAAATACCGCGAGCCGTGCTTCGTTGGCTTTCGCCCTCTTAGCAGTGGCAATCTCTCTTGATCAAAGAGGAGAAAGAAAGAAGAGGGGGGCGCACTGGGATCTGAAACACGAGTCTCTCTGTAATAAAATCCCTCATGCTTTAAAATGACGAGAATCGAGTCGCAGATGTAAATGCTTTTTAAAGTGATGGAAATGAAACCCAAGAGTTGCATTGTTCCAGGGCATGTGATGGCTAGAGTTCAATGAGAAGACCATCCTACAACCCATGGTCTGTGAAAGGATCTTCTTTTAAAATGTAAGGGGGTCATCTTGGGCCCACTCTCATTACCGGGAAGTACCATTGTTTATGAAGAGCCAGAACAAATAGATAGGGAGTGTCTGTTTCCCTACTGCGTTTAGATTTAGATAAACTCCAACTGGGATTCGAACCCATGAACATCCACGGGCGCTGGCGAGTACAGCACCTGTCTGCCGTTCTGTAGACTTCAGGTTCCTGTCACCCTGGTCCAGTCTTAAAGGCCAACACCTGTGTCACAGGGCCCTTGCACAAGGCCTCTTGCCCACAGCCCTCAAAGTCTTGTCCAGGATGATCTGGGTGTACTTATGGCCTCTCACTGGCCTTCCCCTTCCCTGGCGTAGTGCTTCGAAGGGCAACCATCAAAAGGAGCCGGACGGAGGCCATGACCCGAGACTCCAGCGATGAGCACTGCGTTGATATCTCTTCTGTGGGTGAGTGATCCAGTTAGATCTTCTTTTACTTCTCTGGATCTCCCATGAAAATGAAGATCCTGTCTTTTGAGAAGAACTACAAGGAGGAAAAAGAACCCAGAGGATCCAGAATTTAGGGAGGCCATTACGGGAAAGCGTGGGAATCTAACCTAGAATGGCAGTGATTTACAGAAAAGACCAAAGGACCAGGGGATGCTGTGTACACGAACCTCGGGGCTTAGGGTTCTTCGAGTGTGACAGATGGATCTCGTTTGCAGATATATCCTCTCTCTCCTGGGTGTGACAGTGAGAACCCACGCTGGCACACAGGTTGAGTATCCCTAATCTAAAATTCCAAAATCCTAACTGTTCTCAGAATTAGACCTTTTAAAAAAAAAAAAAAAAAAAACACAACCAATGCTGTGGCACCACAAGTGGAAAATTCCACACCGTGAAACTTTGGTTTTTTTTCCCCCCAAATTGTCTAAAATACTGTATAAAGTTCCCTTCAGCCTGTGCATATAAGATATATCTGAAACATAAGTGAATTTTGTTTGTCATCACTGGCCCCACCTTCGAGATACTTTATTACGTGCAGCCAATAGAATAATCGGTCAGTCATAATCTGGAACCTGAACTGCTTCCGGTCCATATATTTTGGATAAGGGATACTCAACCCAGATTTTTCAAGAATTCTCAGCACCGATTTCTTCTAGTGACCCACACGGGAGAACTTGAAGCCATTTGCTTAACCAAGAGTAGCACCAGCCTACTTCTGACACGTGAAATTTAAACTCATTCCTTCTTAACAATCCACTGATACGACTGCAGTTCAATCCTAGGTTCTCTTGCAGATTCTGGCTGATGGCAGGTTTTTCCTCCCCAGACAAAGGGCAGGATCTCACTCCACCCTAAAAAGCAGAAGAGACTTACAAAGCCCATTGCTGCTTTACGTTGCCAGTGGCAGAAATACCACAAGTGCAGCAGAAGGATTCCGGTGTCTGAAGCGTATTTAAAAGGAAAGGGCAGAGAGAAGCCCGATCTGTTACAGATATAAACACGATCCTGTTAGGATTGGAGATGCTGGGTGTCTGCCTGGCGTCCTGCTCGGGAATCTTTCAGTTTCCTAGGACTTGGGATGCCTGGAGAGGAAAAGCAGGGTCTCTCCCCGCGGAGATTACTTAGCCCATAATGTAGGGGTTGCCCAGGTCTGCAATGTGACGGTCACCTTACCCTGGTACGCAAGCTGTCCAACTTGCCCTTTGGATGCCACCTGATCGTGGAGGGTCAGCCTGAGATATTTTGTAATCTCATTCCTCCTCATTTCCCTTCCTTAGGCACACCTCTTGCCAGAGCCAGTATCAAGAGCACAAAGGTAGATGGAGCTTCCTATTTCCGGCACAAGGAACGGCTTCTGCGTATCTCTATCCGCCACATGGTCAAATCCCAAGTGTTCTACTGGATCGTCCTGAGTGTCGTGGCTCTCAATACTGCCTGTGTGGCCATTGTTCATCACAACCAGCCCCAGTGGCTCACCCACCTCCTCTGTAAGTGAACAGAATTTCTATCTCCTCAAGTGGTTGGCTTGGTTTTGTGCATTGATGACTGTAAGGGCCTAAAGCGTGCTGACCTTTGACCCTGAAGGATGAAGTACCAAACAACTGACCCCAGCCTGTGTTCTCAGGTGGGGTAAACGATCACTGCTGATGTTTAACAACATCACAGCAGTGAAGACAAGTTAGCGATGCACCTTGGGTCCTGGAAGTTTCCTATGGGGGCTTCAGTAGTATAAAAAAAACCTGAATCACTGAAAGAGCTGGGGGGAAATGCCTAAAAACAGTCGATACATCAAATGGACCAAAGAAGGAACACATAAATCTGCTCTGAATATGATGGACAACCTCTGGGTGTGAGCGATGGCCGGGAGACTGTCAGATGTAGCTGGGTAGAGGTGGGTACCCAGCTCCTTGGCCGTTTCTTCTCTGAGGGTCACCCTCTACTTGAAGGCCAATGATAACCCTCCTGTTGCTAAAGGGCAACTGTTGGTTGGGCCAGGGGCTCAGACCAGCTCAGAGTGCTCAGAAATGAGGCTCTACCCAATGCTGACGGCTTACATGCTGAGACCCGGGGCTCTCCTCTCTAAGGGATGTGTGGTAGCTGAAGAACGGAGGGACTCATACCATCTGTGGAACAAATGCTTCTTTACTTCCAATCCTTTCAGACTATGCAGAGTTTTTGTTTCTGGGCCTCTTCCTCTTGGAAATGTCCCTGAAGATGTACGGTATGGGGCCCCGCCTGTATTTTCACTCTTCGTTCAACTGCTTTGATTTTGGGGTAAGTCCTGGGAAGCCTGCTGTCTTCCTGGGTCACGTTGATAGGCCACGCTTTTAGATAAGCAGCTTGGTCTGTCTCTCAGCAGGGTCCACGGAAGTCAGAGATTGTAAAAGGGCCATGGGTGTGAAGAGATAAAGGGAATCGAGAAGTGAATGAGTCCTTGCCAGGCGAGGATTTGTTTGGCTTTTTCAAGCCTCCTTGGGTTTTAATGTTTTTATTGATGTATAATACACATCCCAAAGAGTGTACATTTAACTATATAGCACAATGAGTTTTTACAAAGCTACTCATAGCCAGAATGTTGAACCACTTATTATCTTGGGTGAAGTCTGGGAGAGAAGGACAAAGGACTTAATTCTAGAGCTGGCTCTAGGGAAAAAAAAAAAAAAGTTACACATTTGTTTATTTTCTAATTCACTTAAAAATGAGCATAATTATTCCAGATATGCCCTCTTGCGAACTTACACACCCATGTATTTAGCATGAGTCCATGTAGAGCTTTCTATCCAGCTGTTTACTTTCTGCATAATATTTAGGTATGGGTCTTGTTAGTAGTGTGTGAGGTACATTTACATACCATTGTCTCCTGTGCTACTTACAGGAGCCCTGCAGAAGGTGTGAGGTGTTAGGCGTGATTAGCCTGTGCTCTACACGTAAGGTGACAGAGACCATTATGTTCAGGTCACATACCTGGTTTACACTGGAGCAAAGTAACAGGACCTTAAGGTTTCTGAGCGGCCTCTCATTCTGCCAAACCCATCCCTTTTCCTGCCAAAGCTCCAGTCAGGTGATAAAGATTCTGAACGCTTGCCAAACTACATTCTCACCAAGAACATACGGTTCTGAGTATAGGCAATTTTCAGGCATAATAGCTAGTGAGAGACCGTTTTAACCTTGATTTTTCTCATATACATATTTTTTCAGCATTGCTTTGAGGATTCATTTTTATTATTTCTTCCAGCACAATGTCTACAACACAGTCAACATTCCATAAGTATATAATCACAAAATAACTCAAAGCCATGCCCCTGTAATCCCAATACTTGGAATGCTAAAGCCAAAGGATCACAAGTTTGAGGCGTTTCTGGGCTATGTAGTAAATTACAAGCTGGCCTGAGCTATTTGGTGAACCACTGTTTCATAAAGCAAAAGTTGGGGGGCTGGAGAGATTGCTTAGTGGTTAAGGGTATTCACTGTCCTATTAAAGAATTACAGCTGGCTATCTAGCCAGGGAGCTTACAGCCACCTATGACTCTAGCTCCAGGGGACCCTGCAATTCTGGCCCCTGGGTCACCTGCACTTACATGCACACCTACACCAACACATACACATAATTAAGAATAATAAAAATGGCTCCAAAAAAGCAGAGGTTGAGGCTGTAGTGTTGATAGATCACTTGCCTACTATATGTAAAGCAGGCCATGGATTCTGTTCCAATTCCCATGAACAACAATCTTGAAATGTTAATTGCAATTATGACTTTCTATAGCAATCAGACCCCATGTCAACAAAGTTGTTATTACATTGAGGATTACAGGGCCCCAGTTCCTGAAAGATATTTAACACAACAGCACCAAAACGTTCTTGGCAATGCTGCAGTCTAGAACGACAACCTGGACTAATTCAAACCGGTCTCTATGACCAGGGTACCACTCCTGTATCTGTATATTCAAGGTGTTATGATGCAAGAACACCCATTGCTATCAGATTTGTACAAAAGCAGCAACAAGGTATTGTCATTTTGCTAAAGCCAAGTCCGTAAACCAATGCCCAGTCAACAGATTTAAAGTCAGGAAGGAGAAGGGTAACAGTGCGGGTGGGTGGCAGAGTGTTGTTCTCTTTGGCAGCTTCTCAAGTGTGTAGCCTGTTAGAGTTAGGGCTGGCTGGGGAGGGAGCGTCTCAATCTTATCAGAGCCTAAAGAGAGCCGATGATTATGTACTAAGAACCAAGACACTTCCATCTTTTGTCTCTCCTTCTCACTGTGGCTGGCTTTGTCTCTTAGGTCACAGTGGGCAGCATCTTTGAGGTAGTCTGGGCAATCTTCAGACCCGGTACATCTTTTGGAATCAGTGTCTTACGAGCTCTCCGGCTTCTAAGGATATTTAAAATAACCAAGTAAGTGATGGCATCTGGACTCTGCCCGCCACCTTTGAGAGCAGAACTCATGTTCGCCTCTTTTCCTTGCTCCCCGCCCCCCATCTCTCAAATTCTTCAGCTCTCCCTTCTCTAAAGACCAAACTAGAGAACCGTCAGTGGCGTAACACTGAATGCCACATTTCCCAGGGGAGGATCACGCTGCCGCCACCTCGTCTTCACAGACGCACAAAGGCAGTTTATCTCAGACTTGGAGGCAGATGTCAAGCTGGCCTCGGGGGTGACTTGGTACCGTGTCCCAGCTGTAACCCTGGGTTTTACAGGTATTGGGCTTCCCTCCGGAATCTGGTTGTCTCCTTGATGAGCTCCATGAAGTCCATCATTAGCTTGCTCTTCCTCCTCTTCCTCTTCATCGTTGTCTTTGCTCTCCTAGGAATGCAGCTCTTTGGAGGCAGGTAAGGGTCAGGGGAGCTTTCCATCCAAAAAAAGCTCTGATTTGTCTCAGGCTTGGCTGGCAGTACCAAGGGGATTGGTTTGGTTTGCTACCGTCTTGTTTGCTCTTGGTCTGAGTAGTCTGTGGGCACACTTGAGAAACAAGGTTCTTGTGCAAAGAAGACCTATCCTTTTGAAGCTATCTGTGAAATGATCAGTGTGGAGCCTCATAATGGCTGATCAGCCTAAACTCTGTCTCATGACTTGTACCTTTCAAAGCTCAGCATTTTGTGTTTTAAATTGCAATCTTGGGGTTGGGAAACTTGGTAAATGAGATTTCCCTTCTCCCTGACTTTCCTTTTCAGGTTTAACTTTAATGATGGGACTCCTTCGGCTAATTTTGACACCTTCCCTGCAGCTATCATGACTGTGTTCCAGGTACGAGTCCAACTGGTAGCTCAAGCATGGTGCGGGGTCGCGGACCACACAGTGTAAGAGGAATTGTCCTGAGTGTTAGGGCTCCTGTTTTTCTTCCCCGATCTCATCTTGGAGAAGAGAGCAGTATTCCTCCAGTTGGAGGAATGTGACAACCCCTCAGATTCATGTGCCTCTGTTTCCAGAAGCAAAAGAGCTCTGTCACAGTAGCCCATCGCCCTCCCCGCAACACCCTTGAGCTTGCACGACATCAAGTCTGGGACGTTGGGTCACAAATCACAATCGTGGTTTGTCTAAAATCTGAAGTATTTCCTGACCCATATTCAGTTTAATGGGGTAATGGGGTATTCTTCCCCTGACACCACAAAATAGTAAGAACAATTAAGAAAAACAAACAAAAAACCCCTTTATAAGTCACAGCCAAAGTTCAACATTAATAGTATCTTAGAATCTTGCAGACAAAGAAAAATACAGCCTAGGCAGAGTCTGTGGCTGAAGCAGAACCCACTTCCCCAGCTAGAACCACTGAGGCTTCCTTAGTAACGCTGCTTTCTGGGGAATGATGTGTTGTCACCCTTGGGAACGGTCAGGCGATCAGACCGCCAGGCCCATGGGATTCCCGTAAGGCCTGGCAACCTGGAGGTGGGAGGGACTCGCAGATATGAGGACTTGGAGTTTTTCTTGCCTTCTCTTTGCGTGCCGAATGGCCGTAATTCTCTTCTATATAAAAACAGGATTCTGTGTAGGGATGGCTTTTCCCCTACCTTACCGGGAAGTTAAGCAAGGAGGTAGACAGAAAAGACCCAGTCCTGATATTTTGACCTTCGTGTTGGTCCCATTTTCTCTGCCACCCCAGAGTCTTGACCTGCCTGTTGTTTGCTCCCTGTAGATCCTGACGGGCGAGGACTGGAATGAGGTGATGTACAACGGCATCCGCTCCCAGGGCGGGGTCAGCTCGGGCATGTGGTCGGCCATCTACTTCATAGTGCTCACGCTGTTTGGGAACTGTATCCTTTTGAGGCGGTTTCTGTATTTGGCCACTTGAGGCTGCGGTGGTGGTAATGGTGCTGATGGGGGTTGGGTAGGCAAGGTGAGAAGCCATAGTCGGTGCTTATTTACAGGAAAGGAAACAAGATTCTCATCTTAAGGAATCTGTATGCTAATTCTGTAAGGAATGCAGACGTTACAGAGATGCAATGGCCCAGATCTACAGGGTACACAAATAACACCGTGCTATGCTGTAATGTCTGAATGGTTGGAGACACAACGAGGTCTGTAAAATACGTGAGGCCTGAGATCATTGTATATGGAATAGTGGGTCGATTATAATACTGGTGAATTAATTACATATTTATATACAGCAGAGCCTACCATGCCATAAAATTTCAAAATAAACGTAATACAAAAATGAGTGCTAATGCAGTTAAGTATTAATAGTGATTGTACTGATGCTACGTGCAGAATCTTTTTTGCTATATAGACACCGTTTCACTCTTCCTCTCCCCACGAGACAAAAGAAAATACTAGATCGAGTCAATCCAAAACCGTACAGGAAGATTAATGATGATCGCATAACCCCAAATACTATACCTCATGCTCTCGTTTCTGCTCTGCTGCTGAGGGGAAAAAAACGGACAAAGGCAACCTAGAGGGGAAAGGGGGTTACTTTAGCTCCAGTTCCAGGCTGTGGTCCACCATCCTGGGGAGGCTAATGCAGCAGAAGTCTGAGGCAGCCGGCGTAGCACGAGGAGCACAGCACAGTGCAGGGCGGAGGGAGCCTCGTTCAAGCGACCTTTGCTTTGACTGCTCTGCTGTGATGGTCTTTGTGAGTTAAAAGAAACCCCACTTTTATCAGGGTGTTTTCGATCAACAGGAACACGAATAAGACATAGTCAAAAAAAAGTCTAGACCAGGAAGATTGAAGCTTGAACCCTTGGAGCACTCTTCATCAGCCGGCTGTGTGTCCTCAGAAAAATCACCTGCACTCTCTGAGATTTTGTTTCCACGTCTCAAAAGGAGATCACATCTGTTTTACTAACTGCAAACACTGAATGGAATAATTATTAATTGCATCTTTTAAACAAGTGAACAAACACTTGTACAATCATTAGGTATCAGGAGGAGCAACACATACCTTGAAGTGGAATTACGGAGCACAGAGGGGCACTCTGGGGCAACTGCACTTTTGAGGCCTCACAAAGATAAGCTGCTCTTCCCAGCTTTTGCCCTCGGACTTCTAGTGGTCAGAACAGAGCATAAACTAGATGTGAGGGATGCATAAGAAGAAGCTATCTGGCGAGTCACAGAAGACCAAGGCCAGTCTGTCACAATGGCAAACCTTTGACTTTCCTGCGACTCTGAGTAGCCAGAGCCATCCTTTAATGCTGGAACCAGTGTTCTGTTCCACAGCACATGGGCCTCAAACATAGAAGACTGGGACTTCAGGAGTTGTAGCTCGTAATAGTAGTGGATCTCAGAACGAATGGTGTCTATTCTGTGACATTTGCCAAATGAATCCTGGAAGCTCCTCTAGGACCCTCACAAGAATGAGCATAGTAAGTCAGTGCCCCGCTGTAGAAAGCTACTGTCTCACCCCCTTCTGTTTTTTTGGGTAAGAAGTCGAAGGATGCCCACTGGCCTAAGTGGGATCGGATCCCAGCCTTGCAGGAGGGAGAGATGAGCAGCTCCACTCAGCCCCCTGAACATCTTATTTAATGACCCTCTTGTTACCTATTGCTGTTCACTGAGGCCATGGCTGTCTGAAGGGTTCCTCACTCTATCTGTCCTCCCAAGTGGTTTGATTCAGGAATTATTTTTTGTTTTATGTAAAGAGATAATATGTGGAAGGAGGAAGGATGTGATATCCTCGCTCCTCTTTCATGGCCTTGGCTGCTTCCTCCAGTGTTCAGGCAGAACAGTCCTGGAGGCGCCCTCTCAGACTTTCTTTGCGTGCCCATCCTTGACCCGTCCTCACAGACACACTGCTGAACGTATTCTTGGCCATCGCTGTGGACAATCTGGCCAATGCTCAGGAACTGACCAAGGTAAGCACTGACTTCCAAAAGAGCCTTCTTCTGGAAGCTTTTAGACAGCTGGAGAGCCACACATCCATGCAGGAAGTCTGGTTTACTTTCCCTGAGTTTGCTGAGCTTTGGCTCAGCACGAGTCTCTAATGGAATATAGAAAATATTAACTTATCTCCCTGACCCCTTGGATGGGTCCTTCTTAGAATAGTGTAATGGAGAGCCAAGGAAAATATTAGAACTCTAGATTTTAAGCTCTTCCTCTGCTACTGCAACCTGTGGCAGCATGATAACTATGTGATCAAATCCTCGATGGCTTGGGTGTGAGAATGGAATGGCTGCTGGGTAAACCGTTGGCCATGGTCATTCTAGAAAAGTTTCTATGAAATCAGATACTACCTTTCTCAAAGAGATATTCCTGTCTTTCATGGGATTCTTTACCTCCGGGGAGGAGGCACTATTAATTGCAGTGGGGTGGTCCATGAAATGGGGAAAACCCTTACCACACAATGCACATTTGGTTTTAAGAAAGTGTGCAACATCTCCAGGTTTTCTGAACTTTTCCTGCTGGATCTGTGATGTGTTGCTTGCTCTTTCCCATCTCCCTTCAAACCCTCATCTCTGATATGAGAAGGAAAATCCCAGCGTTAGTGAAAAACTGGGTTTGAATCCTAGCCCTGTCAGTTACAGACTGTCTTTGCTTTGGTGAAAGCACTGGTCTCCATTAATATCAATTTTCTCAGATGTGAGATGGGAAAGACATATCTGCCTATGCGTCTCACAGTATAGCAGCAAATGAATCAAATGAAATACTGTGTGTGGAAACCACACATGACAGGAAGATACGTGTATTATAATACTTCTAGTCACCCTGGTGTCATCACTTCAAGCAAGAATACAGTTGAGGTGGGGCTGTTAAAAGTGTTTACTACTCTTCCAGAGGGCCCAACTTTGATTCTAAGCAATGGAGTTTAAGCAATGGAGTGACTTACAATTGCTTGTAACTCCAGTTCCAGGGGAATCCAATGCCCTCTGGCTTCCATGGGAACCTGCACACATGTCACATGCACATTCATATTCTCTCCCCCCTCACCTAATAAAATGTGAATGAAGAAATGAGACCTCTGCCTAGGAACCCACAAGCCATGCAGGGACGACTCTGTGACAGGGTTTAATATTTTCTTTTGCTTAACTCATCTTGCTTGGTCTTCAGAGCTCTTGGGGAGGGTCAAAGGAAGCTTCTCTCCTTACGGCGACCCTAGGTAATTCTCTATCTGCTTTGTGTCCAGGATGAGCAGGAGGAAGAAGAAGCCTTCAACCAGAAACACGCACTGCAGAAGGCCAAGGAGGTCAGCCCGATGTCTGCACCCAACATGCCTTCTATTGAGTGAGTAGGCCACCCAAGCGTTGACCCCGGGCTTCTGGGGCGAAATCTAATGCATCAATGCCTACAACAACCAGTTGTAGGAAGGTACTTCCTCTGTTCCATGAACTGCTTTGAGTACATAGTACAGTGTTACAGGGCAGGTAACAAGAACAGAATATGTGTATGTGGTATGGGTACCACTCAGATAAACTCAAGAGGGACCCTCTGCCAATAAAAACCTTAACATACTGAAGACAGTTGTATGGTATTCTGAAGGAACTGTCCCTAAGCAAGGTTCAACATGGCTTATAGGGCATAAGGGGTACAGAAGACAACGAGGCCAGTGAAATTGGCACAAGCCAGTGCAGTGGTCCTAACCCCCAGGTGAAGGACTTAGCATCTATTCAAACTGAAATCACGGAAATACTTAACATGGAAGGACGTAGCATATTGACTTCCACGTTAGAATATCACTCTGCTACGTGGAGAATGGGGTTGTGGGGGCCCAGCATGGCAGCAGTGAGATGAGCTAAGGAAGGCAGCCACGGAGGGGACAGCAGTTTTCCTCAGTCTTGTTTCGGAATGTGAGCCAATGGAGTATGTTCACGGATTAAATGCAGTAAGGATGGAAAAAGAGAGAGAGAATAAAAGTTTCTCATCTGTTTCACAGTTTGGGAACCTAAACAGCTACACGGAGGGCGGAAGCATTTATTGATACTTCTGGGATAGTCGGAATCCAGACAGAATCGTTTTGGCCACACTGCATTTGAGGTGCTTCTAAGGCATCCGAGTGTGTGAACTGGCTATTGGTTACACGAGTCTGGAGCTTAGAGGAGAATTTGGGATTAAAATAAAGACTTGGGGGAAGTCATTTGCATTTAGATGATATTTAAGCCATCGGTGTGGGTGAGATGACCCAGGAAGAGCGGGGTGAGGAAGGAGTGGAGCTGAGGACAGAGGCTGAGTGCGCACCTCTCTGCAGAGGAGAAGCTGGGGAAAGACGAAAGGGAGCATATCCAGGGGATGAGAAGAGGACAGAGGAGCGTGATGTCCCGGAAACTACACCTGCATGGGCACTGCATGCTACTGAAGGACTACCACCTCCAATGAGGACAGGGAGGGGACCACTGGATTGGCAAAACAGAAGCTATTTCAGTGGCTTTGTTAGTAGCCTGGTAGAAACGGTGTCCAGATGGGATAGATTCGAGAGTGAATGGGAGGTTGATATAGAGAGGAGCTACAATCTCTCTTCAGGGTCCAGCCTGGATCCGTGCTCCATGGGAGAACTCGGGGAGTCAGCACGGGCCCTGGACAGTCCTGGCCTCTGCACAGTGAAGGGGGCAGGTGGTGGAAGAGAACCACAGAATTCCCAATGACAGTAGGGCATGCATGAGACCTGTTGAGGGTCCCGTCATATCTGTGGGGACAGTGATAGCCCACTGAGAAGGAGAAATATATCCCAAGCCACTGGCCTCTGTCAACTTAAAGCTGGAGAGAGGGGATTCCCTGGTAGTCCAGTCTTCACAGAGGGGAGGAACTTCTGCGCAGCCTCTGTCTCGCCCATTGGGGTGCCCCCCAGTTCTATGTGGTGACTCCATTGTCTGTTCACTATTGTTTTACATTCGCTTTCCAAAGCTGGGAAGGCTCGCTCTCTAAGTCCCTCTTCTGTGATTCTGAGAGAAAAAAAGAAATCATTAAAGATCGATTGGGGAGCACCAAACAACCCCTTCCTTTTCGGAATATTGAGTAATTTCTGCCATGCTCCTCCGAACTCATCAATGTTGGTTCAGATCACACACACGCAGGTATCCCAAAATGCAGACACATAGGGCTGGCTGCTGCCGGGGGAGTGGGTGGTTCTATTTACTGCAGTGAGGAAGCTTGGGGAAGAAGAGGATTTGGAGCGTCGCGATTGGGGAGGATGCTCGGCCCAGAGTAGACACTATTTACAGAGTAGAAGGATGAATGAAATGTGGGTAGGCCCAGGGCCATGGGAATCGAGAGTGAGCATCAGTGCGGAGCAGAGGTGGAACAGGTGCTGCAAACACCCACGATAAGGTGTCACCAGGGCGTTGATATCTGTCCATGCGCCGTGTGGTGCATGCTGCTGCTAGGAGCCATCTCAGGCATGCGTGCCTTGCAGCTCAGACAACTTATTTCTGGTAGGAACAAACGTGGCTGCCATGGATAGCCGTGGAAAGCGCATCATGACATACCCAAGAGCCCCAGCGGTAGTCCTAGTTCTGTCAATCACGTGCTCTGTGGCCTCAAGGAGAACCACTTAGGACCTCAGGGTTTCTGTTTCCCCATCTTTGGAATGGGTAGAAGGAAGGGTACCCGCCTTTTTGTTTCACAGGGCTACTGTGGGGGGGGGGTGTACACAAGATCACATGCACATGAGTTAGTAGCTACTTCTCGGTGTGGCTTTGGGGTATGACTGTAAATTCGGAATGTTGCATACACTAGTAGAGAGATGAAGTCAAGTGTCAAGTATATGTCTGGCTATGTGAAAAAGATTGGTTTCTCTTCTTGGAGAGTGTGTGTGTGTAAGAGAGAGAGAATGCATGTGTGTGTGAGAAAGCTTGTGTGTGCATAACAGAGACAGAAAGTATGTGTGTGAGAGAGGAAATGTATGTGAGAAAGTATGTGTTAGACAGAAAGTGCTGTGTGTGTGTGTGTGTGAGAGAGAGAGAGAGAGAGAGAGAGAGAATCCTTCCACACACTTACACATGCTTCTGGAGGGCTGGTATTTGAATACTTGAGGATATGCAAGTAGATGATTTGATATGCTTCTCCCAAGGGTATGCATGCGGCCTGCCCAGAGTCTATGCTTCTATTTCTATATGCTGCCCAAGACTGCTTCCCCCACCCCCTCCTGCACCCTGCTATAGTACAGGCTGCTGATGCTGAGGGATTCTGTCGAGGTGCTCACAGCATCTCCACAGGGATGACTACACCGATGAGTGCTCCTGGGCACACGTGTACACATGTGCTTCTTCTGGACACCTCCAGAGAGTCTTAGACTGGCTGCCTCTGCTTCTTCAGCCTTGCCCTTGTATGAGGCTCCTTTACAAATGCATGAGATATGGCAGTTGAGCAGAGTTCATTTGCCTGGCATGCTCTGCATTGGTGAGGGTCTTCTCAGAAGAGGAACACCATCTACCTGCTTCTAGACTCAGCAGGGCTCACTGGGCAGGAACAGGGTCCTCCAGCTCAAGGGCTAGAGCAGACTCACTGTGGGAATATCTCAGATGAGTCGCCCTCCACCCGAGCCTTGATCCTGAGCTGACACACCCATCTCTACTTTTGCAACTTCCATCAAACCTGTTTCTCCAGGTGTCCCTCAAACTTGTATTTGAAAGGACATGATGTGCATGTAGAAGTAATATTTCTTTAAATCAGTCTAAGAGGGTAAATTCTGAGCCTCAGCCAGCGGAACAGAGCGAACCTTGAAGGCTTCTCATTTAGGGCACGGCTCACATCCTGTGGCCCCTGAAGTGTGGCCCTGCCCTTAGCCTTAGGCTGCTCTACAGCCCCGCTGGCATGCATGGCAGAGCGTTTGATTCCTCTCCCTTCCGTACGGTTGAACTAGGATCTGCTATGGGAATGATGGGCTGGAAAGTCGTACCTGGGTGAATGTGCTCTGTTACCCTCGAGATGACTGGGGAGGGGGAAACAAACACTCATTAGAACAGGACTCTGGAGGGCAGCAGTGTGAGCTCACTGGGGCATGGTGTTTAAGCCTTAGAAGCTATAACCTACACGAGATAGTCTGTCCTCTGGGTCTCTGCATGTGTGCTTCAGAAATGAGACCAGTGTATTTGCACATAGCAAGAACTCGGGAGTCACTGTGGGGGCACTGTAGATGGGGAAGTCTGCAGAGAGCAGACAATGCATGGAAGCCCCCACAGACATGCCAAGGACTCTCTCTGGCTTCCCTCTGGACAGCTGCTGGTGGTTGTGGGACTAGACAGAACCAGAGGTTGGGGTGGACTGAACCTGTTCGTTTTTCTTTCCCAGAAGAGACAGAAGGCGAAGACACCACATGTCGATGTGGGAGCCGCGCAGCAGCCACCTGTATGTGTGTACCGGTCTGTGTGGCGTGGGGACGATGTGTTGTCGTTGGGTTTTTTTTTTTTTTTTTTTTTTCTCGCCACGGACAAAGTGACACTGAGTGTAAATGTTGGTGTGTGCGTGTGTGTACGTGTGTGTTCCATGCACATCTGCGCACATGCCCGTCTGCACCCTTCGGCGTATGCTTCTGTCAGTGTGTCTAAAGTACTTGGCAGTACATTGTTTGCTCTTGTGTTTGGCCTGAGAGTGGGCATGTGTTTACATTGGTAACTAGTGTTTGGTGGGCGTTCCTTTCACGGAGGCGGTTGTGTGTACACCTCTGTGGGCCTCAGTCAAGGTGCGCGTGACTCCATGTGTGTTATCGCCAACGGTTGGTGGGTGTGTGCCCGCGGGCACGTGAGGGAAGGAGTGGGCGTCTGCCCTTGCAGCTGAGGAGCCCACGCCCATGTTCTGTACGTGTGTTTGTGTGTTCCTGCTGCCACTCGGATGCTCGTTAGGGCCTCTGAGCTGAAATGCTCAACAACGGTTTGGGCGTGGACTGCTGGTGGTCTCTGTGAATGCAGTCTTCTTCGTGGGTTTCGTTAGCTGTTGCTTTAGAAACCCGTGGTCCCCTTACTTTCAGGGGATGCTGCCACTGCCCTTATTCTTGTTGGTATCTGAACATGGCACATCTCAGCCCGTGTTATTCCAGGCTAAAATCTGAGAGGGATGGGGAGAGGGGGTGAATCTCTGACCCTGAATGAGGGCCATTGGTGGGCACATAAGAGACCCCAGTTGATCCCCTCAGTCAAAGGAGTACTGGGGAGAAAAGGCCGGGTGAGTCTTTGTACTGCCACTCTCGCTGGTCTTGAGGATGTTGCGCTCAGTCCCGGGCGGATGCATCCTTCGCCACTTAGCTACTGCACTGCAGAAGCAGGGGCTGGAGCGGGAAGTACCCTCCCTATACCAGACTTGGAGGCACTGATCTGACAACTTCCATGTGGCCACTCTGCTCCTTGCGTCTCTGTGCTTCTTGTCCGGGATCCTGGCCTCTCCCTTTAGCTCCTTCACCCTGTGACCCCTGCCCGTGGCCCCTGTAAGCGGCCATCTCTGACCCTGACTTGTGCTATCAGGCTCTGACTGCAGCCCTCGCCCTTTCTCCCTTGTCAGGAGGGAGCGGAGGCGCAGGCACCACATGTCTGTGTGGGAACAGCGCACCAGCCAGCTGAGGAGGCACATGCAGATGTCTAGCCAAGAAGCCCTCAACAAGGAAGAGGCCCCGCCAATGAACCCCCTCAATCCACTCAACCCACTGAGCCCTCTCAACCCACTCAACGCGCATCCCAGCCTCTATCGGAGGCCCAGGCCCATCGAGGGCCTAGCCCTGGGCTTGGGCCTTGAGAAGTGTGAAGAGGAGCGCATCAGCCGTGGGGGTTCCCTCAAGGGGGATATAGGCAGCCTGACCAGTGCCCTGGACAACCAGAGGAGCCCATTGTCCTTAGGCAAACGGGAGCCACCCTGGCTGCCCAGATCCTGTCATGGAAACTGTGATCCAACCCAGCAGGAGTCTGGGGGAGGAGAGACTGTGGTGACTTTCGAGGACCGGGCCAGGCACAGGCAGAGCCAGAGGCGCAGCCGGCATCGCCGAGTCAGGACCGAGGGCAAGGAGTCTGCCTCCGCCTCTCGGAGCAGGTCTGCCAGCCAGGAGCGGAGTCTGGATGAAGGGGTGTCCATTGAGGGAGAGAAGGAACGCGAGCCTCAGGGTAGCCACAGGAGCAAGGAGCCGACCATCCACGAAGAGGAGAGAACCCAGGACTTAAGGAGGTAAATGAGTCCCAAGAGGGTCCTGGCGGGATATAGCTCAGATTGGTGTGAGGAATTCCGTGATAGAAATCTTTATGGGCCTCAGTTTCCCCTTTTATAAGATGGGGGTGACGCCAAAACACCATCTGAAAGGCACAGCTTAATTTAACAGGCAATCCATGTCTGTGGAAATGATGGTCTGTTCTGGAGCAGCAAGGCTGAGAATGGAGCCTGGAGAGACGGTTAGACGGGAATCAGGCAGTGGGCATGGTCCAGGGGTGTTTGTCCCTCTGTGTCTGGATGGGGACAGAAGGTAGCAACATGCTGGGTGCTCTCCAGCAGGCCTGCTCAGGCTCCTCTCCCCCTTTCCTTTCAGCCAGACGCATCAGCCGTTCTAGAACAGCTTCTGAAACATGGCATCTCTGCTCTTTATTCTCAGGACCAACAGTCTGATGGTACCCAGGGGCTCTGGACTGGCAGGAGCTCTTGATGAGGCAGAAACACCTCTAGTCCTGCCCCAGCCTGAGCTGGAAGTGGGAAGGGATGCGGGCCTGACAGAGCAAGAAGCCGAAGGCAGCAGTGAGCAGGCCCTGCTCGGGGACGTTCAGCTGGATGTGGGCCGGGGCATTAGCCAGAGTGAACCCGACCTCTCTTGCATGACAGCCAACGTGGACAAGGCTACCACTGAGAGCACCAGCATCACGGTCGCCATCCCTGATGTGGACCCCCTGGTGGACTCAACAGTGGTGCACAGTGAGCATAATTCCTGTTTAGTCGCCCTCACCCCCAACTCCAGCTGGAACTGGGCCGGCCGGCTCCGGGTCCTCCTGATGAAGCTATAGAAAGCCACCCCAGCCGGAATAAAGCATTTTTCAGGGTCTTGAGGCAGTGTTCTCCCGCACAGTAGGATTTCCCCAACTTTAATTTTGTCCTGTAGAATTTGGTCCCCTGAGCCTTCAGAGCGGTCACGTGTGACTCTGCAATCAGTGACGTCCGGATGGAACCCGACAACGGTGTCCTTGTGACCTCCTGGAACCCCCGGGGTGGACTAGCAGAGGGGTTCTAGCTCTGGTCCCTGATCTGCTCAGTGGAGCTCTCAGGAAGAGCCCCACATCTCCAGAGTCACTCGAAAAGCCTCTCCGTGTGAGAGCATCGAGCTGCGTGGCCCCTGAGGGTCATCCTGCTGCACTCACATTTCAGGACTATCGTTGCTGTCAACCTCTTCCCCCCTGGGAGCTCTCAGTCACACTTCCCATCCACGTGCCTGCAGCAGATGTTAACCTGTGGCATGTTAACAGGAAGCATGAGGGGGGGGAAAGGATTTAAGCTACTGCCCTGCTTGGCCCTGCACCCCGTCTTTCCCAGAACCACACCTCACTCTTGCGTTCATGTTATTCCTGTCCCCACGCTGACCGATGCTCCGTGTCTACGTTAATCTCACGCCCTGTGCCTCGTTGTCCTGCCCCAGTCCCTGCCTTGTACCCCATCTCTGTCCTAGCCCCCAGACCCGTCATACTGACCCGAACCCTGCCGCCCCTCCCTGTATCGCCATGCACTTTATTCCTGCCCCCACACGTTGTCCCTGCATTCATCCCACATCCTGTAACATGCCCTCTCCTCTGTCCTTGGATTAACCCACACGCCACCCCGTCCGTACACCCCATCCCCGCGGTAATCTGCCGCTGCCTTATGCTCACAGATTACGGCCATGGGAGTCTGTCAGTGCGTGCTTTCCTCCTTTGTCCACATCCTCCTTTCACATGGCAGTCTCCTAGTCTCTCCGTCTGCCCCTCTGCCTCCACTGCCGCTCTCAGTCCACATTCACCAACCTCAGAAATGCCAGACCTGCTCTAAGAAGTAAATCCCCTTACCCAGTGCATGCTGGGGTTGACTTGGGCACGTTTGAGTTCCAGCTCCACAGCCAATGTCAATGCCTGTCTGGTTTTATTGTTTTACTGTTTTAGAGCCTCTTCTATGAGAAACAACACGAGATAGCCTGACCCCCTCTTTGTTCCCATGCTAGGGCTAGGGTGTGGCCTTCGTCACGGGTACAGTGTGTGATGGGGGTGGGGGCTTTTAGATAAGTCCTATCACTTAGCTGATAGAGGGCTCCACCATGGGCCAGGACCACACCCTGCTACTGAGCCTGAGTCTTGGGTCAGTGCCGCCCCTTGGTCATAGAGCAGTGCGGGTAGAGGGTTTCTTAGGCCTTCCCTCCACTCTGACAGATTTCTGCCCCCTCACTGGAGCATAGAAACAGACAGCAGCCGCCCGGCAGTGCTGTGTGACCTCTGGCAGCTCCCACCCCCCCACCACAGCCCTGGAACACAGTCATGGGCCTATATTCACATGAATATTGCATTCTCGTTTCTATATCCATCCTGGAGAAGGGACAGCCAGAAAGGCAGGGAGAGTAATGATTTCTTGAAATCTTCCATTGCAGAGATTTCTTGAAGGTGTATAGGATTTTAAATTATCTGTAGACTCTCTGAACTTCAGTTTTCTCATCTGTATAATGGGAATAATAATTTATGCCACTTAAGGGTTATCGATATGAAAGTTCAATGGGTGAGCCCGGAAAGAATGTGGAGCTTAGATATAATTTCTGAATCGTACAAGCTTTGTAGCTGCAACCAACAGCCATGCCGTTTCCTAGACTATAAAAGTTCAGCCGTAAAAGGGAAAATAAGGTTATTGTTTCTATGGCACAAAAGGCTATAGTAGTACATAATGTGTGGTACCCTATTTCCTGACACTCCTCCTCCATGCCTCTACCTCTTCTCTGGGAAAGGAAGCTCTTTTCAAAACTCTGTGCAGAACAGTGGTACCAGTACCCTAAACCTCAGAAGATTGACCATTTTAGGGTCCATGGTCTGTCCCCTTCCAGAATGCCCAGTGATACCCCCAGGATAAGGGCAGGGAGAAGAGAGGGAGAAAGTTGTGTGGTGTAGGGGAAACCCCTGATGCTGTCAGGATGCTCACCAGATCGTGCTAGGCATCCTCTCCTATCCTTCCTGTGCCATTCCCGACTGACACGAGAAACCACACGTGTCAGCAGGTTTCTGAAGACGTAAACCTTTCTGCTTGCAGTTAGCAACAAGACTGATGGAGAAGCCAGCCCCTTGAAGGAGTCGGAGACCAAAGAGGAAGAAGAAGAGGTGGAGAAGAAGAAGCAGAAGAAGGAGAAGCGGGAGACCGGCAAAGCCATGGTGCCCCATAGCTCCATGTTCATCTTCAGCACCACTAACCCGTGAGCCCTGCTCCTGTTGTGTGCCTCTTTGGTATTTAGGACAGGCAGCCAGTATTTGAGCCGGCCTGCAATGATGCAGAGGAAGTGGAGGAACCCTGTTATCTTCCTGAGCCCTTTTGGCAGAGGGTAGCTAGATATGGAAATATTTGGGGCCCATAGGTGAGGTGGGACATTCCATTGAACAGCCTCTGATCTCTGTGCCCATAGTCTCCAGGGCAACTGAAGACAGAGTAGAGGAGAAATGTCATTGGAAAGGTCCCTTCACCTACCCTCTGTTCAGTAGTTAGGGTACAGAGAAGGTTAAGAATCTCCTGGAGGATGTCACCAGACATTCTGGAAGAGGACAGACCATGGACCCTAAAATGGTCAGACGTCTACTGAGGTTTAGGGTACTGGTAGCACTGTTCTGCACATGGAGTTTTGGAAAGAGCATCCTTTCCCAGAGAAGGGGTCGAGGCATGAAGGGGGAGTGTCAGAGAAGAGGCTAGAATATCAGATTCAAAAATATGGAATTGGGAAAGAGTAGGTACCTTGGAAGTAGCATACAGAGCAGCTTCTGAGAAAGGAGGACAAGTGGACCTTTGGCGGCTATGTGGGCAGCGTTCTGGCAGGGCTTTGGGATGGGGGAAAGGTGGGTTAAGTTGCCAGAGCATCCAAAGTTGTAGCATAGAATACAGGTATTTCCATCAGAATAGTCAGGAAGCCATCAAAACATGTTGCTCCTCATCGGGGGTTTTAGAATCAAGATCGTGTGTGTGTGTGTGTGTGTGTGTGTTTCTTGGTTCTTCATTGAGATGTAACAGAGGGTACCACATGCCACTGTAGGTTGTGTAGTTGCACGTAGCTGTTCCTCATGGCTCATTCATGTGTGCAGATAATGAAGCTTGGCTTATGTGACGTAGCCTCTAACCAATAAGATTACCTTTCTCCATGGGGGCCTGTAGCCAAGAGGTGGTGCTTGGTGCTTGAGAAACTGAATTGCTCTCCCTGGTGGCTTCCTTTGGCAAGGGCTTGGATCTTTGGAAGAGGCCAGTATAGCCTTGTGGGAAGTAAGAGGGGCAAGCACAGGAACAGGGAGAGCTCAGTGGAATTCTCCCACCCACAGGATCCGCAGGGCCTGCCACTACATTGTGAACCTGCGCTACTTTGAGATGTGCATCCTCTTGGTGATCGCAGCCAGCAGCATCGCCCTGGCGGCCGAGGACCCTGTCTTGACCAACTCGGAGCGCAACAAAGTGGGTGCACAAGGGTGGTTTGCCAACTTCCTTGATGCCCTGGGGTCTACTCCATCACGGGCCCTTCCCTCCAGCATCAGAGGTGAATCAAGATCAGATAGCAGGAAGGTTTCTAGGGACGAGGAAGATAGGCAAATTGCCCTGCCTGTTCCTCAGAGATAAGTACGGGCTGTTCCCAGGGAAGTCCCCACATCCATACCACTGCAGCCTCGACAGTCAGAGCTAGCCAGGCTTCGGAGAGGGCTCTGCTGCTGCTGGAGGGCTTGCATGCAGCATCTTCTATAGGACCGTAGGTGGTCTGTATGGATACAGGGGGACTGCAGCTCCGTCACAGGCCATCAGGTCATCTGGGTACCCCACAGGTGCTGAGAGAGTTTTGTGGGGGCATTTCAGACCCTGGAACAGTGGTTCTCTGCCTTCCTAATGCTGCAACCCTTTAATACAGTTAGCTCCTCATGTTGTGGTGACCCCCAACCATAAGATTATTTTGTTGTGACTTCGTAACTGTAATTTTGCTACCGTTATGAATAATAATGTAAATATCTGATATGCAGATGGTCTTAGTTGACTCCTGTGAAGTCAACTCCCTGTTGCCCTAGAGGTTGGTTATGGCCAAAGGGAAGGAATAACATCTAGATTTTGGCTCAAGCAAGCTCCCTGGTCCCTTCTTCCCTGTGTTCTGGGGTAGGACTTTGTGGGAGACAGGGTGGTCATGCAGGACGGCATAGGTCAGTGGGCAGATGGGCATAGAGCTTGATGGCCTTACATGGTCCTCTCTGTCTCGTTCATGTGTGTCTTACAGGTCCTGAGATATTTCGACTATGTTTTCACAGGCGTGTTTACCTTTGAGATGGTTATAAAGGTAAAAAGTTTCCAGAGGAAACCCAGGCTCTAGATTTCAGTTGTAACACTTGTCCACTCCTGTAGTTCAGGGCTTCCCCACAATCGTGCCGTCTCCTAGTCCGTGGCAGCATCAAAGAGCTGCTGCTGATTCCTCTCCGGCCTCCGTGGCCTCAGTGAGGCATGGCTGTGTGGACGTGATTGGGTAGTGTAGTGCTCTTCTCATGGCCTGAACAGGAGGCAGGCAGTAGCTGGGGACATAGCTTGAGGGTTGTGTACTTCTGCAGAGTGCACTTCCTGTCTTATACTGGGCACATGCCCAGGCAATGGGTTAGGGAGATGAAGTCTTTCCAGATACCATCTAGCTCCAACCATACCTTCTCCCCTTTAGACACCTACCATCCCAACAGGACTGCTTCATTCTTAGTTGTACGCATCTACTCATATGTGGCAGAGGAAGAATATGACAGGATTCTGTAATGGCAGAGAAATCTAGTCCAATCCTGTGTGACTATGAGAAGGTGCCTAGGTCCTCACTGTAAACTGGAGAACTTAATACAACTCTGAAAAGAGGCTCCTGTCTTCACTGTTACCCAGAGAGCTTGTTGGATACCTGTCTTGCTCCTCAGTCCCAGGGTGGGTTTGGCTATGGAAACAGTGGCAGTAGAGCCCTTGCCTCGAGGAAGGGAAGCTGGGTGTAGATGTTACCTACGCCGTAAGGCTCATCTGTGGCTGTTCAAACCCTTGTCCTCCAGATGATAGATCAAGGCTTGATCCTGCAAGACGGATCCTACTTCCGAGACCTCTGGAACATCCTGGACTTTGTGGTAGTGGTTGGTGCTTTGGTAGCCTTTGCTCTGGCGTAAGTAGCATCTCTCTGTTCTATTCCTTCGCCTCTCCTCTTTTTGCAGGCCTGGTTGATTTGAGCCGAGTTTCTTCGGAGCCTACCTGGGAAGTGAATGCTCAGAATGGCCCCAAAGCGTGACACTCTGAGAATCTGTTTACCAATGGTTCTCAGCAGAGTCCTGAAGGTCTTAACAGCTCCAGTTCACATGTGCTAAATGAGAAAGCTAGATTGAGGAGCCTCATTGGGGAGGAGGGAGAAGCCAGGGCATCATGGAAGAATGATGCAGAATCAGAGCAGAGATGCAGATCCCAGAATCCTGGGCATGGGGTGGCTCTCTGCCCATGAGCAGTGGTGACAGAGAGCAAGTCCAGGGACATAAAACCATATGGAAACATGCGAACTCAAAAAAGAATGAGTTTCCAAACCTTTCTGGATGACACACTTGAGAAAATGTTCTTAAATCATACAGGAAATCAACCCAGATTCACGGTAATTGGAGGAATTTATTTTACGTATTGATGTATTCGTAGTAGATTTTCAACCACTCCATGGTATTTCCTATGGAGTCTAGCCAGGGGGAGGGGCTCTCCTAGCCCCCTGGAACATCCTGGAACATGTCTGAGAAAGATAGATGCTACCAGGGACATTAGTTTTTACTAACTAGGCGGGGAAAATGCCTCAGCCGGGTGGATAGCAGGCTTCTGCGCCCAACCTGTACCTTCTACCCCAGAGAGGTTCCCTTTCTTCTGGGTGGCATGTAGGATTCCTCGGTGCCATCCTTCCAGCCTTTTTGATCCTTGTCTTTTAAGGAAGGCTGGCCACACTTTCCTTCTGATGGGGCAGAGGAAGCATTTGGGTACCGCTTTCCGCGACAGCCATTCGGGAAAGGAGAAAAATGTCGGCACGGGTTTTCCCTCCCAAGGTATTAGAAAGGGGCCCTCTATTCACCGCCTCTCGAGCACCTCCAGCTTCCATCCCACATGGATACCGGCAGCTAAACAGGGTAAGAACTAAGGGGTCAGGAGCAAGGATGCTCTGTAGAGAGGTGAGACTCCCCAGCTGTGTTGAATCTAAGCTCTTCCAGAACCTCGAAGTACACTGTGCCCGTTGCTGCAGGAGCCATGAGAGGCTCTTCAATAGAGCCAGAGTAGGGTCGTGGCCCTGAGACAGGACAGTAGCGGGGTGATTCAGTATGTGCGCTGTCCCCACGCACACAGGCATTTCGACCCACGAACGCTACGCAGAATCATTTTCGCCCTCACAGAATGAACGCTTCCTATACGCCTGGCTGAACTGTTCCCAGGGAGATTTCACAAAAGCACGGTGTCTCCCCACATATCTGGGACCCTGTGTGGGTTCTCACAGCAACAATCAGAGAAAGGCAACTTCGTCTCCACCAAGGGGACCTCCAGCTCCTCTTCCTCCATGGGACAATTCATTAAGGTCTGGCTTTGCCTTCAGAAAGCCGCCTTGTTTGCTGTTTGTTAAGGACGGATAGAATATGGCCACCGGATTGTTAGAAGGTCCAGTTCTCTTCTCGTCTATCCATGCTTTTGTGTATGCTATTCATCATTGCTCCTCTCTCACTTTGGTATCCATAGCATCGTCCGGCCTTGGTGAGTAACGGGTAGGGGGAAAAGCACAGCGGACAGAACTCACCAGACCTTTAAGAAGAACAGAGTTCACAGTGACAGGACGAAGGAGCAAGGTGACAGCTGTAGAGCAGGCTGAGCCAGCCTAGCTTGAATGCAGACCTTCTCCTTCCCAGTTTCAATGTCCATGACCTATTGTAGCAAAATATTAATTATCCTGACCTCCATTTCTTACCTCTAACATGGAGAGAACATAAGGCACGCAGAGTGCTTAGCGCTGGGGCTGGCAGAGCGAATGATCGATAAATGTTAATTCACCGCTTTATCCTTCTAACTCCTCTAATGTAGTAGAAATTCATGTTGGTGTGGAATTTATGCATGTTGTTCAAGGTGAGTGCAGGCTGATCCAAGACTCGGCTGCTTCCCACCAACCACCTCTTTCCAGCAAGCCCTGAGACGGTGCTCCTAGCTCCCAGCAGCACTGGGGTTGGAAGTGAGTAGGAGATGCCCTTCTGAGAAAGTCCCTGAATCCCACCCTGTGCCCAGCGTCCGGCTGTTCCTCGTTGGACTCACGCGACACCAGTGTGCTCTAAGGTTGTCATTTGTCTCGTTCTCTTCTGTGCTCTTTGAAATATAGTAGTGGCGGCTTTGGTGCTGGTGGTAAGGAAAGCCACAACAGCTCCAGACCAAAGCTTGTCTGCGGGTCCTTGGGTCAGGCACACTCAGAAAGCCCCCGGTTCTGGTGTCCGCATTTATGGGGTAGATGGAGAGCTATGCCCCATTATTTTATCATAGTGATATCATATCTTGAGCTTCATTTCTCCCATTTCATTATTCTTTGCTGTCATCCTTCCTAGTTCGCCATGTCTCTTCTCTCCCTGGTTCCTCCGTCGGTAGAACGAGCTCCCACTCTCTCCTCCTTTGCCACACGTGCTATGGTCCTGGTCACACTTTCTCATGTTCATATGCCTACACTTCTTCACGCTGAACTTTTCCTGTCCTCGTTGAGGGCGCTGGAGAATTCAGCTCTTCTACCACATTTGACGGGATCCCCAAGGGTCCCAACATTCCGGCAACCTGGGGCAGAGAGTGGAGTGAAGACACAGTCTCCATGGTCAGGGCATCAGGCCCACAGGAAGCCAAATGTGGGTTTGTCTGGAGGCTTTTCAAGTGTCTCTCTCCTTGTTATCGTTTTCATTCTGGTATCCCATGGGTTCACCTCAGTGAATGCCCACTACTCACACAACCCTTTTCCCATTCTAGTTTCTTTCCCTCCCCCTGGAGACTGAACCTTGCTCTGGTGAGGCGTCTGCTAAGGCTACTGCTTTGTCAGTTTGGGCACCTCATAGAGGTTGCCATGGTAGCATCATTGTCTGGTTCCTCAGAAACCAGAAGTGACTTGCTATCCTTTCCACTGCTGCCAGTTAAAAGATCCCAGCCCAATTCCCCAGTGCAGAGGTGCTGACCAGGGGACAGCTTCCCACTGAGTTCTCAGAGAACGCTGCAATATCCAGAACCCCTTGGCTGCAGAGATCTGCACCTGTCAACATTGGTGTTCTCTGTTAACATACATGCTTTGTGTGTAGTGGCTGGAGAAATTTCTATTCTCCATACAGCAAACTAAAGGAGTCTCTGTGATGTAAACCTAGCCTTCTATCTGGGAACTTGGTTGACATTTAAGAAGGGGTAGAGGGGGAGTGTGCTATTAGTGTGGACATTATCTGGGATGAAAAATCACCCA
Organism: Cricetomys ansorgei; assembly: GCA_026225945.1. Classification (NCBI taxonomy): domain Eukaryota; kingdom Metazoa; phylum Chordata; class Mammalia; order Rodentia; family Nesomyidae; genus Cricetomys; species Cricetomys ansorgei. The sequence continues at coordinate 12,348,843 of JAMJFZ010004090.1, read as the reverse complement.
CTGCAACTTTTCTGTTCCCCTCAGTCAATTCTGACATTGCAAGGTGTTTAGGAGAACACATGGGGCTCCTTCCAAGGCTGAAATCTCCCAAGCAGGGGTATGCTTTGTCAGAGATTGAGAATAGTTCCCAAAGCCCTCACATACCACCCCATTTTCTGGCCCATGTGGAGACAGACTTTTTGCCAACTATAAATGCCCCAAATTGTGTCTTTTCATCTATGGGGTTTCAAAAAAAAAGTCTGTGAGTGGCTGGAAATCTGTGAAATTGTTGTCTTTTATCTTTTTCTCCTTAGCAAGGGCACAGTTGTCTTTTCCTGCATGATCATCAGTTTCTCCCGAAAGACTGGAGCCTGCTATCCCCAGTCCCCTCGGTCTGCTGCTCTCCTGTCTACTCTCTGACCTCCAGGGTGGGAAGGCAGAGATGGTGACAGCCTTGGCATTTCTGGGTATCTGAACATCAGGTACACCCCCCTACTTCAGGGATGCTCCCAGACTCAGATGTGTAGCAGGGCAGTCAAAGGACCACAAACGCGGTTATGTCTTGGGAATTCCACCTATACCCTGAACCAGGGTCCTCTCCCTCTCCACATCCACTGTGTAGAACGCATTACATGATAGCTGAACTCACATGAACACATGAGCTCCTGTGTGCATTTCTCCATAATAAATTTGCAGCGAATGCTGCTTGTTGGCCTACACATTTAACTGAGAAAGCACCAACACCTTCCCTACCTCCCGTGTCTGTCAGGCGGGCTCCCTAGCAACTGATGTCGGGGCTTTCCATAGCTGCTTGCTCTTGTAGCAGGGCATGAGGTGAGGTCAGGACTCCCTGGCACGCAAGGGGATCTGGCTGTACTTGGCCTCTCATTATTTAGTCCTTGGACAGAAGGAAACACATGAGTCAGTCAGCCTCTGGATGCCAGGAGGAACCAGACTGCCTGCATTAGCTTTTATTACATTCTTTTCATTGAAGTGCGTTGCCTTCCTGACACCTGACACTCTGCCCTGGTGGCTAAGATGCATACAGTCTCTCCAATGCGCTGAGAACAAGCCACATCAGCCGAGCTGGTTCTGACTTCATTCGGTGAAACCTACAGACACAGGCAATTGGAGATTGGGAAGTGCCTTATGGAGCCAGAGCATCTGTTCCTCTGGGATGGTTAGGCGGGGGAGGGGAGGTTCTGAAGGAGAGGATGAACACATCATCAGAAAAGAATGCCTGTTTGCTACTAAAATGTATGTGCTCACGTACCCAGAAGGGGTAGAAGTACAGAACAAACATTTCACCAACCCAGCAATCTACTCGCTGTTCTTCACTAGTGCCTGGGTCTAAAGGAGTCCCTCACACATAAAGTTATGCCTGTGGGGCCTCTTTCTTGACGCCCCTACATTGTTAGAAATAAAAGGGAGAGTTCCCCAAAGGAAGCTATTACTATACTTTGTTTTAAAGGGGCAAAAAAAAAAAAATGGACCTATTTACTACTGAGCCAGGTATAGCATCCACTTCTCTTACTTCCGAAGAAAATGAAGCTTTAAAATTGCTTTTAACCACCAGCTAGCCCATTAACTGTGAATTTAGAACTCTGGCTGCAAAGGAATTGGAAGAGTCCAGCAGCGAGCAGATAGGATGTTGACCCTCAAGATGAAGTGTTTAAGGCACTTCATTTAACTTTGTGTCTAGGTCAGGACACTAAAGGCGATCAGTGCCTGTAGATGCTCGGGGGTTCCCACCACTGTATTCTATCCCGCTGGCCTTACGGTGGGCCTTGGAGAGACAGAGTGGAAGACACATGGGAGAAAGGCCCCATCTACCTGCTCTCGTCTCTAAGGTCCAGCATGTGTCCCGTAGCACATGTAATGTGGGTGCTGCTGAGGAGTGATCTGTAGAGCGTCCGGTTGTAGAGACCCTGTGGCTGAGAATGCCCAAGTATTTCTGTTGATTTACAGCACAGATTTGAAAGAGGCTTGGTTATAAGCGTGACTTCACCCCGTGGACACAGAAGTAGGCTAAATGAAAAATCCAGTCCTGGAACACAGCTCTATCCAGTTGCTAGACCATCCAGAGCCCATATGCAAAAGGCACCCTGTATAGGAAGTGAGACTTCATGACTGTGGGAAGAGCTCAGCCTTGTGAGATTGCTGGATACTCATCCCAGTACCTTCCGTGCTCCAAAGCGGGCTGTTGAGAGCTCAGGACAGAGGATTGTACAATGGGACCCAGGAAGATTCTTCCCAGACTGTGTGGCCAGCTAGCCATCCATCTGTACTCACAGGACACAGCCTTACAGTACAAATTAGTCTACAGCTGAGGGATGCATTGACTAGACTTCAGCCAGCAACACCTCCCTACAGGGATCACAGATGAAGGGATATGTTTAGAAAGTAAGGACTAAAAAGAAATACAAATCATGTCACTCTTCTCCAGTTAAAATAACAAAACTGCTAGGAGGCAGATGCTGCCTTCTGCTGCTTCTCAGTACTTGGACAAAGTTACTTTCCAGTAGAGTGTAGTGATGTGTATTGAAAAGGAACACGTGTCATCGTATGTATTAGACATTCACTGAGGTCGACATGCCAGGAGGAGAGGAGCATGCACCAAATACTTGGCCAGAGCAAGTCCTGTGGTCACAGAACAAAGATGACAGAGTGACTACAGGTTCAAGGTACGTAGATGGCCAGGAGAGATGCTGGGGCCAGGGAAAAAAAAAATCCTCAAATGGCAGCAGCTAAGAGTAAAAGGTCAAAGTGTCGTATTTCCTTTCTTCATGCAGGCAGCGGAAACTGATTTCCCTACAACTTCTGGAGGGACAAATACCGCAATGCAAAGAGAAATGCTTCCTCCTCGTTTGCACGCATCCTTGAGTTCACCGATCTCATTGGTCACCTTTAGTGTTGAGAACTCAGTGGTCTGAGCTCTGCTGCTTTGCTCACAAGAGGAGTAAATAGCAAAGCCAGGTCTTGAGCAACCTCGGCGCGTGGAATTTGACTTTACTGTTTTTTTCCCAACATGTCCAACTCTCTCTTGTCATGCTTCTCTGGCTAGTTAGAAGCTACTAACTACCTCTGCAGACCCTTTTCCCTCTACCTAGGCAGGGAAAGCCTGCAGGGAAGATAGAGAAGGGCATCACAAAGCTTGTCCATCTTGACGTTATACCTGCAACTTTTCTTTCCCATCAATAGTCTCTACACCAGTTAAGGGGAATAAGGCAGATAGATTGATAGTCGAACTCAGAAAATGCTCATTTCTTTTGCTGTTCTCTCTCTTGGGTAAAACCCACATTGGTTCCTATTTGAGAGGTACTGTAACATCATAGTCAGGCAGACTTGGGTCTGAATCTTCAGTTTTAGCTGTCTTTGCTCTCTCAACTTCTATTTCTATAAGTTGAGATGAAAAATAACCACATTTGGTCCTGTGAGTATTAAGATGAAATATATTTTATGTTCAATATATACTTAAGTTGAATAATAAATGGTAGTTATTATTGCCTCCCAACCAAAGGCACTTTAACAGAAGAATCAAGCTCCTAGCTTGAGGCTCCTCTTGTCTTATAGTCTGTAAGCCTAGCTCTTCCCACAAGAATTTCCCCTACAGCCAGCCTTCTCCACTGCATGGAGGAGGACAAAAGCCATGATACTTAAAGAAGGAAGGGCTCTTCAGAACCTGGTGTCCTTGTTCTGCCTATGCTCAGCAGAAATCAGAGGGTACATCCTCAGGAGAAAGGGGACCTGGAGGACAAGATGACAGTAAAGGTTTAGTGATTGCACATGACAGACCTGGAGGGCAACTTGACAACGGAGCTGGGAAATTCTCCTCTTCTGCTGATGAGGCATGGAAGATGGGGTTTGGTTATTCTGGAGAGCAAGTAAGTAGAAAGTAAATGGTAAAATGGATGGCCCCATTGAGTCCCAATTAAAGTGGGACCGGTGCACCCTAGCTTATGAAATTATCTTATAATGAGTCCATTTTAAACCTGTTAAATTTCCCTAATTAGGCAGGGAAAAAGCCCTCATTATACATTTAGTAACAAAGATTAATGTATTATCAAGTGATTATTTGGATGGTTCGTAGAAGGCACGTGAATTGTTGGCAAAACAATGTGCCTCATGGCGCCAGAGGAGCATGCCTTCCCAGATGGGTGAAGCAAGGCCTCTCTACGGTCTTGGCTTTCAGGATGGATGGGGGGGGGGTGCTTTGGCTTTGTTTGCTCATAAATTATGGCATATATAATAAGTTAGTGGTGGTAAAATTGTTGAAAGCTTTCCCCAACTCTGTTGTTTTATTATTCAGTCCTCTCGTTTCAAACTGCCGTTTTCAAATTGATATCGACCTGGGCTGGAGAGACGGCTCAGCAGTTAAGAGCACTGGCTGCTCTTCCAGAGGACCTGGGTCCACTTCCCACAACCCACATGGCAGCTCATAACTGTCTGTAACTCCAGTTCCACGGGGTCAGACACCTGTACACCAATGCATATAAAGAAAACCAAGTAATAAAGAACAAAACGAAACAAATTGGTTTTGACCCTGTGCTAGCCACACACAGGATGCAAGCCTACTCTTCTCTGCATCAGTTCAAAACCATGGGTTTTGCTTTGCTTTTTTTTTTTTTTTTTTTTTTTGTCTTGGTGCTAGGGATTGAACATGGGCCCTCACCTGTATTATTATACAATTACAATATTATACAATTACAGCTTTTCAGTGGTTCCTCTGTATTGAGACCTGTTTAAAAGATGTGCAGAATAATTAATGGCCAATCTTTCACTTGAAGCTGTGTCTGATTGTTGTTTTTGCTCACACCTTGAGCCAAATAGCCCTACGGGTTTGGCAGCCCTAGCTGGTAATATTAGAATGTACCAATGTTCCCTGCTTTTTGACGCATGGGGGTATATAAACACAGTGATTAGAAATTTCCTGCATCCCGTACCATACTTTACTAGGATTCTGGAGAGAAAGAATTGATGAGAATAATGCAAAGTTTGTGTTTTATCTATGTGGAAGGAGCAAGAGATTTTCACCCACCTAACTTCTCCAAATATGGTCTCTCCGAACCCGTTCAGGCACTATTAGCCGTAGAGGCTTCTGAGACAGGAGCCTGGGTTAAACTGAAGGTGAAGGCCGGGGGCCCGTGCTCCTAGACCATACATCCATCTGTTCCCTGTTCCCACATCTTAGGATAGTCTCAGGAAAGTGCAACCCGAGGAGAAGAGGTCTGTGCAGCTGCCTTGGCGAATTATCAAACCGTGTGGTTCCATCTCTCCACAGCAAGTTGCTGTTACTACTTCCATTTGGGTGCTTGTTGGGGATTGAGGTCTGGCTTCCCTACCAGACTAGCTAATCTTCCAAGAGATTAGTCAGATCACTTGCTCCAGCCCAGGGAACAGGGCCTGAGAAAGACTGAGTACCGCGCCCACGCTCGTTATATGGATGGGGGAATGGAATGGTTCTTTGACTCATGTGTGAATCACCTCTCAAGACATTTCTGTGCTCGGACCATTTAGAAGTTATCCCATTAAGGATTTCAGGTTACGAGCCTCCAATTTAACTCAGAGATCGGTTGAACTTGGGAGGGTGGTAAGGACATGGTCTTACCACTGGGACAGGGGTGATTCTCTTCGAAGGGTTGTATGGTAAACAGTTCACAAGTGAAGCTCCTCCTCTAATTGCTCAGCAAACAGCTTTTTTTTTTTTTTTTCTAAAACCTTGACAAACAAAAGCCCTATTCCTCATATGGGTACGGTTTACTAACGTTGGTCTCTGAGCTTTGGAAAGGGCCAGCGTGCCCCTGCTTGAACATAGTTACACCTCCCCGTTCATGTGACGATATCCAATGCCGTTGGTCACTTGAAATGCCGTATCTGAGAGTCTCTGATCCACGGCAGATACCATTTTCCTTTCCTGGTTCTTATAAGGTTACTGGAGGCAGAGTTTGCCTTAAAACTCTTAAGGAAGTAACAAGGAAAGCTTACATTTAGAAAAGTAAACTTTTCTAAACTTTTTGGCCCCCTAGCAGACAGTACAAGTCCTGGTACCTCTGAGTTAGAGGCAGGCCTGCTAGCGCTCCCAAAGGACCTTTGCCCCGTGGGTGGAAAGAGGGTTGTAAAGCATTTGGTGTGCTGTCCTCCCTTTCACAAACCCTTGACAAGCGCCAAGGCTGTGGGCACAATCCCATGGTCCTTTGCTTCCCCAGCACGGCATCACGGTAAGGGTCTCTCTTCTCCCTGAGGGTTTCTGACTCTCCTCTTTCTCTCCACCCCTTCTCCTTCCTGTTAATGCTGCCTGGACGGATCCACCTTAGGAATGCTTTGGGGTAACTGTGTTTCTTTTTCTTTGAAGTAGAAGGTCTGGGGGACTAGGTGGGAGGAGGGAGAACCTGCAATCGGAAGCAAAGGTGCTAACTCGGTGAGAAAGGAGTGGTGAGTTCATACGAATGGTATGTTTCCATTGAGAACCAAAAGCTTAAAACCCAGCAGTTTCCGAGCCTTCTTGGGAAGTGACCATTCCTGTTGGCTGGATAGTATTTGGCCTATGTGATGTTTCTAAGATGCGCTTAAAAACCAAAAGAATTAAATATGCCAGAGCTCTTGGATGTGAAAGCCCATATTAATATAATATATATTTGGATTGCCTGTCAAAGTGATACGTAAGTCATCACCTGAGACAACCGAGAGAGCTTAGAATTAATACTGGTGCAAAGTCAGCATGAAGCGTTCGATTCAGTGACTCTGTGCCCTTTGTAAAACGATAGACCATGATTTCCATATCTGACGTTGGGCATAGCAGGGCAAATTACATGTAGAGTCAGGTGTTCTCCATCTGGTGTTCTGGGTTCCCTCTCCAGCAATTGCTAATATAACAGTAATCTGGGCCAGCATGAGGAAAGAACCAAGCCTGATCTCACTATTTAGAGTCTCATTTCCCAGCATGCACATGCTTTACAAATTGTAGTTATTTGAGTAGAATGCAAAGATCTCAGGGGATGAGCAGAGAAGAGAGAGAAATGCAAGTTGATTTATACGTTTAATTCCTAGAGATAAAGAGAGAAATGCACGGTCTTCGATAAGAGCAAACATTTCTAAGAGGCCAAATAGGCAGGGTCATTACCCACAGGACCAGGATAAAGGTGGGTATGGCCTACAGCTTGAGCCTGCTCCAGCTGAGCAGAGCTCTGAAGCTTGTGCCAGGTGCAGGAGGAAAGGCCAGCCACACATAATTGGAGTGTAGACCAAGGTCCTGGCAAGATGCCTGCCCACATGCTTTCTCTGAAGTGGCAGCCTGGCACAGCATGAATGCTGGTTCTCCACCAGCCCTTGCTATGTTCTCCCTGCACAGATGAACTGTAGGAAGTGACAAACCTGGACTTCAGGGTCAAAGTCCCCAATGAGTCTTGCTCTCAATTGTTTCCTTTCAAGTCAACAAATACCTTGGAAACTTGCTATGGGAAAGGACTGAACTAGGCATAGTGGGGATCTAGAGTAGGCCTCTGGTCATGGTATCTAGTTGACAGCATTCCCGTTTCATTTACCAGTGTGGTATTTTATAACATTAAACTGGCTCTCAAAGATATGAAGCAATTGTTAATATGTGTGCATGGAAGCCTGCGTCCGTGCGTTCCTCTGTGTGCACATAGACGGTCCCTGTCTTTCACATGGTCACATCCAGGTAAACTCAATGGAAATTTAAAATGCCTTACATAGAAAATACACCATTTATGGACATCTTATCAGTTTAACAGTGTATCATTCACATTGCAGAATATCGATCTTTTACCCTCATGATTTTGTGGGTGACTAGGACTACTGACTGCCCAGACTTGAAAGGGAGTTTCTCTCTGCATAGTATCAGCCCAGTTCGATGTAGTTTCTACTGAATGCAGGTCACTTTTGCACCATTTGGAGCTGTAAAACCGTAAATTGAATGAACTGTTGGGAGTACATGGATGTGCATATGTGGGAATGTGCATGCGCACGCACTCTGGAGAGTGGTTTGAGTCTATCCTGAAGCATGTTTGTGGGTTATTCTTGAAGGACTCCCCACCATCCTGGTGTCTGGCCTCCTGCCTAGCCTCTATCCTCCGCTTTCATTCTGTTGTTATTAATGAGACGATGTAGATGCCGCTTCTGTTTCTCCCATTTCCAAAATGATTCCCTGGGGGCCTCTCTCTGCAGAACCAACAAGGGCCGGGACATAAAGACAATCAAGTCTCTGAGGGTCCTCCGAGTTCTGCGACCACTGAAAACCATCAAGCGCCTGCCCAAGCTGAAGGTACTGTTTCCCGTTCGTTCCCGTCTAATATCCTTCCTCTGTCTCCCTTTAGCTACAGCTGGCCAGCCTTTGCATAATCTATTCTTAGACTATCCCCTTCTCTCTCCCTCTCTCTCTCCCTCTCCCTCTCTCCCTCTCTCTCTCTCTCTCTCTCTCTCTCTCTCTCTCTCTCTCTCTCTCGGGGATTGAGATTGTTTTCATGTATTGAAGCCAAGGTGCTTGTCTCAAAGGAGAATAACCAATGTCCCAAGAAACTTGCAGGTGATATTTTCCTTCTTCAGTCCAGACCCCCAGTTAGTATTATACTCCCTGGAGTGGCCTGTCCTGCAGGAAGAAGCCTGTATGGCTTTGTCATGGATCCTCCCGGGTCATTACAGTAGAAGCCACAGAATCCCTCTGTGTGTGTGCTCGGTGTGCTGAGGTAGGCGGAGTAATCTGGGCTATTTTCTTCGGTCGTAGTTTTAGAAAAGTGTCATCTCCACAAACATTTCATATTTTTGAGGTACAGATGGGTGACTTAAGGACAGAGTCTATTTGTGGCCAAAGCGGAAAGGAATTGGGGAAGTGAGTTTCCCTGGATAAGTTCTTATTGCCATGGCCTGGATGCAAATAGGTATCTTCTCCATCTGATCCCCTCACCCTCTTGCCAGTACCCTTCCTGCCTGCTTTCCATTCAAGCTTGGCACCCTATTGAGTTCGCCCTCCTCCCCTTTCCCCTCCATTGTGGCTAATAGAATCTGAAGGCCCCTGGGAGAAAAGCTCCCCTTCCTGGATTCCTGAGAACTCCCAGCTCCCAGTTCAACATCTCACAGTCCTGACCTTGTGGTCCAGGCCACACAGCCAGTAGAGCAAGCCTCAGCACCCAGCCCCTTCCTCCCAGGATACACCAGGATGCTTCTCAGGAATCAGCTTCCATTATCCACTTGCAGCAGCACCCCAGAGCCTAGCACAGGGCTTCTCAAAGTGTGGCAGTAGGACAGCCATGTCTGCACTGAAAAGCTGCCTACGGCGCACACTTCTCTCTACAACAGCACAACAAAGCCAGAGTGTCTGGGGGAGGAGCTTGAACTGTGGCTTCTAAACTGGGTGAGCAGCAGGTGACTCTAAAACAACAGCATAGGAACTGGTCATTGTGGAAAGGAACCTGCCTGAGGGCCAGGTCTAGCTCAAGGATTTTGGAACTGTGTGACCCAGAGTAGGTTACTTATTCTTAGCATTTCTTTCACCCAGAAAATGGAGATCTGTGTAACATACATTTGTAGTATAGGCAAGAGAGTTGACGGGAGTGGTCCCTAGCCAAAAAGCCCAACAATTCCTTTAGTGTGTCTGGGCCTGCTCTTCCGTGCTTACAGTAGAAGACACAGCTATGAGCTCGTGTCTCCTGTTTGTCCTGATTCCCATCCTTTCCTGGGTTTTTCTAATTGATAATGTATGTCACCTTTCCCAGCCACGCCCTTCCTGTACTACCCTGTAATCTGTTGTGCCCAGTTTTTGAAATCCCCCTTCTCCCCAAGTACCACCAGGAGACCACCAGTTCTGATGCAAAAGCAAGGAGCCTTTATTCTGCAGAGCAAACCAGTGTCTTGGGGTCTGGCACTACCACACAAGATGGCCAACCCCTGAGAGGCTTCCTGCAAGGGATTTTAAAGGGAGCAGGGGATCTCTGATTAGTCAGAACCCTGGCACTGGATTGGCTTATTAAATGTTACGTGGCAACAAGGATTTCTGGGAAAACAGAGAGATTTATGGGATAGTGAGTACTATGATGAGTACTTACATTAAATGGAGAGGTTAGTGCCTTTAGCACTAGGGGTGCTAGGCTTTTCATAATCTACAGAGAGGAATCAGAACAGAGTCCTGGAGGGGAGAGGAGGGAAAAGAAGAGAAAAAGAGTAGGTCACTTCTCAAAGGCCCCAGACCAGCTGTGACAGGTTTTGTCTCAGGCCCAGCACACACTGTGTGGCTTCCCAGGGGTAACTCATTCTTCACAGGAAGTAGCTTCCTGACTGCTTTCCTCCAGGGCTCTCCTTCTCTTCCTGGGTCAGCACCTGCTGCTGTGTCAACTCTTCCTGGTCACCTTCCCACCAGCCAGCCATTGGCTTAGGCCTGTCAATCACCATCCCTGTGTGTCCCACACCCAGGCTGTCTGGGGCTCCAGATATTGCCAACCACAGCACAAGCTCCCGTGGCAGCTGGGGAATGTGCAGCAGCTTGATGAGATTAGCCCACACTTGAAGAATGTGGCCTTTATTAATTCTGTTAAACTGGGGAGCACTGGCTCCTCTCCTTGCAGTGTGATAACCCGGGGGAAGACGTGGGTGGCTATGATGATTCCATGAGGCTGTGTGTCACTCACGTTCCCTGCAGTGTTAAACTAATTAATCCAGCCACACTTCACCCTGCGCCGTGAAGGAGCCACTGCACAAATGCTACACCCTGCGAGGCCAGACTTCTCCAGTGAGCTAAACCAGAAAAATCGCCTTAAAGCGGCTTGAAAGGTGTCAGACTCTCATGTGACTTCTCACACCTTAGGGCTTAAAAGGGGAGGTCTCTGGAGACCCTCCGTTTTTTGTACTGAAGCTGAAGCAGAAATTTGTGTTTCCACCTACTCTCATCTCCAACCCAGACAGAACTCAGCCCCGCCTGCAGTGTCTGTTGACCTTCCTCCCAGATGCAGCTAGCTCTCAAGTAGAGAGCAGCAGCCTGTGCTGCTGACAGTCAGTGGAAGTGATAGTCAGATACAGTCAGAGCATATATACGAGCTTACAAACACATGTGATTGCCCTTTTGATCCAGGGTAAAGAGAAGATGTTACACAATCAGTATGTAGGTAAATCTGTGATTGTCACCAATAGGTTCAAGGTCAGGAACAAGCTGTTAGATGGGTAAAATGGTCTAAATGATCTTCAAGATTCCATCTAGCACTACATTTCTGGGTTTTACACTGAGCCCCTCTACTGAAACCCTACAAGGAAACCTCTCCATTACTTTATGCCATCTTGTTTTAAGTTTCATGCTTTCCTTTTACTGTAAGATTCAGAGAAGGTGTCTGCTTCCCAGGGCAGGTCTTTGCCGCTGCAACCAGCTTGGAAGCCAGCTCCTAACCCCATGAGTATCTCTGCCTAGTGGGCCAGGAGCTCGTGGGACAGTTTCTCCGTCTGTTAGGTGGGGGTATGGGCCTACCTCAGCTCTGGGCATAAGAGTATTCTGTCCCAGGAATGACACGAGAACCTGCGCTGCTGTCCACAGGCCGTGTTTGACTGTGTGGTGACCTCCTTGAAGAATGTCTTCAACATACTCATTGTCTACAAGCTCTTCATGTTCATCTTTGCGGTCATCGCTGTTCAGCTATTCAAGGGGAAGTTCTTCTATTGCACCGACAGTTCCAAGGACACAGAGAAGGAGTGCATGTAAGGGCCGCTACCGTATGCCTCTCACTGTTCGCTAGGGTGCCCTGGTAAATCCCTATGTCCATGGCTTGACCATGTCTCCTTTCTGTCTTAACTGCACCCCCTTTTCCATAGAATTATAAAACAGGAAGCACATAAACAGTTGCTGAACTCCTTCTGTGTATCAGATACGGCGAGAAACACTTTGTCTGTACCCTTAAGTTTTAAGCCTTTGTAATGACCTACTGAGGAGAAGTTTATTTGCATTTTGTAAGTATAGAATATGACACTCAGAATTTAGGTTATCCAAGGTTACACAGGCAACTAGTGATCTCAGGATTCATCCTACATCTGTTGGACAGCAAGTACCATTTTTATTCCACGCCCTTGATAAAACCTGCCATTCTTTGCATTTCTGCGATGGTCATTGCTTACCCCAGCATTCTCGAACTTTGCAAAAAATGCTTGGCTAGTTTGTGCACTGTACTTAGGAGGCCCTAGTTCATTTCTGTTCTGGTTTCAGAGGCAACTATGTAGACCATGAGAAAAACAAGATGGAGGTGAAGGGTCGGGAATGGAAGCGTCACGAATTCCACTATGACAATATCATCTGGGCCCTGCTGACCCTCTTCACCGTCTCCACGGGAGAAGGGTGGCCTCAGTGAGTGCTGGAGCGGGCGTGGCATGTGTGTCTTGCAGGCTGGGATGGTTCTGTGTGGGTGTCTTGAAAAGCTGATTCAAGGTGAACAAGGCTAACCCTTTGTTATTGTAGCAGGCGAAGTAAGTGGTTGTGAGTGGGTGAGAAAGGCGGGAACGAGGGAAAATGAAAAGCCTTCAGACAGAGATGGAGAGGGGGTTGACGAAGTCAGGAGAATATTTGAAACGCTTTGCTTTCTACCAAACTTACAGTTGGGTGGAGTCCTCTGACTTATAGAACAAGTGAGTTTTCACAACTTTCTATCCCTCAGAAGAATCCCTGGGGCGTGGGTATGGGGGTGGGGCACTGTTTTAAACAGATGTATCCTTAAGGTTCGCCCTGCACCTGAGAGCCTAAAGATGGAGTGATAGAGCAGGCCTCTGCTGAAGAATACAGGTTCTTACGCTGTCCATAGCAGGAGGCTAGTTTTTTCTCAGAGACCTAGCAATGAGTAAGACACCACTAGCTGGCAGTAGAAAATTCAAATGCCACGACAAGTCTCTTGGTGCTGAGCATGACAGCCTACTCTGTAAGAGGACACCATTCTGGTGTTTAGGGATTGAGCGCAGTGGAATAGAATAGAAAGATAGAAAGGGCAGTGGTGCTGTTTTCCCTTTTTTAACCAATGTGGCGATGATCACCCCAAATCAGGAAGAAGTCAGAGAAGTCGTGTCAAGACAAGGCAGCACATCTCCCAACAAAGCTCAGACTGTCACCCACCATCCGTACCCCCTCTTTTGCCCCCCACAGGGTTCTGCAGCACTCTGTAGACGTGACAGAGGAGGACAGGGGCCCAAGCCGCAGCAACCGCATGGAAATGTCCATCTTTTACGTGGTCTACTTTGTGGTCTTCCCCTTCTTCTTCGTCAATATCTTTGTGGCTCTCATCATCATCACCTTCCAGGAGCAAGGAGACAAGATGATGGAGGAGTGCAGCCTGGAAAAGAACGAGGTAGTGACAGCTGGGCTGTGGGGAGGGGCAGCGGTGGGAGCTTCAGAGAAGGCTGGTACCAGCGAGCTCAGGGAGAACGACTGCATTTCCCTAACGTTACCGTGGCATTAGAGCAAGGAGGTGGGAAAGGTTGGGTGGGAGGCACGGAGGTAGGCAGTCTAGGATCTTCACACTAGCGGGGAAGAGCACGTGCTCTGCAAAGATCCCTGGAATCTGTGGGACAAGCTGGGCATGAGGCAGTGAGATTGCCCAGCGAACAAACATGCCTACTGCTGAGCAAGATGACCTGCATTCTGTTTCCATGGCTCCCATGACAGAAGAACACCAACTCCCACAAGTTGTCCTCTGACCTTTATGCATGCATGTACATACACACACCATTTTTTAAAGTTAGGCATAGCTGCATGCACCTGTAACCCCAATAGGGAAACATATACAGGTAAATCCTGAGAACTTGCTGGCCAATCAGATTAACCTTAATGGTGAGCTTCTGATTCAATGAAAGGTCCTGGTTCGAGGCAATAATCCAATAGAAAAAGATGCCACATGTCCTTCTCTGACCATTACATGTGTGTGCACAGGCATGCACACTTGCACACTCATATGCACATCCACTACATACAGACAAGAAACAAACATACACGCAAAGAAGAGACAAACGTGCGGTCTCTACCATCATTTGTGATAGCCTGGAAGAAGTAGTTTTGTACCATGATTACAACGTTAAGACGTTTGCTTCCCTCCCTGCCTTTCATGGCGTCTATGTTTCTAATGTCAGGGAACATGTTTTCTTATGTGCCGGAGAAGCACATGAGTAGGTTTGGAATGCTGTAGGGTTCCACAGTTTAACAATGGAGCTGAACAGGAAGCAGTCATAACGTGTGAGAGGAATACAGAGACAGATACAGTTGAACATTTCAAATCTAAAAAAAAAAAATCCAAATGTTTAAAAAATCCAAAACTTCTTGAATGATATGATATGGAAACTAGAAATTCCACGCCATGAAACTTTATTTCATGCATGAAAACTAATAAAGTATTGTATAAATTACCCTTAGGCTATGTGGGCGAGGCACGTGTGAAATATTAATGAATTTTGTGCTTAGCTGAGTATCCAGTCTTTAAAATATCTCATTACACTTATGTAAATATTAGAAACCCAGAAACAAATTTGATGTCACAAATCACTTTGGTCTCAAATATTTCAGATAAGGGATTCTTGCACAGTAGATTTATAGCTATAACTGTGGGCGCCAGGGGGAATGTCCCACCTACAATCTCAGCCACACATGGTATAAGATTTTATCAATAACCCAGGCTTTGACCCTCATGTGACAGGATGCCCCCAGATGCCTCCAGATGTATGCACTTGTAAGGTGACATCTTGCCTATATCTTGGTTCAGATGATCCTGCATATCTCTCTCTTTTATCCCTATGCTGACCTTCTTTCCTGGTTATCTTAACAGAGCCCAAGAGCACACAAGGTTTAGGGGGGGTTGTGCTGACGCTAATAACCTTGACTTTCTGCAGCGGGCATGCATCGACTTCGCCATTAGTGCCAAACCTCTCACCCGCTACATGCCACAGAACAGGCACACCTTCCAGTACCGCGTGTGGCACTTTGTGGTCTCTCCGTCCTTTGAGTACACCATCATGGCCATGATCGCCTTGAACACTGTCGTGCTGATGATGAAGGTGAGAGGTCATTGTGTGTAATGACCTTCCTAGCCTGCCACATTTGCCTGCACTTCGTCATGGAATCTCCATGGTTTTACCTAGTTCAACAGCCCAGTCCTTGGACTTGGGGTGGGGTGTGGCCATTGAATGAAATACAGAGTAACATAGAGTAGCAGTTAGGGACTTCCAGGAACAAAAATATCAATAGGGTTCCACCTTTGAGAAGGGTGGGTGCTGTTCTTTAGACGTCACGGAATCTAAAGGAGTACTGAAGTTAATGTAAGCTTGATCATATTTAATGCTGAGTGGAAACACCTAACTCTGGAAAGTACTTCTGTCATGGTTACCTTTAGTCCGGACATGCAGATTGTTTTGCTGTTAAGCTGCCTTGGGTGGGGCATGGGTATGTGTTTTCCTACGTAATATTAATGCACCGAAGTGTTCCACCAAGGCAGGTTGAGAGATGGCCAGACCCGACATGTGTATCACACCACATAACATATGCTGTAAGGCTTTGACTCTATTCTTCTTTTTTCCTTCTCTTTCCTGGTAGTACTACTCTGCTCCTTGTACCTATGAACTCGCCCTAAAGTACCTGAACATTGCCTTCACCATGGTGTTTTCCCTGGAGTGTGTCCTGAAGGTCATCGCTTTTGGCTTCCTGGTATGTCTGTTCCAGCACCAGGCCTCTCTTTCTTTGGGGGTACAGTCTCAGCCTTCATTGGCGGGATGGGGGCCGCAGCTGCTCAAGAATGGTTCTCCCACTTGCTCTCCTGATAGTGAGCTCAGTTCACTCAAGAGACAGGCTGCCATGTGAGCCGGGTGGGGACAAAGACAGAGGAGGCCACCTCCTCATCTCCATACCCATCTAACCATCTGCCCTGGTCCTCCTGAATTCTGTCAGCAGTAGGGCACCCATCATCGGATTTAATAGAACTACAATTGATATATAAAGAAAGAAAAAAAATTAGATTAATAAACCTTGAGTGAATATTTACTGATAAAGTATATATGAATTTTACGATTTGAATGGGAAAATGTCTTTCACAGCCTCAAACGCAGCAAATAATAGATTTTACTTCTTAGTCTTCTGCCCATTACGTAGCATGAAGAGTAACTTCTGCCAATGAAAATTAATGTTTATTACTTACATTAACAATGTCCAATCACCTTTAGGGGGTGTAGGAGTGGGAGAGGATTCTAGAATTGGATTTGAGAGGGATTGCAAGGAATTTTTCCACCATGAGCTCTCTTTCTGCTTCTCGTCAACTAGTAATTATAATTGTTTGGCAAATTCTTGCATCTGTTCCCGAGAATGTTAACAAAACCTGGCTTTTGCATCAATGTCCTATAAATGAAATCAGTCCTTCCCTCTCCTCCTGCTTGCTTCAGGCTGTGCGGTGAGTTCGGTGGGGTGCAGACAAGCCCCCTTGACCGCTGCTTCACACTTTAGGGTGTGAGCTACTCTTTCAAGTGTAAGTGTATACCTGGACAGGATGCTTTCCCAGCAAGAAGGGGAAAATTTGTTGCAGATCAAAATAAGTGTTTCTGGTAGCAGCCGTAGCAGGGACTCTAGGCTGGGCTTGATAATTGTCAGTGTTGGTTGTGGAGGTTGTTTTCAATCTCCTGGTTCTTTATATAATTTATATAATTCTTTATATAATTCAAACCATTAATTTGATTATTTGGGGTGGAGAGTTGAAAGGAACCCATTGCAGTGGCTGCATTGTGGAATTCCGGACTCCCTTTTGAGTGTTTTGAGACTCTAGGAAATACAAAGGTAAAAAGAAACGTCTACCGAACAAAGATGCCTTTATGAAACAGCCTCGCCCAAGTGAAAGAGAGGGGAAGCCAGCTCCAGCACAGGGAGAGCTTCTGAGAGTCTTGGTGTTGACATCGCCTGTGACTTAAGCCCCAATTACGTGTCTAATTATGGAGAATGCTGAATACATACTTACAGGCTTAACTGAGGATTCGGCCTCAGTCCCCACCTCCTTCCCACCCTCACGCCTGTGTCTCATTGGAGGCCTGGAGCCATTCACACGAGAATAGCCCAATGTGTGTTGTTTGGTCAGACCGTCTCAGTAACGCAGTGATAAGCACAGGAGACATGTCATTGTTGCAGATATCATTTTAGACGAGACAACTGAACTTTATTATAAAATGTGTTTTTTAAAAGGTTACACAATAAAATGTAGAATTAGAAAGCAGGAGGGGATAAACTGGAAAGACTGGGGGAAATAAGCAACATGTATTGTGCTACCGAGTGAATATCCATCCAGTGCTTTACAGTTTCTCCGTGTAGCAACTGTATTAGAGAGGTTTGTTCACAGACAGTCTACCTCTTATAGATAAACGACAGCTCAGGAAAGATTAATACTTTTGCTCAGAGTTAGTGAATGGCAGGTCCGGGAGTCAGATCCTGGTCTACATGACCTCAGAGTTCACAATACTCTATAAGTTTAGTCAGTCTCCAGGGCATATTCCAAAATCCCCGTGAGACTGAGAGTCTGAGTCTGACGTCTGCGCCTATTCTCTCACACACTGCTAAGTGATGGGAGGAATCCTGAGACGCATATTTATCCTAGCTTCTTTTCCTATTGATGCGATAAAATAGACTCTGACCAAAGCAACTCCAGAGAAAGATGGTTTGTTCTGGCTCACAGTTCGAGGGTACAGTCCACTGTGGTCAGAAAGTCAAACTGGCAGGAGCCCGAAGCAACTGGCCACATTCCATCCACGGTCAAGAGGCAGAGAGAGACAGACACACGGTCAGGTCACTCTGTTTGTACAGTCACAGGCTCCCAGGCAGTGTGGGCCTTCACACTCAATAGCCCAATCAGGGCGATCCCTCGAAGGCATACACAGAAGCCCATCTCCCAGAGAGTCCAGGTTCTGTCGAGTTAACACGAAGCATCACAGCACTGTTAGCTGGTCTTGTCATTTCGTGAAATCGAAGTATGTTTGCACAAACTGCAATAGCCACATCACCAGGCTGTATGACATCATGAGACCACCATTGTATACATGGTGTGTCATTAGAAGAAACGCCATTCCGAGGCCCTCAACGGAGCTGTTGGGTCTTATTTTTCACTTAAAGCACTTCATAGTTTCTCTTTGGCACTCTATAATTTTTTCATGTAATATTTGGGATTGTAAGTAACGGAAATGGAAAGTGAAACTACAGGTGAAACGTTAGCGCGCTGTCCTGCACGGTGACAGCATGAGCCGTTCTGTAGTCAGGCATCCCCATTTGGCGCCCAAGGCTTCTGATCCTTGGAAACCCAGATCTATGAACTGAGAAGTAGGAAACTTCACCTCGGGATGGGACATAGGAGAGCCTTTAAAATTGGAGGCTTTTGGGACCCCACTCGGCTCCCTCATTGATGAGCTCAGTGCCCCACTGGAAAGTGAAGTTCTTTACGAAGTTGGGTGCGTCTGCTTCTCTGTGTACTCTAGGGTACGTGCGGCTTTGGAATCAGATCTCCCTAAACCTTAGTTTTCTCATGTAGAAAACCTGGATAACAATAGCTGTCCTATAGTCTTAAAAGCGTGATGACATTAACGATTACCTCTCTCTGCGCGATGATCCCTTCTCTGGTTTATCTTCACTCTTCCGGCCAAGCTCACTATTCAGGACTTTATAAACCTGGGGCATTGGTACTACCTGACCTCCAGACCCATAAGAGGGATGAGCTGAAAGGCTATGGAGGGCCTGGGAGAGACGATAAAGATCAAGTGATGGTAACTGTGAGGGTAGGTCACGGGGACGGGACTTTGGTAGTGCTCCAAAACTCTCATGCTACCTGATGCCCAGGGGCGAGCCAAGTGGCCATTTCAAGGTCTGGGAACCCTGTTTTAAAGAATGAAGACCAAGGTCTGTGCTATTTGAGATCGGATGGACACATCATGCATTCTGAAGCAAGCAGAGTCATCTGGTCGGTGGCATTCTGGGTCTTTTATATCTCCCCCCATATCTCAGTCAGTCTCCTTATTTCGCGACTACTTCCTTGCTTTAAAAACAAAACAAAAAACTTAATTACAACTTCACACAAGGTATAACAGAGCAGGAAAAGGGGCAAGATGGAGACTATTCATCCTCCTGTCAATCAGTGGTTCTGAAAGACTCGGTAGAGACTGGGGCATGTCTGTAATCTCTAGTCCCATAGAGCCTGTTAAAGTAATAAAAACAATTTAGGAGTTAAAGCTGTATGATGCTTACGGTTTAATGCGTGTGTACTTATCCCAATTCCCTGAGGTATATACATTGTAAATGTAAAGCTTTTTATTTGTCGCTCAAACTCAGTAGGGTGGTTGAAAAAGAAATGTTTTGCCAATTAAAAAGAAAAATCTTTCTCATGGGATTTTTAGTGACAGTTTCAAAAACACGGTCTTCAAACAGTCGTGGAACTGTTTTAAAAATGAGGAATTCCCAAATTAGTAAAGGAGAAACAGAATTTCGGGTTAGAAGCAGGAAACTGAGCCCAAAGTTAGAATGAACTTATGCATGAGTTGACAAGTTTTAATTGCAAGTGACAAACTTACGTAACAGAAGATGTCTTTTCTTTCTTTTTCCTTTCCCTCCTTCTAATGTCCATGCGACTGCATTCCCTTGGCAGAACTATTTCCGGGATACCTGGAACATCTTTGACTTCATCACCGTGATTGGCAGCATCACGGAAATCATCCTGACGGACAGCAAGGTGAACAGCTTACACTTACAGCTTAAACTGCGTTTAAGCTGGATTCCGGAGTAGCATTTAAAGAAACCCTCTCCACGTACAGTCCATTTATAACCTGCCCAGACAGTCATGCCCCCTTCATGTTGGGAGTCTGCTTCCTCCTTTCTGAGCATTAGCCCGAAAGCGCAAACTTAGGGGTGGTGACAGGTCTCAGGGGAGGCTTTGTTCCATGTGCGTGACTCAGATGACGGACATCTAATGGGGTGAGTGGAGCACAGGCTGTGAGAAGAGAGCTAGTATGTGGTGTTTGGCTAAATTCTCCAAAGAGAATCACGGTGTCTTTAATCTCAAAGTTGCTGGGCCTGAAGTGTTTCTCTAGATTGCTTCATCCTAAAGATCCTGTGCAGTGCTCTAGTGCAAGTCTGAACGCCATTGTGTTAGGGGCTTACTGGCCTGGCTTCTTTGGCATCTAAGACTCTAGGGCATTTGGTAGGGAGTGAGGAAGCCTGTTTTCCTCCCACGTGTGTTGGGGTGCCTATACCAGTGTACCTCAGAACGGAAGGGTGGGGCTGGGGGTCTTAGAGAAAGAGTCACTCTGCGCCCCTCAACTGGAGTTGGGTTAACCACAAAAGACCGAGGCTGTCGTCTATTTGTGATCTGAATAAGAAATAAATGTGAAAATACCAGTGCTCAGATCTTTCTAAATGAGCTTATTGTCACTAATTACATGTTTCCTTTCGGTCCACCAGCTGGTGAACACCAGTGGCTTCAACATGAGCTTTCTGAAGCTCTTCCGAGCTGCACGCCTCATAAAGCTCCTGCGTCAGGGCTACACCATTCGCATCCTACTGTGGACCTTTGTGCAGTCCTTTAAGGTAGGAGGCTCCCTGAGGGTGGGATACCGCCCGACAACACTGCAGCGTACCCTCCTCCTGCTTCCTTCGCCACTTGGAACGAGAAGTTTGTAAACTTGAAGTTTGTTAGAGGCAGAAGCCCAATAGTTCTTAATTAGAGCACAGGCTGGCTGCATAGTGATCCATTCATATCCACA
This sequence comes from Cricetomys ansorgei, assembly GCA_026225945.1. Classification (NCBI taxonomy): domain Eukaryota; kingdom Metazoa; phylum Chordata; class Mammalia; order Rodentia; family Nesomyidae; genus Cricetomys; species Cricetomys ansorgei. The sequence goes on along the minus strand of JAMJFZ010004090.1, from coordinate 12,328,134 downwards.
TTACAGAATCTTATTCTACAAGAATAATATATCACTTTGACTTTGTAACTTGGGCCTTTTCTCTCAGCACTGAGATAGGGGCATGCATGAAACGTGCAGGTATTCTGGGTTGCCCTGAGTAATCTTGCCACGCATGGAGTCGGCCTTAATCTTTTCAGGGATTTATCAGTGATTTGATTTCATGGAAAAGTCTTTCAGAGGACTTTTTCAACTTGTGCTTCATAAAAAGATGATTCATATGGGGTCTACTATCTCTTTGCCTGGGCATCTCTTGAATTACTGAAGGTCTGATACACTGTTGGCATATCCTAAGTACTGCAAAAGCTAGGAATGTCTGGACAAGTCACTACAACATGCTGCTTTTAAACATTCCCATGGGACTATGCTTAAAGTCTAGGTCTATAAATGATAGTTAAGAAGTCAGCGCCTGTAGCCTGCCTCGATGGTAGTAATAGTACAGAAGGTTTCCAAGCATACTCACATTTCTTTGAGTTCTAACAAATAGCATAAATTAGACGTCTTTGGGGTATTCTGGGGCCTGGGTGCATTTCTTTTCTTGTAAACAAAGTTTTTCAATTAATGTATTAAAAATAGATTTGATAAAATTAAGTGACTCAAAGATGACAAACCATAATTCACCTAATAAATTATCTTCCTTCTTTTAAACTATTCATATATTTAAGTAAAGAGGACAGGACAGTAAAATTATGGTCTATTATCACTTGGGAAGGGAGTTTGTCCCGTATCTTTCCTATTGATGATCTTCTTCCTTTTTTTGTGGGGGGGGGGCAGGTTGAGACAGGGTGTGTAGAACAGTCTGCCCTTGAACTCACAGAAATCTGCCTGCCTTTGCCTCTGGTGTGCTGGGATTAAAGGTGTGCACCACCGCCTCCAGGCTGACTTACTTCTTTATCAGAATCTTTGGAGTTTGAGATGAGAGACCCATTATGAGAATGTTCAGGCTCTAAGGTCTAACCTTGGCTTTCCCACCCTACCTAAACCCAATTGTTTGGCTGGACAGAGGCCTCACCTCAGTGAACTTTCGTTCACTTGAGTTCCAGAGTTAGAGACAGAATTTGCCCTCTGAGACTCAGGTGAGTTGGGATTTAGAATTATAAAGACAGGCTTCTTTGAAAGCTGTTATTTATTTTAAGAGGGCTGCCCATCAAGCTTCAGTTGTTAGTGAGTCTAAGAACTATGTGTCACTCTGTCGTATCACCGCTTTCACGGGTTCTCTCTGACACTGTGTCCTATGGAAGTTAAAGCGGTGTCAAAAACTGACAGCTGAAATGCGTGTATTCGTGGAGCACGACAGAGAACAGGAAGGCACGTGAATCTGAATCCCGGAGGTGTGTTTTATGGATGGGTATTTCCTTTTCAGGGCAGTTCTGGGGTACAGTACAGAAGCAGATAGCTTAACAACAAAATTTGAAATGGCCACTTAGGCAAATGCAAAGCAGAGAGATGTCCAGTATTAACTAGCACTGGATTGCTGCCCTTACCTACTTTGATCCAACTCTGACCTTCATCCAGTTCTGCCTCTGACCCTTGTTCAGAATTTCATCCTTTCCTTTCTCATTATTTTGTGTTAGAATATATTCTGACAAGAAAGGAGAATGGGGGCTCGGAGCTCACCCAGGGTTTAGAAGCAGAGGACCCAGGTGTCATGCCTAGCAACCATATGAGGTGGCTCACAACTACCTTCACTCCCTTTCCAGGGGATCCAGCATCCTCTGGCCTTTGCAGGAACACACTCGTATGCACAAGTAAAAATAATAAGTATTTTTAGAAGAAGGGAGGACAGATGGAATCTTTGGTTTTCTCCCTAAAGCTTGGAGTACGAAGATGATCTGAGACTGAAGGCTTCGGGTGAAAAAGGTAGAACAAGGTCAAGCCAAATGGGTAGAAGAGGGCAGCACTCTAGGTAACAGGGAACCCCGCCTCCTTACACCAATCCCCACGGAGACAAAGCCATTCCTTCCCTTAGAACTTGGGGAATCAGCACTTTATGGCAGAGGGATGTCCTCTATTCAAGTTGTAAGGAGTCTCTCTTTGGGGCTCTTCATTTTGTTAACTCTGTTGATCAGCTCTGCCCTGCTCCAGCCCTCTGAAAGCCCTTGGCTGCTCTCCTGAGTGTGTGCACTCATGACAAGATAGAGACTCACAGTTGAACGGGTTGCCTGGGAGCTTGCTGAATGGTAAAAAAGATGGAATTTCATGCCAGTACAGGGATCACCATGCAAGTACATTGCTCTATCCTGCTCCAAATCCCAACTGTCCTGTGTCCACCTTGCCCTAGAATTTCAAAGGCAGGTCCTTGCCTTGCATTCCCATATTGAAATGCTATCATTGCAAAGTGGCAGTGAAGCATACACAATATGGATTTTTAATTTTTTTGTCACGTGGCTTTATTACAGTTTCACAACAGCTAACACTCGGCAGGCTTTGGGGGAATTGATGTGGAACACAATGAAATATTGAAAGGATTAAGCACCGGAAAATGGTAGTTTCATCAGAAGATAAAAGACACTTCTAGGAACGGGTGACAGAGAGATCCCAGTCCTTTTAACCTCCAGGTTCCTCCCCTGGCAGTTCACCATTAGGTGTGAGAGAGGGAGGGAGAAAATACAGAGAACTTGAAGCCAAAACTAAGTTCTTCCTCTTTAATTTGGGTCACAGTTGCTAGGATTATTCGTCTTCTGCTCGTCAAGTGATCGTCTCTCAAGCTCAGGACGTTCTACCAGCTCTCCTTCGAGACAGAGGTCATGTATGTGTCAGAGGACTTGGGCGTATTTCAAAAAAGAAAAACTAAACAGAACAGCCCCAAGGAGCAGAGTGTCAGTCCAGCTTGAAATTACCCCAGGATAAGGGTTCCGGCCCTGCCAGTGACCTCAGGAGGCGTGGTCCTCTTGATAAAGTGTTATCTCCTGCTTCCCTTGCAGGCGCTCCCCTACGTCTGCCTCCTGATCGCCATGCTTTTCTTCATTTACGCCATCATCGGGATGCAGGTGAGTCGGCACATCGGTGGCCCTGCGGGCAGCTGCTGCCTGGGTTGGGATGAGGTGTGCAGCGCTGCTTGACTACGGTGCCTCTCCACGGTCTTGTTGCACCGTGACCTGGGGAATTTCACATGGCCGGTGCTTCCCTGGGTAGTCAGGGTGGTCTGCTCTGGGGGCTTCATCTGAGGTCTTCCAATTGCGCCGTTGACTTAGGTGTGGCTGGGCTTCTGCGGCTATAGTAGAACTAAAGCAAAACAACACCGCAGTTTTCAGAGAGGGGGTCCCCAGTGCAACTAAAGTAAGGCCTAATTGTTTCTCAGGATCTCTGTTATTTGGGCTTGATGTAAAAGGATTCTAGATGGCTGTCTCTCTTATAAGTGATAACACTAGATGCATCTGTGCTAAGTTTCAACTGTCTGAGATCTATGCATTAAGGCCTGCTACTGCCCATCCTGGGGAGCGCCTAGAGCCACAGTCCAGCCAATTCCTATCGTACAGGGCCACACAACCTGCTGGACAGTTCCTCAGCTACATACATCCTCTCTGTTTTCAGAACGTGAGCGTAGATTAGGCTCCCGCCCTGGATATTTGTGCAGATAGCTAGAGCCCCAGGAACCCAAACGTTCTTTCCAAGGACCAGGGCCATTTGTGGTGGATGAACTGCTTCAAGAAACAATGAGCATGCATCTCCTTAGCTTATCTGATTGAGGTACACAGGCTTTCTGTTTGTCTAAGGAAGGCTTCCTTTCTGACTTAAAGACCACACGCAGGATTAACCTTTCAAGGAACTTCAGCTGCCAGTCTCCTAAGCCGGGCAGCCCTCTCAGCCACCCGGAGTGGCCGCCTCAGCTTCCTGATCAGAAGCCCTTCCTAGATTCTTTCTGCTCCTCTCTGCTGCCTCGTTTTTACTCTTCCTCTGACTCTACGGCCAGGGAGAATTGTTCAAAATCACAGTAGAGCATCGGCATCAAAACATGGAAGGGCCTGCTTGAGAGGCAGAGTTTTCCTTCTCTGAGGATCTTCCAGTAGAGATGTAAAATGAGGCCAGTAGCATTAGAAACAGAATCACCACACAAGTTTAATGCTCACTTGATAGCCGCGAGAACCTACCAACTCCCTCCTAACTTTATCCTGGAACTTACAGCTTCTCAAACTGAAAATGGAAGGTCAGTTACATTGCATTCTGTATGACAAGATCGTTTTTGCCCCTTTTATCTTCGAGCAAAATAAGGTAGAACGATACCATCTCCAGTTCTACTGACACTGATAATGCCGTTTGCCATTCACTTCAATTACTCAGTGTGCCAGATACGGCGCTTAATGTATGCCTGTGTGCAAACCAGCAGAGAGAAAGGCAGGTTTAATCAGGAGTGATTGAGTTTCATTGTCTCCACTGACGTTTAGCATGGTTAAGTAGCCTTCAACCTTGTTCATGTTCTCAGATATTAAGTTAAAGAGCTGTACTGCCATAAAGCCCTTGTTCTTAACTCTGCGCCATCTCTCGTCCCATCAGACAAGCAAATGCTCAAGTCCTTTGATTCAGTGGAAGATGGGAGCTGTTCAGCCATAAATTCTGATAGCCACGATAAATCTAATGATATCGTCTTTAGACCTCAGTCCAAACTAACAACACTGTTTCCAGAGAGACGTGAATGCCGCTGCCACCGTGACTTGCTCTAGCTGGCTGTCCCCAGCCTGGTCCATCGCAGAGCTCCAGTGTCACGGACAAAGCGTGCACACATCTGGATGCGTCACTAGAGAGACCATATCCAATGTCGTCATCACAAAACAGAGCCCCACACAGAGAGGAGGGCAAAGAAGTCGGAGCGAGATTTTGGATAGCTGTGGATGGCAATCAGCTGTGTCTAGATGACAGATCGTTATGCTGGATCTTCAGAAGACATCTTTGCAGAACAAAGGAGTAATCTGTCGCGTGCAGGACGGGGTCTGTAGCCACAGGTTGTTACAAGTGATGCTGTTGGCCTCAGCCCTGTAGCGGTCAGCTTTGTGAACTTGGTTACGTCACTGAATTCCTCTGGGCCTTAGTTCCTTTACTCACAGTAGAAGGAACACAAGCAGAGCCCTCTAGATCCGAAATTCCAAGTGAAAACGGATATAAGCCTGTATACTCCTGCAACTTTCAGAAGCGACCTTTCTTTCTCTTTCATGGCCTTTGATGTAGGAGATTTAGGTGGTTCCAGGCTAGGAGGATGTAAGAATAAAACAGTGCAAAGAAATTTTAAGGCCCACCACTTTTCATAATAAGTATTTGGGGCTTGAAAATTATCTTAGAAAGTATTCAAAGTAGCTGTGCCGTGCTTTCGTTGACAATCACATGAACATACTGTGTATAAAACCACAGTACAGTCTCCAGCTACTACTTCATGGAGTGCTTCAGAATCACAGGGTGAAAACGCCCTGTGAACTGTGCAGATGGGATAGAGTGAGGAGAAATTAGAGATTCCTAGCTAAGGGAATTTAAACTGTTGGAGGATATACAACCGTCTCCTCGTGAGGCGTCCAGGACGGAGGAGATTTCCGTTGCTTCTGCGGGATTTTCTAAAGTCAGATGTTGCTTGAGGAGCTCTCCTCTTTATCTGCTCCTTCTATGCTTCCCTCTGCTGCCTGGCTTGCCACCTCTATTCTCCCTGAAGACAAGTAGTATTTGGGTTTTGAAAAAACAGCGCTGAGAACAAATTCCCAATGCAGGTGTCAGTGGGAGTTACTTGAGCAAAATGGCTGGGGGCAGAGATTGTTCCTCAACTGCACGTTCTCCAGACTGTTAGGGGAAAATGTGTTGCACTTAGCATATATCGCATAAACAGAAGCATGCTAAACGCAGGCTGGAAACCGTCTCAGGTGGCCGGAAAGGTGACCCTTGAAATGGCCGGCTGTACCAGCACTGACTTAGAAGGATCAGTCATGATCTCTGAAGCATCCTGGAGACGTTATCAGAGTTCATCACTGTGTGTGAATACAGATTGCAGCATGTTGCCTCTTCCCGTGATCGAATGTCCGTGATCGAAGTCCAGCAGCATAGAAGCAAAGCTCTCTCTGTAGCAGGACTGCCTGCTTTTTTTCTTTCTGATGCTCTGGAGTAGAACTAGGGCCTTATGTACATTAGTTAGGCTCACATCTCCAGCCCTTCTTTTTCATGCATCCGATTATCCTTCATCCATCCTACTGCCTGGTCTTTGCTTGCGCCTAAGTGATCTCCTTTGGTGAGATGTATGCCTGTGTCTCCATTTCCATTGGCTTAGGTGAACATAAAAGACTTGGATCTCTAAATGAAAAAGATACCTAAGGAACATACATTTGTGCCTCTCAGAACTGATATATATATGCTCATATATTGCAGGATAGTGTCTACCCAAACCATAAACAACATCTTTGGCCAATACAGATATTTCCTTCATAATTATCAGAGATGAGAAAAGAGGCATGGCCCTTTATTTGCCCTCTTTCTGTAGAGCAATGTCTTTGGTAGGTTTCTTGAGTACCATGGTGATGGGTGTAAGAGAAACTGTGTATAGGCAGAGAGACTTTAAAAGATCTGCATCCTATGCATGGCTTGGACATTATCAGCAATAGCTCCCCGTGCTGTACTGGAGCAGTGTGTGTGTGGGGGGGGGGAGGGGTAATTAGTCTCCATGTCAGGCCAAGACCATGGCGTCTGCCAGCTCTCTCGCCCTGAGTTGTCTGTTTCAGAGACTGCCATCTCGAAGTCATACACGTAGCTTTACCTACCCTGCCTGCATTATCTAGAGGCCACGTGCTGCTGGACATGTGACACAGCTCAGTACTGCTCACCGATTTCTGTTATCTCCCTCCAAGGTATTTGGAAACATAAAGCTAGATGAGGAGAGTCACATCAACCGGCACAACAACTTCCGGAGTTTCTTTGGGTCCCTCATGCTGCTCTTCAGGTACCTGGATGAACAACTTTTCAAGCTGAAGACCTCATGGTCTTCTCTATGATTAGAAAGTTTCATCAATATCTTTGACTCGGTAGTTAATGTGTACATTTGAGCTTATCCCCCAGGATTCTGGGAGGGGAAAGGCACACAGCTTCGGATGGGAACCATTTGAGACCCGAAACCTTGCGTGCATTTATGTGGAGTCTGGGGGTCTTACCACCATCTCACCATCAGATTAGAACCTCCGCAGGTGGAGAAGTGGATGGAGGGTGGGGAGGAAGGATAGGAGACAGGCCTCGCTGGCGTTCTCCACCTGCATATGGGAAATGCCAAAAGGGCCCACTGTGCAAGAAGGAAGCTCGTCATAGGTCCTGCATGTGAGTGGGTGAGAGGCCCCAGGATAGGGTGGGACACGGAGACTTCTAACCGGGACTTTTCTGTTTTTTTCAGGAGTGCCACAGGGGAGGCTTGGCAGGAGATTATGCTGTCCTGTCTCGGCGAGAAGGGCTGTGAGCCAGACACCACCGCACCCCCCGGGCAGAACGAGAATGAACGCTGCGGCACTGACCTGGCCTACGTCTACTTTGTCTCCTTCATCTTCTTCTGCTCCTTCCTGGTGAGCACCCATTTCCCCTTGTTTAGGGTAAATAGGGAAAGGGTCCCTGTAGTGTCTGCAGTGTTCTCCTCTGCCTCTCTTCCCTCCCCTGTTCCTGCTACCTCACACAGACACTCACACCGCAAGCTGGGTCGTGACCAGGGGTCGCCTAAGACCATCCGCATATCAGATATTTAGATTACAGTTCATGAGAGTAGCAAAATCAGTCATTTTATGGTTGGCAGTCATCACACATGAGGAACTGTATTAAAGGGCCGCAAACCACTGCCGTAGAAGAATTAGATCATTGTCCTTGGGGGGCCAAGGTGATCCTCGGAATCCGTGAGTGTATGTGAGGTAGCTTGTTGGTTGAGAAAAAGCTTTGCCACTTCAAGGGGAGAACCCCTGTGAGACAGGTTGAGGACTTGAGCTGGCTCATGTTGGCTCTGGGATTACTCGGGGTAACCCCTGTCTTCTTTGTACCTGATGGGTTTTACTTAATAGCTAGGGCTTGTGTCTGAAAACCTGGTTATGAAAAGGTACCGTGGACATAGAAGCGTATAGGGTTAATAAGAGGCCAGTGATGATCATGTACAGTGTAACTGAAGTTGCTCTCTCCTGACTGCGGTGCTGTTGAATTGGATGGCAGCTGGCAAGCTTTCCGGTGTGAAAACACGATTCCTTTGGGTGTTAGCGAATATCGAGTAGTATGTGGAGAACGTTCTCGCTTCGGAAGTGGCGAGAGGCCTGGGATGCCCTCTTACTTCCTTCTTTTGGAGAAAGCGTCCAAAAATGCCTTCCCTGCACAATAGATCAGCAGTGGCTTATGGGATAAGTCTGGAAGGTGCCCCCGGATCAGGAGGAAGGTTTCTGAGGTCCGCCGGGCCTCCTTGGCGTCCCTCTGCCGATGCTCCTGGCCGTAGGAAACGACCTAGAACTAAAGTGCTGCCGCTGCTCGAAAGCAGCCGATCCTACGGCTGAATATTGAAAAGTAACTCATGGCCAGGCACGTCTCTCTCTAAGGGGTCAGGAACAGCTGACGATTCAGCTTTCCAGGGTCAGCATGGAGCCTGCAGATCAGCTGTTACGCCTGGTACACAGGTTCACGTAGGGAGACTTGGGAGGCCGCCTCTTTGCTTTTGGCTCTGTTGCCATACAGCCTTGGCTAAGACACTCCCCCTCGTACAGCCTCTTGGAAACACACCTTGACGGGGCCGCAGAGAGGGCTCGGTGGGGAACGTCATTTGCTGCGCAAGCAGGAGCATGTGGATTCCCAGCACCCATGTGAAAAGCCGGGTACAGCTGCGCATCCGCCTATAGCTCCAGTTCTGGGCGGGGAGGACACAGAAGGACCACTGGAGCCTAGCTCCAGGGCCAGTGAGAAACCTTGTCTCAAAGGAGTAAGACAAAATGATGGCACAAGGCACTGTGTATCTTGCTCTGGCCTCTGTGTGCACACATACACACTTGACGGTAGTAGTATATGCGCAGTGAAATAATACATGTAGGGCACAAAACATTTTTCAATGAAAAAGAGAACAGAACTCTGTTTATGTATCTGGAAGCACATTGTGAACTGTTAATAACTGAAAGGAAACTTAAGTTTATGCATTCACATCTTCAACCCGTATGTCTCCCTGTGGCCTTCAGTAAACAGGAAACCAGCATACAGGGCGTCAGCGCTTAGAGATCAGGGGACCCTGTAACAGAAAGAGGGGCACATGGTTAAAGTGTTTAATGATAAATATTTAAAAGAAACTCAGAGATAAAAATGGGAAATTAATTGGAAGCTGTGACGGTTCTTTTAGAATTTTGGGATGGAGGGTGCTACATAATTCACATTAATGTTATTTTTAATGAGGCTATATGCGGTGTGAGATGGTCCCGCCTTCAAGTCTCAGTCCTACATAGGACCGACTTTGTGACCTTGGGCAAGTCACACGCTATTCATCTCAAACCGACCACTCGACAGAGAGTTCTGATGCCCTTTGATGCACCGGGCACTCAGAATGCAATTATGAATCAGAAGCGTCCATTTTCTCAAAGAGCTGATGGTAATTAAAACTTCTATACAGCGGGTTAGGGTGAACATGAAAACCAGCAATAGGTGTTGATGCATACTGTTGAAGCATTAGTTCTTATTAACATTGATAATAAGTGCCCCGGAAGGAGTAGGAAAGAAAGGTGTAGATACACAGAGAGACTCATGATCCGGGCAGTGGTTGGATAAATCTCAGTGACAGAGAGGCCTACTTTGGGTTCAGCTACATGCAACAGCAATTCTCAAACAGCAGCGGCTTAACCAAGAAGGATGTTGCTTTCTCTGTCAGGGCAGTGAAGTCTGGAGGAAGGTGGCCTGCTTGTTATAGAAATGAGCCAGTGTCGGGCCATCGTAACATCTAAGGAATGTCCTTCACCCTAATGTCAGAAGACAAGTCAACCTCCAGTTACCCATTTGTATCATGGGTAAGAAGGATCTGTGTCTATTTGGGTCTACCCAGCCCTCTCTATGTTGCAAAGACCATTACAATCGTGCCCATTCTGTAGACTTTCTCTGTATCCTGTATACACTGCCTACATATCTGGCAAGCCTGTAAATTCAGCCAGTTAACCTAGGAATCCACAACAGAGACTTATATTGTTCTATCAGGCAAGAATCTTGAGTTTTAAGTGAATGAAAGCCCAGCTAGATCCAGCCTAAACCAAATGTGGTCTTATGGTCGCCTGTCACTGGAGTGTCCCGGAACAAGGCAGGCTTAAGCAAGCCTTGACATGGTACTCAGATGACATCACCGGGACAGATTTTCCTTTTCCAACTTTTTCTGTTCTTAAATCATTTCCTCCATTGTGAGCTTCTTCCTCAAATACCTCATCTGATAGCTATCAGGCAGCTGTAGCACCAACTCTATAATGTCTTTTACCCAATGCCCTTTCATTGGCCTCTTTTGAATCTCGACCGATTGTGAGGTAAGGAAGTGTAGGATTCAATGGCGGAATGAAGCTCAGAGGGTGATGCCCTCATTGGACTACAGTAGAAAGGACAGGCAAGGACCTATACTAGAAATACAATCAATGGCACCCCAAAAACACAACAGGACTGTTGACTCTGGTCAATTGCTGCTGTTCTTGTGAATGGTTTGGTGCTGTAGCCCGTTATTCTCACCCTATCTTCTACGCCATCACCAAAGTTCCTTCTAAACACAAATATCTATTTCTCTTCTGTTTAAGCACCATTAGTAGTCCCTGCTGACTACAGAATAGTCTAGACTACACAGATCAGCAGACTCTACAGCCCAGGGGCCAATCTGATTTGCACCCGGTTTTAACTATGATTTTTTTTTTTTTACATTCTTAAATGAGGGGGAGAAAAACAAAAGACGAATATTATTTTCATGGCATGTGGGAATTTTATGAAATTCAAATTCCTGACTCCATAAACAAAGCTTTCTTGGAACTCAGCCACGCGCGTTGATGTTTCTAATGTCTGTGGCTGTTTTGGTGTTGAAATTACCAGAGCTGAATAGCTCAAACAGAGACAGGATAGCTCACAGGGCGTGCGAGAATTCTGGCTAGCTGGCTGGTCTTTGTAGCATGGGTGAAGTGATGCTTCGGTGGCCTGCTCTTGTCCCTGGCTGTTGTCTCCTTACAGACCCACAGAAAGGCCTTGCGCCTGCCTGTCCATCCCTGTGCACATTCACACTGTCGCCTATGCAAGCTAGTAAACATGACCTGCTCATCATGTTCAGTTCAGGACTCAAATTACTTCTCCATGTGATTTTAGCTGCCAGAGATTGCCTTTACACACTTTTCTATCTCTACTGTCACGTGTATGTACTGCAATCCTTCTTTCTGTTACTAATGTGTCACTGTCTTTTCTAAATGCTATAGAAATCTTTCGGAGTATTCCTATGACGAGGTCTAATGAGGCCTGCTGTGCTAGCCACGAGGATGTATCTCATATCCCTGTGCCAGAGTCAGTGTGTTTGGTACACAGTAAAGGTCAGCTAAGCGAGCAGAGGGGAGAACGCAACCGTGAGCTGCTTCACACAGGAAGCGTGTTCTCTAGCTCTGAGGCTCCCACAGTGCTCCTCCGGGCCCTTTTTGTGAAGCAGCGTGAGGGTTGGAGGCTGGGAGGGAATGCTGTCATCTGGCCTTGACTTTCTCTAGCCTTTAAGAACGTTGAAACCACTATGCCCGCTGCTCCACAAGAACAATTAAATAAATCAAAACGGGTAATAAAGATGAACGGAGTATTGTGCAAACGAGAAGTGGCATAGAAGAATGACCTTGTAATGCCCACACATTGAAATGTGCAATTTGAAAAACAAAACATAAAAGGGTTGCATTCAGCAAGATCTCCAAACCTTATCTGGGAACTTAAGCCTCACAGACTTCTTCAGCCTTCTGTTTGCGTTGAAGTCTGTCAAGTCTGTTTCCTGAGCCCCGCCTTAAGAGTCTCTTAACTCTTCTCCTTGCCTCTCAGATGCTCAACTTGTTTGTGGCCGTCATCATGGACAACTTTGAGTACCTGACTCGAGATTCCTCCATCCTGGGGCCTCATCACCTGGACGAGTTTGTCCGTGTCTGGGCAGAATATGACAGAGCAGCATGGTGCGTAGGCCTCTTGGCCACCCAGATATCAGGGGCTTTTGGATTGGAATCATTCAAATGCTCGCCCATTTTGAAAGGGAAGGAGGAGGTATCTCTTGGTTGTAACACATGGAAGAGGCACTGGTGTCAAGTTATGCACCAAAGTCTTCTCTTCCTGGGCTTCCCGTGACCCCTCTTTCCTTCTGTGGCAGGCTGTACCCCTGTTTGCCAATCTCATTATACCTCAGATTGACTTCACAACTAGGGGAGCTCCCAACCTCCTCTTTTTCTTGCTTTGAGTCACCAGGGGCTGAATAGGGGTTTCTGGGCCAATGGAACATATCCTGCCACCGTGGTTAGCGGTATTAGTGTTTTTCCTCCTCGCTCCTCTCAGCAGATATAGTTGTAAAAAACTCTGCTATTGTATGACAAATAATCAAGCAAGTGGTCCTTCCAATTATTGCCTCTACACTTGTGGGGCTTTATCACATGGAACTGAGTTAAACGGCAGCACCTGATGGGTCTGACTTCTGTCACGTCCAGTAGTTCCGACGTGAGATGACACCTGGACTTTTTAGAGCAGGGGTCAGCAAACCACCTGACAATTAAGTCTGGCTCACTGCTTTTACAGTGAGGTTACAGCTGTTCTTGCACCACAGGGGGGAATTGAATAGTTGGGACAAAGATGGTATGACTCTCCAACTAAAAAATTTTTACTATTAAAATATCATCCAAAACTTCACTCTTAATAGTTTTCTGACCCCTGCTTTCAGAAACAAAAAGACAGTGTTTTGGCCCTTGCTGTTGAGGACAGGAAGACATTCAATGAATGAAAAACTTTGCTTCCCTAGGCAAACTTAGCTTCTGGGTCTTCATTCACCATTCTGGTCCCCTCTGAAGACACTCCAGGAAGTGCTGTCCTTCACAGGAGTGGACCACGTTGCTTCCACCTGACACCCCCTTCTTCCCCAAACCTACCGACCCGTGAGGCTGCTGAACCTGGGTTAACTGTTCTCAGGGTGGATGGGTGAATTAGAATTCCTTTCCCCTCTGTGATGATTTAATGAGCTAGGACACGGGGTTATAAATATCCCTTCCTGTTATAGCAGCTAAGCAACAGCCTTTCCTTGCTGGACTCGGTTTCCAACCAGGGGTTTTTAGATCGCAGCCGGCAGTGTCTTGGAGAACAATGAATCTTATTAGTTCTATCAAGTGGTAGTCATGATGCCTCGCAAGCCTGGAGGGTGGTCATGAGCATGTTATATCATGCGCATTAATGTTAATGGCAATTGACAAAAATGGCATGGGACTGCAAGTCAGAAATAAGGGGAATTGCCATCTATGTGTAAAGCATGGATGGCCTTGGTGTTGGATGCATAGCTACTCGCCTGACTGAAGAGAAACTATCTGCCACCAAAGGGGAGGGTGTTGCTCATCTAGCCGCTCTCAGAACCACGGCTGCCTGTGGTTTCGTAACATCTGGGGACCCAGATGCCAAATACATTAAAGACGCTTATCCTTCCACGATGAAAGGAAGCTCCGAGAGGACTACTCATAAGACGCGGCCGCGTGAACTGAGCAAAATGATGAAGAAGAACCCCTTTTGCCATTTTGAGTGTCTAGAGAATTACTATTTGTCCTGGTTACAATTTAATTGGCGTCCACGGTGAAATAAGGTTGTTGAGAAGAAACCAACAAAAGTACACCAAGTCGGGGTCTTCATACGAGCCGGCAACAGGCTGTAGAGGACATTAGTCTGTGGTCACTTGTAAGCCCTCTACTTATAACTCTCACGAAGAAGCAAGCATAATTCAACATATGGTTACTTTCCATTCTTCTAAAAGGTGAGATTTGGACATACTGATGAGCTACTACTGTCTGGAAAAAGACAGGAGAAGGCTAGAAAGAGTGAAGCTGGAGAAAACATTAGCTTTGATATGGCTGCCCCAAAGGGTGCTCAGATAGAGATAATGTGCTCGTGGTTTCTATGGGAAACCCTGGCCCCGTCCAGGGTGAATCCAGACCTTCAGATCCCACCGTGGCTTCCTTGTTCTGGTTCGGACAGGGAAGAAGTTTTAACCACTGAGAATGAATCCTGCGACAATTTTGCCCTTTCCACGGGAATCCAGAAGTCTCTAGAAGGCTCCTGGAAGGGAAGAAAATGCTATCAAAAACGGTCATGCTGTTCCTGGGATTCTGCAGGATCTAATCTGGATCCTGAGTGGTGGGAATGGTGCTCAGGGGAATGTTTCTGGGGTCTCCTCCAAGACTGCTTTTTGGACGTGGATCCCAGCGGGCTCCTGTGGAATGGAGCAGAGCTTACCCAAGCTGAACTCAGGATAATCTGTCACAGAGAGATCCAAAGCCTTTTCAAATTCTCTCATGCAAGTTCTGTTTCTTGCTAATTAGTCTAGTGGGAAATTTGTCTCTCGCAGTCTATAGAAAGATGCTGACTCCCCAGTTGCCCCCGACAGGTGGTCCTGAGTAACTGAATCAGTGTGGGTGTGAAAGCAAAGAGTTCTGTAGTTTGCATGTTGGCAACCTGTCATCTGCTCTAGACCGTGGTCAGAGACACACTGTCTTTTTGCTTTTAGGAGCCTAGCTAGGGCAAGGGTGTGGGCTACTCAGGCCAGATGTGAGCCAACATGGGTGGCTTTAAGTATTAGGTAGTTCCTTTTGACATTAGAGGGACTCTGATTTCCTAAGGAAATTGTGACAGTAGTTTCGCAAGGCGATTGGTTCTTTGGTGCTTATTGTTGTGGTCTGGTTCTGTCAGACTCCAACAAACTGCTCTCAACTCTTTGGGGCGGTCCCTGAAGAGAGAAGCTGTCATTTTCCCTGCCCTTCTCTGAGTACCGTATTAACCCACCTGTGCTTTCTTTACAGCGGCAGGATCCCGTATAAGGATATGTACAAATTAGTGCGGGTGATCTCGCCTCCTCTGGGCCTGGGAGAGAACTGCCCCTACAGGGTGGCTTGCAAGGTTTGCCTCCCAGTCCCCAGCCATGACCTGCAGTATCCAGCCTCTCCACCCTCTGCGCCACCACCCACTGCGCCACATGAGGGAACCTTCATGTTGCTTTCCTTTGAGTTTAAAGAGGTCCACCCTCCCAGAACCAGCTGCTATGTAGGAAGAAGGGCACAGTCTATAGTGACCACAGAAGAGAGTTAAAGACTTAGTTTTTTTTTTTTCCCCCACACACATGGGTTACCCAGTTTACCTTAGCTTCTACATTTCACCACGGGACCTCTCCCTTCTCCAGAACGCAGAAACCCTTTAATCGAGCAAAGAGTTCTGACTTCCCTTCACTGGAGCTTTGCTTTCATTAACCTACACCATCATCCCATCTGTAGTGAGTCCAAGCGTGAGCCTTGCCACCCCTACCTCTGCCACCCCTCACGGAGCCTGGGTGCCCTTTCCAGGGTCGGCAATAGAAGCTCTGGGCAGGGAGGGAGACGCAACAGGGAACTGGGGCAATGGGCGAAGTTAGCTTTAAACATAGATTGGGGGGCTTGAGAGAATTTTACAGAACAGTCGAGAAACGACCTAAGCAGACAGTGAAGGACCTCGAACAGATCATTCGCCTTAGGTTCCTGCCAGACACGCTTCTAAAAGGTCCACCATAATTGTCAAGTCACTGCTTGTTGGTCTAACTGACAAGTTCAGAGATGTAAATTCAAATTCCGCCATCTCCCGGATACTCGGTATCCTAGCTGCTCCATGCCAAGCCCAGGACGGCTAGATAAGGACCCTACTTCAGGTGCTGTGGGAGGGTAAAGCTAAGCACTGCTCGGGCAGCAGAGGACAAGACGACACAGGCTCAGGAAGGATGTCTGCCTAGGTGATGGATGGAGCTGACTTGGGATGGCGACACTGATTCTGAACTCAGGAGGCCGAACTCAGCTGCCTCTGCTGAGACTCTTTAAACTCCACCCTAGTGAAACCTTGTAGCCGCATGTGGGAGAGCCGGGGAGGGTAGCATGGCATGCAAGGTGCTCTTCCTCCTCCTGGTTTTGTTTCTTCTGTCCCCAGCATGCCATCAAACCTGGTACATGCTGGGGAATAAAGAGCACTCTTGTTCACGGAACCAGGTGGAAGCAACGAGGCCGACTTTCTGGCCAGCAGCCTCAGCCCACCCACCTTCAACGCAAGCCGCCGCCTCCTGCTGCACACACACCACAGAGAGGGGGGGATACACGACGTTCTGCCTGTGGGTTCAGGGCAGGGGACAGGCCTGACTTCCGGGCCAGCATCCCAGCCCCAGTAATTCCCACCCACGGCTGGAGCACCGTCTATCCGGTTTATACCGCTCATGCACAGCCCTGGGAATCGAAGACATGCTTGTGTTACTTTGGGGTAGATGCGGTGAACTACAAAGCCAGTGCAGCACTACCCAAGGAGGAGAAAGCAAGCCCCCCACTCCAACCCCACCCCTGTCAGCACCTTCTGACGGTGTCAGAGGGACCAGAGGTTGTGACTAGCGTTCCCGGGTCTGTGTGGGGCGTGATATAAATCTGCACCAGGATGGAGTCACTTGTATGATTTGCCTTGATTAACAGGTTTCCTGTTCTTTTCCTGTTTGTCCATTTTGTCTCCTTTTTCTTCTGTTTCCTGTATTAATTTGTTTTGGCTCTCTGGGAATGCTGTTCCTCTCTCCTACCTGTTTGCATCCTTCCTTCCACTACCTTTTCCTTTCCCTGCCACCCCTGCCCTGCCCATCTCCCACCCCTGCTTACCACCCCCATGAGCAGTGGCCGCATCCATTACACTGAGATGTATGAAATGCTGACTCTCATGTCACCACCGCTAGGCCTCGGCAAGAGATGTCCCTCCAAAGTGGCCTATAAGGTAGACAACCCCTTCCTTTGTTCTGGGCTAGAGACCAGCAGGACATGGGATCCAGTCGTGGGGAGGACAGAACACGGGAGGAAGCTGGGTTGGGGAGGTGGAGATGGGAAGCAAGGATCAAAGAGTCAGGAAGGTTCGTGGAGACGGGATCAAAGATAGTGGTTCTAGTGCTGTACTCCGTGGACCTGCTGCTGTGTTACTGTGTTTCTACACGTGCGTGGCTTCTTGTGAGTGGACTCCTGGAAAGGCGTTGCTAAGTGGTGTGTTTCCTCTTAAAGGAGGCAGAGTGGTGGCCGGGGAGTTGGCTGGGCAGGAAGGAACCGTACAAAAAAAGAGCCAGTAAAGCTTACCGAGAAAGGAACGGTATCACTCATACAAACGAGGGAAATACTGGAGCAATCCCTAAGGACTGGTCCAGGAGACATTTTTGGGAGAAGGAAAACTATTAACAGATTTCTTGCCCTGTGAAGTGGGAAGGAACAACAGCACAGCCTCCTTCTAGAGACAAACACAAAGGAGGAACATGTCTTCAACGTCATGACTGACAGGCATGCAGCTTGTTTCTCCCATTGGCCAGCTACCCAGTGCCCTTGAAGAGGGCAACGACAGGTCCGAGATGTGTCTAGTATTGCCTTTAGCTCTGCCTCCTCAGTGTGACCGAGTAGTGGGTAGATTCCCCGTGGTTGCAGACCAGCAGCGTTCACTGGGAGTCATTGGGATGTTCCTAGCTTCAGGGCCAGACATTTCCTTCACCTCCGAGTAAACAGTGGTGTTTAGACTGACCCAGACCTCTGGAGCCTTTCACTCCCCTAGGCATATAGCATAGTAATGTTGCCACTTCCACAGAAGTAGGAAAGCTGGGACTCAGATACAGACAAGAAAGAACCTTCACACTCTAGAACACATCATGTCTGTGGAGTTCCCGTAGGCAAGATGACCCAGTTGAGTATAGAGAGCATGGCCTGTAAAGAACATGCTCCCAACACTACCCCCACGGTGCTGCCTCTCCCTCCAAACTGTACTGCTCCAAAGAGCATCTCACCAGAATGCAGTCCTCAGGCAGGGCTCCTTGTTCACAGCAGAGGGGATGCTTGATATCCATGAGTATCACACAAGGCGAGATGAATTTGACTTTCTGGGATGAGGTTTGATAGAATCAATTGGGAAGGAAGTGGAAGGAGAGCTGGACAGAATTGTAAAACCGAGATACTCTCCGAGAAGTGGATTTGGCCATTTCAGTTGGATCCCTTCCTCCAGGGGGAGGGGAACAGGGCCTGCCCACTCTGCTCCTGCCTGTATCCCCTTCTCTGTCTTTTCTGCTTTCTGCATCCTCCTTCCCCTAGAGCCTGTTTGCACACCCCCAGCCCCCTGTCCATCCTGCTCCTCCTCATCCCTTGGATAAGTTGGACTTCCTGCATGTTCAATCATGTGCTGGCAAATTCCATCTTTTAAAGACTCAAAAAGGGGGGCACCAGGATACATCTTTCAAGCGAGATAGACAAAGCCAATCATCTCCCTATCTTTCCGCTGACTTTGGGGGTATCTGTGGGACAAGTAGAAATACCGAGCACCCCTGAACCAGGGAGTGGAGCCACCTCCCAGAGCTGACTCCCCTCCCTGAACCACTTCTTGAAGTCACTTCCCATCCTTATGGGAGAGATTCCTAGCACTCCCCACGGGAAGGGGTCCGGAGATCGGATGGGACAGGGATGGGGAATCCTTGCCCTTCTTTTTTGTCTGTGCACTTGACCTCTGCACTTTCCTTCCTTTTTAAACTTCTAAACCAAGGGGTCTTTCAATATATTTGCTCTTTGCCTGCTCTTTCTCTCTTCTCTTTCACGCAGAGGTTGGTCCTGATGAATATGCCAGTGGCTGAGGACATGACAGTGCACTTCACCTCCACACTTATGGCTCTGATCCGGACAGCTCTGGACATTAAGATCGCCAAAGGTCAGATCAGTAGGAGAAGGGATGAGGGTTGGGGAGGACTGTCTTATAACGTGTACGAGGTGCTGTCAAGCGGAGCTGGCTGAACGACTGTCTAGCCAGCCACGGACCCGATAATGCAGTGACCCGATTTTACGTCGAACTCAGAAACTTAAGACTTGCCCTTTCTCTGGTAAAACAAACGGCTTGATATTCTGTGTCTGATATGTACTAGCGTTCTAGAAATATTATTTGGTGAGCATAGAAACTTTGGTTCTCTAATTTTTCCCATGGGGCATCTTTTCTGTTACTCTTAGAAAGCTTATGAAGCAGATGCCAATGGAGTGGGCACTGCAGCACTTTACCCATCGCGGTTGCTCACTCGGTGGTCTGGGAGACAAACGGTTGATGTCTAAGTCTATATGGGTAGGGTCCGTGGAAGGAATTATGTGTGCCAATGAGGCAAGAGTCTGCCTTATTTATGGCTGTCTCCATTTCCTCCCTCTGATGTACTGAGTACCAGAGGAGGCTGGGTGGATCAGTGAGGATGCTGATCTTGGTTTCAGCCTCGGATCACTGGGGAAGGATACGCCCGAGTCACTGGAAATGGGAGCCTAAGAGGACTCTGCCTCCTCAGCAGAAATGCTGGCGTTGCCACATCCAGGGGCGCTCAATACAGGGATGTCTTCTCATTGTGTCGGGTGCCGTGCTGACTCAGCTCCTGTCCCCCACGACTCCTCGCTCTCTGTCATTCTGTGTCTGTTCTGATTGGGTTATATTAATAATTCATCCTGTTCTAGGTGGTGCAGACAGACAGCAGCTAGACTCAGAGCTACAAAAGGAGACTCTGGCCATCTGGCCTCACCTGTCCCAGAAGATGCTGGATCTTCTTGTGCCCATGCCCAAAGGTGTGGTGGCTCCTCCTTCCCAAGTACGCTTGTCACCGTGGCCCAGGATGCCAAGCCACATCTTTTAGGGAAATGAGTGTGACCAAAGAAATAAGGGAAGGTCGCTCCTTTACCGTTAGAGAACTAAGTCTCCGCTTCTAAAGTACTTTTAATCAACTAATTGAAAATGACTTTAAGATGGGTCATGTTTGGTTATGAATGAAGTGTTCTGGGTGCGCAGTTCTGTCTCTCCACATGAGACCGTTCAGCAAGTTCTTGGGAGTTTGGGAAAGTGTGCTGCTACTTAGACATGACTATCTGGAATGGCAGGAGGTGGTACTTAGTAATGTGTTCCTCACCGTCCGGTATCGTTGGTGCTGCCATGATTGCATGGGTCTATTCACTCTATGTCTTAATAAACATTAATAATAGATAAACGTCTTACTAACAAACACTAGAGGAATGAGTGACTGAGAGAGCAAACCTGCCCAGAGAGTGGGTGAGAAAGCTTGCGGCGACCTGCTTCCTGCCCGGCCGTCACTCTGATCCGCTTGTACTTCCAGCCTCTGACCTCACTGTGGGCAAAATCTATGCAGCCATGATGATTATGGACTACTATAAGCAGAGTAAGGTGAAGAAGCAGAGGCAGCAGCTGGAGGAACAGGTGAGGACCTGGGGCAGCACATCGGATGCGCCCTGGGTAGGCGCGGGCTCTGCCAGGCCGGGCCGCGTGCATAAAGCACCTAGAGCGGGGGAGGGGAAGGGTTTCAGGGTGCAAGCACTTTCTAGTGCTGTGGGATTAGAGACCCAGTGAACTCATCAAAGAAAACAGTCAAAGAAGAAATCGGCTGCGGTTCCTTGCGGCTGATTCACACAAGCTGTTTTTCTCACAGCAGTGCCCACAGAGTCACGGGAGTTCTTTGTTTTGACACAGAAAAACGCACCCATGTTCCAGCGCATGGAGCCCTCATCACTGCCTCAGGAGATCATTGCTAACGCCAAAGCCCTGCCTTACCTCCAGCAGGACCCCGTTTCAGGCCTGTGAGTACAACCAAAGGGTCCACGGGACTACTGTCTGCCTCCCGCCACCACCGCAGGTCCAGAAATCATACTCTGAGCCGGTTCCTTTTCTTGAGGTTGACTATCTCAAAATGGCTGTCGGTAGGAGTTGAGAGGAAAGTCAATCAAGCTTGTGCAGTGCTGCAACCGGCATCGGAGACAGCAGACACAGCGAGAGGCTGGTTGCAGACGGTGTTGACTCCTGCTATAATACACTGGCAGCTCAGGTGGAGCGCTAGTGCGAGGGATTAGCATCTCTCAAAAGCTTAGTTGCCCCCCATGATAATTGAACATAAAGGGGAAAGAGAAGCAATAGTCACCGGAGTCTTCGCACGGGGCTGATAATTCCGGGGACACTATTTCTTGTCTCACTTGATTCTGCTGTCCTGTGGAGACGTATACACTGATGACCAGACTCAGGGGAGCAGTATATAGATTTTAAAATCAGTTATTTCTATTATATCTTATTCTAATGACCAAAAAGGACAGAAAAAAAAAATCAAAACCTTAATGGAAGAATTTCCAGCCCTTCTAAGTTCTGAGGTTCATCTGTTAGTCATAAATGATCTTTCATAGCATCCATGGTTCATTATGCCACTGTTTTCCTGTCATCACAAGGTGGGGGGTGGGGCCAAGAACACAGGCTCCCCTGCTCATTGGAAATGCAGGGATTCTTTTGTGATTGGGTCTAAGCAAGTCCTGCTTACAGAGCCACTATTCACTAAGAAGTAAGTTTCCCTGGTGATCAGGAACGTGATACCCAGGCTTTGGGAAGGAGACCTCGGTCAGAACACTGTGGAATTGCTCACCGTTAATTTCTTTCAGCCTGTGGTATTAGAGATCTGTTTTTGCGAAGCATTTTCTGAGTTCATAATCTGAGATCGTAATCTAAGAAATTTGGAAGAGAAGGACACGCGAAAGTTACCTTTACAAACAATTTGGTGTGAGTCCTTGGTCTATTAGTGGAAGGAGACCCCTTTGGCCCTGCATCTAGACCTGTTTTGTCTAGGATTTTCTACATAACTCAACATCCTGGGATCACTTCGGCTTTGCTCCCATGTGTTATTGATTCAGTAACTCACTGTTTTTAAATACTGATTAAAAAAAAATTGGCACAAGCAAGGGAGATACTGGGAACAGGACACAGTCCCCAGGGATACAAGTCTGGAAAAGGGAAACGATGAGAGGGATAGGTTGAATGTAAAAGGGTCAGCAGTTGTGATGTCGTGGGAAGGAAGCCACTTACCTAGTTTGAGAGCTTGGTGTGTGGCGAGGGGCGGGTAGAAACTGTCCTCAAGGAAGTAATATAGAGACCCAAAGGGCAAGCTCTTCATTCAGAGGTTATGAATGTGGTAAGTTAAGGCACCTAAGAACTGAACGGTTAGGGCTGATGCTGGGTTTGGAGAGCTCACGGTAGCCAGACTTAGAGGACATTCTAAGCCATGATAAGAAGTTAAATTTTTGTCTTAAAATAATGGGGCTTTATGTTTCAGAGTGGCAGGATTAGATTTGTGCTTTTCAAAACTCCATTTATCCAAGTCAGTGTAGACTTAATGGATGATATCATTCACTCGCTGGCCATGGTTACGGATGCTGTCCACGGCACTGTCTTGGACAACCAGGCTAGAAATAGTGAGACGTGGGGAGGCAAGATATTCAATGCGGAGAACACATAAGATATAGGAATAGGTTTGCTCTGTGGACGGGAGGAGGGCGAGGAATCAGAATGACCCGTGTGCTTCTGGCTTAAGACTTTGGGTGTAGGTTTTGCTACCGGCCGGTTCATTAGAATTATCTGTGTTTTGAGAGTCGGGCATTAAATATAGAGATTGCTCTGGGCTTTCGATGGTGACCAAGACAGACAGACAGCTCCCCTCAGCCCCCAACACACACAGTGAGTTTACATACGGGAAAGCCAGGCTTTAAGTAGGAAATGTGGTTTTCAAGTACAACTGCGATAAATTCCAGAAAGAGAAACGGTAGCCATGGCATGAGGACATGTAAGGAGTTCTGATGGATTATGAGATCAAGCACATTTTCTTAAGGAAATGACTGTTGGTAAGAATATGGGAGAGGCCATGCTCTGCATTATCCTAAAACTTAGAACCTTCTCAAGGTTTCTAAAATAAGTGATCACTCCGAGTTCTAATTATTCAACACCACAGAAGGTCTTCCCCAGCTATTGACGAGTCAGCACTCCTCCGTGGAGCTAGTGCCCTATACTTGCACTGTCCATCTCGCTCCCTTGGTTTTCAGGAGAAGGTACATGAATGGATGAAATCTAATGACTCCACGGGAGCTGTAAAACTCAGTTAACACTGTCACTGGCCGAGGGGCTCATCAGGTGATTCTCTGCTCTTCAAACCTTCTCCTTTAATGCTAATCTAATAAGATTTTACCTATAGATTATTTTAACATAATTGGCAATCCTTGCTCATCCCTCTAATTTTCTATGGGATGCTGAGTCCCCAGCAGTAGAGTATTATGAGACGGGCCTCCCTAGCGCAGGGCACTGACACTCGGAGAAAACAGTGTATCATCTTGTAGGCCCACAGCTTTCCACAGAGCTGCATGGCCCTGGCCTCTGTCCCTCTACCCCATAGTCACAGGGCTCATTTGTGTTCCTTGTTAGGACAATGAAATCCGTTACTACCCTGGTAGCAGTTAACGGCAACAGAAGCCAATTGCAGGAAAGGTTGGCTGTCCTGTTCTTCTAACCGGCACCATGTGGTTGTATAGGAATGGCTGAACCAAACTGCTTGATAGCAGTCTGCCATGCTACGCTCCGGACCTCTCTCTTGGTAGGCTTTGCGTTTGTCCCTACCTCATTGCCATTTAAGTCTCCTCCCACACAGTAATCAACCCAGAGGTCTTTGCTTCGCAACCACCGCCTCTGAAATCATCGTCTAGGTCATGAGCCAACAGGTACAGTGAGCAGCAAAGAGAAACCTTAAGTAAATATTCATGAAACTGAATTGGATGGAGTTGAGTCTAGCCATAGATGCTGGCACAATAAAGCCATTTTACTGAGAGTGGGGATTTTTTTTTTTTAAAGACCATGACTGCTTAATATTTAAACAAGCTGTTCACTCTTTAAACTCTGGCAGTTTTCTGCCCAATGGGGAAACTCAACAGAAACAGGTTTGCAATCTAACACTGGTCTTCCATATGGCTGAGTGTGACAAATGATGTCATTTGTCACAGATATGCTGGTCGCCAGCAGAATGATGAATGATTCCAAATGCAGGTTGAAAACACCAGTTTCTCTGTTTTCTTATGCTTTCTTAAACATCTTCTGTTATACGACCAGCCACCTGCAAGTCAATAGACTCACAGGCCAGCCAAGATCACAGGGTGCTGCCCTCGTAAGGAGGCGGTCTTAGAGGGGACAGGACTTGTTGGTGGAAGTTACGGGATGACTGTTCTCTGTCTCATCACCTCTGAATTTGACATTGCTTTTCAGGAGTGGTCGGAGTGGATACCCTTCAATAAGTCCACTCTCCCCCCAAGAAATATTCCAGTTGGCTTGTATGGACCCAGCTGATGACGGACAATTCCAGGAACAGCAATCTCTGGTGAATGAATGAGTATATGACCTCGGAGCATTTCCTTGGTTTCCTGATCCCTCTCACTCTTACTGTCAGCCTTTTCTTACCCAACTTCTCACGTTCACTGAGAATGCGCCCTCTTAACATTCTGTCTTCCCAAAGGGCCCTTCCTACCCTTCTTCGGGCCAAGCCTTTTTAATCTATCACATTTTGGAGGAAAAAAAATATGTATATAAAATCTTGCATCGGATAGCAAGCTTTAAGACAGTCTCATAGAATGAGCGGTACCTACCCGTATTGTGTGGTGTGTCACCAAGTGCTGGTTATAGGGATGCAGTAACGCCCCTAGCATCCTTGAGTGAGCCCCTCCTCTAACACTTGGCAGTCATTGTTGCAGCCCCTGTCCGCTAGGACATATACAAGACTTCACCGCTTGTGCTCTGTGTGGGTTTAGGCAGCTTCCTTCCCATCAGTTATAATTCTACAAGACCGCGCACATTCCGGAAAGCCCCTGAAGTCATTTTCCTGAGCCCAAGATAAATTTTTCATTGGTCTAGATGCTAAGATTTCTGAGAACCCTAATGAGTCAAGTCCAACCCTGGAGAAGAGAGTACCAGTTACAATTTTGGCTTTACCAAAGCAAAAGCAAAAAAAAACTAATTGCCACACTAATCAATTTTGCCATTGTTCCTAGTTTGGGAGTCAGGAGTCCCGAATTTCCTCCCAGGTTTAATTGGATAGAGCAAGGCAAATCTGGCTTTTGCAAATGTCTATACAGACAGACGGTGTGAAGTGAGCTGAGCCTCGCTACTTTACGATTCCTCAGTGACTTGTTTTCCCCTTTGTCTCAGCACCGTCTTGCCACAACTATACATTCCAGAGCCATGCCAAGTCGAGTGTGTGTGTGTAAGAGAGAAAGGGAAGGAGAGAGAGAAATGGAGTAGGTTCTCCACAGAGAGGAGTAGCTCAACTGGATAATTCTGTGGTTGCTGAGACAGAGGATCATGCATAGCTGTACTGGGGAGACAGCAAGGTCAGATACCCCAGGAATACTGAACAACTGCCCAAGGATGTTCCTGATGGGGTAGGTAGGGCGTCTCACAATGATTCCCCCCTCCCCTCCGAGGAACTGTGTTAGCACTAAGATCTAGGGATGAAGTTGGTATGGAGATTCCAAAAATCCCTCTCATCACTTTATCTACCTTGCCAACCTAGTTGACAGGTGCGGTAAGAAAAATCTCACTAATGCGTCTTTTCTTCCCCCAGGAGCACTTTACTACCTCATCATGTCTTTGCGCTTCCCCCAGGCTGAGCAGTAGTGCCAGGACCTTTCAGATTTGTGTTCATCTTGTCGGTGCTGGTGTCTGTAATTTAACTCAGGTGTCAGCCATGCAACACGCTCACCACTGTGTACTTCTGCCCGTCCCTCTGGGCCCCTCCCTGTTCCATGTCCTGAGGCGTGGCCATGATTTGTGTATGTGCGTATGGAGTTTGTCTCACACCGCCTCTGATGCCTGTAGACTTCAGTGTCATTACTGCATCTGTTTGGAGTTGGAACTGTGTGCCGCATTAATGCACGCACTACAAATGCCATGGCTTCCTCAAGTGCACGTACCACATGCCCTGGGGGGGTCCTCTTCCCGGCCACACCAGGCACCCCTTCTTTTGAGCACTGACCTACTCATATGCCCACATTTTAGGGTATAAATACCTAAGTGTAAATGACATTTTGTTCTCTGGAGTAATCTCCAGATGTCAAAGATGTTCTTTGATCTCTGTGTAGCTCCTGGAAGCAGTGCCATAACTGATACAGTGACGCAAGTTATCTGCATGGTAAACTCACATTCTTTAACCAGGAAAATGACAGTTTGAGAGAAAATAAAAAACTTGCCTAGCCAGTCTTTAGGAGAGGCACCTTTCAGTACATAACATCGGCTACATTTGGCTGATAAACAATTTGAAATGTTATGAGTCCAAAGGAATGTCATAATTATAAAATAAATATATAAAAATTCTTTGGATATATTGAGTTAAATACCATGTGTAACTGAAAAGTTTTCTACTGATCACATGTCTAATCACAGAAGTAGTTTGCTTTCTATTCCTATTAGTTATTAGATAAGGTTACCCACCACATTTTTGGATGGCTCTAGTTATAAAAAAAAAATTACCTAATAAATTCATAATATATTTTCTCTTAGATAACTAGCAACTTTTTTCTGAATTCCGGTTTTTATGTAACTGATAAGAGGATTCTTCGAAGAATAAACACAACAGTAACACCTATCAGGAAATATACTTCACAGGTGTAAAGTATCTGATGAGCATAATTGTTTCTTTGATAAAGCTATAATACCTGAAGCATTGTCTCAAAGATAGCCTCTGCCTCTTCATCCCAGTCAGAGCCTTCTGTTTGGGACATCTGGCAGTGCACACACACACATCTACAACTAGGGCCTCAAACATCAGTCTCTCTTCCAAAAGCCATTCTTACAATGGAGGCTAAGTCAGCCCCTGGAGATAAGAGGCGTCCAGATGGAACCAAGTCCCACAAGCTTGGCTGTGTGTTTATTTCCAGGAGCCAGAGGTTAGTGAATTAAAAAGTGTGCAGTCCTCTAACCATGGCATCTACCTTCCTCCGGACACCCAGGAGCATGCGGGATCTGGGAGGGCGTCCTCTATGCCACGTCTGACTATGGATCCCCAGGTAAAACTCAAAACACCATGTACTCTATGCAGTGGCATCCCGGGCTTTATTAAGTGGGTTATGAGATACCAGGTAAGCCCTGGACTTTCCCCTACCCCTTATTTTCAAGCAAAACCTGGCTCGTGGACCATCTCTGAAATAGTCTTCTCTGTATTGTACTTTCAATAAATCCCTGCCGCTAAAAGTCTAGTCCAAAATCTGCACCGAGATAAGCATTCTCGGGACCCAACCAGCCCGACATTTTCCGCTCTGTACCCTCCCGCCCCTCTCTCCTTGCCCGGCCCTTTCGGCACGTACGAGTTGTCTGTACACTGCTCTCTGTCGGGACTGTCCTAACAGGTCCAGGCCACGCCTCATTTCTTGTCTGTTTTCTCGGCTTCTCTGTCTGTCTTACATCAAGTTCCAACAGAGGCAAGGAGATGTTGTGGATTTGTTCTAACACCTGTGGCGATCCAAACCGCCAGATTTTGGGGGGATGGGAGGCTAGGGTAGGGGTGATGGCCGGAGGGTGGTACTTTCTTAGTGGGTAAGTTGCAAACTTTCCTTGGCTAGGGGGCTACAGAGCAGAGCCATATCTATTAAAAAAAAAAAAAAGACTGAAAGAGAAGACCATGCTTCCCTCAGGATGTAGCCTTTGTACAATTGTTGCTCACTATTTACAGCAGGTCCTGACTGAAGCCCTATTGTAGGTAGTTCTGTGAGACACTTAACACGGTGCCTCCTCATGTTCTGCATAGTTAGTACACCCATCTGCTTTATTCATAAAAACAAGGAGACAATCCAGGCCACCCTTAGTGACTGTCAGCTGACGTAGGACACTTATTCCTGATTAACCTCTATAGCCAAGGTCTTTGCAAGAGGGGTTTAAGGGAGGGATCAATTTCCAGGGGTTGTAGCTCATAAGAGTTTCAGTCCCACATCTAGATTTTCAGACCCTTTCAATAATTAATCTAGACCTTCTCTTCCTCTGGGTTTTTTTTTTTTTTCTTTACAGGTGGTAACAGACCCTAGCTCTATGCGACGTTCATTTTCTACAATTCGGGATAAGCGTTCAAATTCCTCGTGGTTGGAGGAGTTCTCCATGGAGCGTAGCAGCGAAAACACCTACAAGTCACGGCGTAGAAGTTACCACTCCTCCCTGCGGCTGTCAGCCCACCGCCTGAATTCTGACTCTGGTGAGAGGGCCGTCTTTAGCATCTGCCTCTTTTATTGCCAACTGACGGACTTTTTTTTTTTTTGCAAGTATCAGAAATGACTGGACCACAACTCAGATAAAGATCAGGGATTAAGGATGTGAAGGAGGGGCTGGGAAGATAGGTCAGTGGGTAAAGAGCTCGCTGTGCACATGTGAGGGCGGGTGTCAAATCCCTAGAACTTACGCACAGCTGGGGCACAGGAGTCCTTATCTGTGATGCCAGCGTTCCTCTGGCAAGAGGATCCTGCTTCTCGGGTGTTTGAAGCTGCTGCCAGTAAAGAGATACTGTCTCAAACACGGTGCAAAGCCAAGCCCAACCCCTCTGGCCTGCACATGCACACTGTGCTCACCCCTCAAATACACAAACTGAAAGACGAATGCTCTGAGTTATCCGGTAACAGACGCAGAGCCCTGTGTTCATCACAACTGCCAATGGCATTAATCAGTTTTCAGTTAACCTTCTACAAAACCACCAAGATCCCATAGGAAAGTAGTAGAAGCCACACACACATACATACACACACATACACACCCCGAAAAGTGCTGAGCTCTGCCACCGGCTCCGGTTCTGCCCGCAGTAGTACCTGGAATTGTCTCATCTAACACGTCTCTCTGTGCTGTCCTGACTTTTTAAACGTTAGAAATCGTGAGTCTCATTCCGCCTACATTACCAGGTGTAGGAATCAAACTTGAAAACCAGTGATCTTCCCCATAGTGAGAGCCAGTAAGTGGCAGCATTAAGACTAGAATGGAGAACCCTAAAGTTAAATCTCAGTTATCCTCATCCTAACGTTATGGTAGATGTGCCACTGTTTCGCTGGCAGAACCATCTCGGAGCCATCTTCTCACGATCCATGTGCAGGACACAGATAATTCCTGAGCCGCACTGCTCTCGCTGGCAGACACTGTTTACCAGATCTGGCATAACAGGAAACAGAGAACACACTGCACACATGGACGTGTGTCTTCTCAGTGATACCTTGCAGACTGACTTGCTCACAAAAGAGGAAACATTCTACCTCTTCTCTCCCGTTTGCCTTTCAAGTCCTCTGTTGATCTGCCTGGAGAGGCCAGGCTACTTCGGTCAGCTCAGGAGGCTGGAAAACCTAAGGTCACAGTGACAGTGTCTGGTGGGGATTTCCTTCTTGGTTTATGGGTGGCAATCTTCTCACATGGCCCTTATAGGGTGGATGGCAGGGACAGGAAACAAAGCTATCTCTGGGCACCCATTCCATCCTGAGAAGCCTGCTCTCCTATGGTTATCTCCCTATGGTTATCTCCCAAAGGCTGTTTGTCTTGTCACCATTCCATGGAGGTTTGGATCCAATACTGAACTTTGAAAGGACGCAATCAGTTCACAGTGGCTCAATCCTGAACGAGCTGAGTCATGATAATGGGTTGCTTTTGTTGCATCTCACAGGCCACAAGTCCGACGCTCACCGCTCGGGAGGCAGGGAGAGAGGACGATCCAAAGAGCGAAAGCATCTTCTCTCTCCCGATGTCTCCCGCTGCAATTCAGAGGAGCGAGGGACCCAAGCTGACTGGGAGTCCCCGGAGCGTCGCCAGTCCAGGTCGCCCAGCGAGGGAAGGTCACAGACCCCCAACAGACAGGTGAATATGGACAAGTTGAGCCTCTAGCAGGTCAGGGAAGAAGGGTGCTGTACCAAGAGGGCCTCCCATGGCCTCATGGAGGCCTCTGGGAGCACAGCCCCTATGTTCATAAGAAAGAACTACTGTACACACAGAGGAGCTTGGCTGTTCCGTGCTTTCAGATTCAGAAGTGAGTCCATGCCTGTCCTCAGAATCCAGATGTACAGATTCAGCTAAATTTAGGGAAGAAAGATGGTCATTCAGCCAAAAAGGTTTGACTCTGGCGTGATCTTTAGTATTAGCTGCAATGAAGACTCATCCCTCAAGCCAGGATTAGACAGCTCGGCTTAAGTTTACCTACTGTGCAGCCATCTCAAGAGAAGGAGCATGTCTCACCACCCCACCCTTTGCTAAATTCCCAGACCATGCCTAAGAAATACCAGCTATGTGACAGTATTCCTGCTCGTATCACCCTTCTCCCCCAGCCCTATCGAAGTTCCTGGGGTCCAGAGGGGAAACTCATTTGATTGGACATGATCAGTGAGGCACAGGAGAGCTGCTAAGGCAGTTTTGAGACAGGAACAGTCAAGAACTATACCTAGGGAACAGTGGTTTCCAAATTGCCCCAGAGTTTGCTAGGTTCCTGGGACCATAAGGAATCCAAGGAGGCTTGCTTAACAATCAAACCCACAACTCTGCACATGAAAGGGTCCCACCCCGGAAGAATCTCAGCAGGTGGCTCCCAGGTTTCACACACCTTAAGAGACCCGTGCTGGGATCCCTGTTCTGCCACCACCTGGGCTCAGGTACCATCAGGAATAGGTGAGGACAGCTAAGGCTCCAGACAACAGGTGGCCTGTGGGGCCTGGAAGCTGAGCAAGGGCAGGGAGCCACTGCTGACGGAAAGAGGAGGAAAGGGAACTAATTGGCTTTTTCTTAGAACTCATTTCCTAAAACCGCTCCCCAGACAGCGACCGTGAGCATTCACTCACCTTTCGGGGAGTTGTTTTGCCTAGAACTTTACAGATTCCTGTATGAGCCTGTTGTATACAGTTTCATTTCCTGTCTAGCCACGCGGGTGTTTTATGGTCGCAGCTATGAGTAGGTTAGAACACATACATGCCCGGGTCTACCCCCACATCCCTGCACTAGTAGTTGAACTTGATTTCCAGGGATTTGTCTACACTGCCATGCTCTAGTCTGGATGGCCAGCTAATTCTCTACTGACTTGAACCCTGACTCTTTGAAGGGTATGAGTAGAACAGGGCACTGCCTTTTTAGACCAGTACAGACTCAGAGAGCCTTCCTCATGGGGAGTTTGGGACCTTAAGAGGGCCCCAAGTGGAGGTGCCACTGTGCCCAATCTTATCTGTCGTGTTTCTCCTGTGATGCAGGGCACTGGGTCCCTGAGTGAGAGCTCCATTCCCTCCATCTCTGACACCAGCACCCCTAGACGGAGTCGTCGCCAGCTCCCACCTGTGCCACCAAAGCCTCGGCCCCTGCTCTCCTACAGCTCCCTGATGAGACATACTGGCGGCATCTCTCCGCCTCCCGACGGGAGTGGCGGTGGGTCCCCGCTGGCCTCTCAAGCCCTGGAGAGCAACAGCGCTTGCCTGACCGAGTCTTCCAACTCCTTGCACCCACAGCAGGGCCAGCACCCTTCCCCGCAGCACTACATCTCCGAGCCCTACCTGGCCCTCCATGAAGACTCCCACGCCTCAGACTGTGGCGAGGAGGAGACGCTCACCTTCGAGGCAGCTGTGGCTACTAGCTTGGGCCGGTCCAACACCATTGGCTCTGCCCCACCCCTGCGGCACAGCTGGCAGATGCCTAATGGGCACTACCGGCGGCGGAGGCGTGGGGGGCCCGGGCCCGGCATGATGTGTGGAGCAGTCAGTGATCTCCTGAGTGACACGGAAGAAGATGATAAGTGCTAGAGGCTGCCATCCCCTCCGATGCATGCTCTTCTCTCGCGGGGAGAAAACCTAGACCAAATTGGGAAGCCAGTGCGGCCCCGGGGGGGGGGGAGGAAGAGGGAGGAAGGACGCCATGCATCCTCGAAGACGAGGAAGTAGAAGACAGATGGAAAATCAGTCAAACCCACCAAAATTGTGTTATTTCCCTTTGCAAGATGGGCACTGCCATAGTCCTGCCTCTTTGCTGGGGAAAGAAAATGCAGGAACGTGGGAGGTTATTCCCATGGGAGAAGGGACACGAAGGTGGCTTGGCTTCCCTTGTCCCTTCCCACTTTTCTATAATCTGCAGCGGGGTCTGGCCAACCTGTGTCGAAGCTCATTGCCCTGAGCAGCCGGGAAGACTTCCCTGCATCTTAACTGGGACGAGGAGTGGAGACAGGAGGAGAGGAATCTCCACAACAGCGCTTTGGCTGCCTCCAGGCAACTGCAGCAGCATCTCATGCATTATCTTGGGGCTCGCTCCCCCCAAAGAGACACATGCTAAGTCAGGAGCACTAGATGCTGATGGGAGAAAGGAGGGAGGGAGAGAGAGAAGGGCCGGAGAAGAAGGGCCCAAGGTGCTGTGGCAACAGCAGCAAGGGCTGGTCTGGGTGAGAAAAGCCATAGCCCAGCAGCCGGTACCACAGAGGTGAGGGCCAAAGAAACAGAACTGGAGATGCTGGCGGGAACAGTCCTAGACTCTGAGGTCTGTCACCCACACAGCAGGTGCTGTGGGAGGTAGGCTAGGTAAGGAAGTTCCCCAGGACCCACAGGTGCCTGTAGCTCTGGTAAGGGTAATATTACCTCCAATAGCCAGGGCATCAACCCCAGTAGGGTTAAGCCACAGTGTGGAGATCTCATGCAGTTCTCAGTCTTGGCCCTTTAAATACTAGTAAGAGAGAACCCCCCAGTGGGAGGGGCAGATGGTAGGGGGAGACCTAAGGGACTCTAGGCAGACTCAGTTTTCCAACCAACACAGGCGGAACTCAGTATTGGTGACAGGGCTGTGACCACAGTGGGCTGGAGGCATCAGGCCTCTGTCAAGCAGCAAGGCTAGTGCTAAGCCAAGCCCAGAATGGTCACATAGCAGCAGTTAACTCTTCCCTGCCACTCCCCCAAATGGACAGGGAACACGTATCTTAGGGGGAGGGGAGAGGTCAGTTAATGAGGATGTTTTAAGGTAATTAGTAACTATACCTCAGCTTGGACCTGGGCTGCTGCTTTTAGTAAAATAGGCTTTATGAGGCCCCCAACATGCTCTGAATGTTCCTGGCTGGGGCTGGGTTTCATCCCTCCCCAGAGTAAAGGATAGGTAGAAGACAGCCTCAGGCCACGAAGTCATTCCTAATCCCCCAAAACAGAAGCATCTCCTGTCACTTCCATCAATAACACAGCAGAGAGCTCCATTCTGTGGGACACATTACCCTGTAAGCCCCCCTCACGTATCATCGGAGTAGGACCTTGGGCTGGACTGCCGTCTCTAGCCTTTGCACAGGACCCTCTCCACGGAGACTTGAGGACATCACATCGGAAGCTCGGTGGGTTGAGTCTTTATCCTCTTCCAGCCTAGGCAGAGTCCTTTTCCTTGTCTTATGAAGTTATTTCTTTCTGTTCTGCTGTCCCGTTCTTCCCAGCCCCGGGCTGACACGGGCATGAGGCCCGGCAGCGTCAGCCCTGAAAAGCCAAGCTCATTCATTTGCCACAGCTCTGCCTTCTCTTTTTGAGTATCGACAGAGATCTTCATGAACCACGGTCAGTCCCAAACCAAAGTCGTCCCAGGACAGGCGACCAATGAGGGCGAACGTGATTGTTACGTAAGACTGATGCTGGGCCTCTTTGTGCACACAAAATTGCTTTCCTCTTCCCCGGACATGCAGCTTTCCTTAGGGGAAGCCTGCGACGACGGGGTGGCCGTTCTGAGCCAACAAGCCTGCTGGATAGAGTTTAGAGAAAGCCAGTTGCAGAGCTATGTCAGCGCCATCCCAGGAGTGGGAGAACTGAGCTTGCAGCGGCCATGTGGAATAGTATTATCACTAAATTTATTATGCCTAAGTCTTCCCACACTCCTTGAACACACATGCGTGTGTGTGTGTGCACGCACGCACGCACACTCTAAATGAAGCATTGTAAAGTTTTAAAGTACTGTAGATGTGGTCATGTGACCGGCCAGCTGGTTTTTCCTAGCACTGGTGTAATTATAATCGTATTTCTTTATTCAACTTCCCTTGGGTTTCTTTTCCCTCGAACAACGCTTACCCTTCTCTAAGACCAGAACGTAAAAGAATTTGTGTTAAGTCTTAACATAAGCTCTGGTTTCCTATTGACTCCTAATAAACTCGGTAACCAGGCTTCTCCTTGTAGCTGACCGGGGCTTTCCTTCCTATGTATCAGAGTCTGTCTCTCTTTCTTTAAAAGGAAGCTGTTTTCTCAAAGCCCGTGCTCCTCTTAGCATCTTCTGGTATAGAGCATCATTATTTGGGCACAAAAAGTCGTCTTGCAGAACTCTTTAGTCAGGTGTGTCATTGCCTCAAACCAAGAGAGGGCGCCAGGGAAAGGGAGGTGGAGTTACTGCATTTGTGTCTGGGCGTACCTTTTCTCCTGAGGTTCCAGTCACATCCTACCTTTCCAACTACGAGAGTACAGCTCCTTCAGTAGGAGGCTCTGGCCACGGTGCCCTGTATGTCAGGAAAATGGCCTGCCCATGAAGGGATGGCACCCTTCATTGTCCAGTTTCCCAGGGAGGGGGTGGGGAGTAAAGACGGTAATTCTAGCTGCGGAATCTCTACTTCCTGTAGACTCCACTTCTACTTCCTGCTTGTTCCCCACACTAAGGGCGAAGCCACGCGACGAATACTCCCACATTCCGGCCTTCGGCCAGCATATCCCCTGCCCACATACATGCATACCCCACCACCGATTGTGTATGTGAACTGGAGTGTCCCCTGGTCTTCCATACCAGGCTTTGTTTTGCTGCGTGTTAGCGTATCTTGAGATGGTTAAACCTAAGCTGACGTGATGGAGTTACTGCCTCTGCCATGCTGTTAGGGAATGCTTCCTTCTAAGGAAGCATCGTTGGGAGCTCTCCAGGTGATCTTCACAAGACCATTTCAGAAGAAGTGCCAAGAGCGCAGGCAACACCCATGTACTTAAGGAGAGCTCCCTACAGAGGAACTGGGTCTCTTTGGCATAGCGCAACAAAATTTCCCAGTAATTTTAGTTTTTAAACATCTTGACTTGTCATTACATCTCTTTCTGAAGCCTGCAGTGTATATTTCAGTTTTGGACAGAGTGTTTAGGTGGGTGGAACAGGGAGACGTTGGGAACTTCATTTTTCAGCTTGGTTATAATCTTGGAAAAGTTGAGGTTATATGTAAAGAGAAGGTGGACAGCAGAAAGGAAGCAGATTGTCTCCCAACGTGCAGAGATTTTTCTAAGACTTGAAAGAACTTTCACAGAAGTTTTCATTATAACAGTGTCTTGTCTGTTATGTTTTAAAATACCTACGTCCCACCATCCCCAAGGCCTGAGGCTAATGAGGCAAACAGGCCCATTCCTTGGGGAGGACTCTCTGTCCCACCCAGCCTGCATCCTTCCCTCCTGGCTCCCAGAGCATTGCATGCTGTCCAGAAAGAGGAAGGCAGGAGGAGGTCAGGTGGCCCTTTGCAAGTGGCTGGGTCACACTGTGATGGATTAACACAGATCAGGACCCCTAAGGAATCAGGTTCAGTTCGGATGACTTATCTTTAAATATCTCCACATAGAGGCTCTTCCTTTAGCAAAAGCCAAACGAAATTAACTTAGGGGTTCTGACCTAACTTTTCCATGAACGTGATGAAAGGCAGCCCCACGTTATTAAGGTCTGTCGGTACCAGTGGCCTTTTGCAATTTTTCCTCTCTGAACTACCCAGAACATCCTAGCCATGTCTGACCCAAACAGACCTTCTCCACTGGACAAAGACTGCTAGGGTGTTTTGTCAGCTGTCTCGGGCCACACCCATAGCATAGATGTACTACATGGGGGCAAATGTCTGCAAAAAAATCTATTTGCTTTCTGGCAGCCATCTTTTCACTTCCTTGGCTCTTTCTGGTATTTTGATTCTTTTTCCCCCATAATTGATTTGACCTCTGTCCTAGAGAGGTCACACTACACCGAGAACAACAAATTTACAAATTGTTCCAACCTATCCCAAGGGCCTAGAAAGCATTTCTGGGCAGAGTTCAAGTCAGCTTATTCAATGGAGACTCCCAGTAAAGGCTAATATGGTTTCTGGTAAGGTCTGGGGGCCCACCTGCACACGCCTATCATGCTATGCATTGTGTGTGTGTGTGGGGGGGGGGTGTTAGTGTCCTGACATTCGAAATGCAAACAGAGACTTGTTAATAAGCCATGGTACTACTATGTAAATACATTCTTGAGTTTCAAGCTCTTATTTACGGAGTTTGGAAAGAGTTGGGTAGATAACGTAGAAGTATTGAGATTAATGTTTAGTTTTATCTGTTTGGTAGGTTTTGTTTGATTGAATATCCACGGATTTTGTAACAGGCCAGCTTCTAGGACAGCAAAGAAGGATAAATCTGTTCTATGGTGTTCTGAACCTTTTTTTTTTTCCTAAATCAATCATTAATGCTATGATAATGGAGTCAAAAATCTGAAGTTACTGTCGTCTCCTGTCTCTATCCCTGCCCCTTACTCTTCTGTCTTGTTAAGTGACCTTGGACTCCTGTCTCTACATATTCTGCCTCTCCTACTTCAAAGGTCTAAAAAATATAACCTTAGATTTATGAAAAAACTACCTTCCCCACCGAATTCATCAAAGTCAAGGAAATTATGAGATACAGGATTTTCAGAATATCCTTAACCAAAAAAAAAAAAATGCAAAATGCATTCCTCCATGAGAAGATAGCAACCTGGTACATGAGCATCATAGGAAGCTGAATATAATGAGTTCTATTCAGGCTTCACAACGTATTTGCGCCTTCAGCAAGGATATCCCAACTATTTTCTTTCCCTTGTTAGGAAAGTTGAAATTCTTGGATACTTGGCTAGTTCACGCGTGTGTTGAGCACTTGTAAGTTAATAATGCATAAAGCACTTAAGTCTCCACAAGTCAATTTGGAAAAGCCTTCATTCATTACATCCCACCTAGGACTTGGGAAATTCTTGGTATTTCCTATAAGCACTGAATCTATTTAAGGAAACCTCCATCTTAACGGGAACTGAGACCAAGCTTTGCTTTGCTCTTGCCTTCTGCTTTTCCTCTTCATGTTAGCACTCTTTTTTTTTAATTTCAGGATATTTTCACTAATCAGGAAAGATGAGTTTTCCTTCAACAAATTTCCTAGCATCATCTTTTCTTTGTAGACACTTAAGTCAGGGAGCAAATAACCACAAACCAGCACAGGGGACCTTTGCCTCGGCATCCTCCCCAGCCTGGGTTGGAAATCTGAGTGAATCTTATCTCTCTTTTTCCCTGAAAACTTTCCAGAGATAAGAGTAGGCTGCTGTTCTTTATATCCTATGAAGGAGATATTTGAACTTGGCCCAGATAGTTCCATCACTTCCTCTTTGCTTACCTCAGATGATGTTCCCCCAAACCGGAAAGGAGACATCAGCATCGTCTGACTTCGACATATCTCTGGGCCGTGTCTTTTCTTTTCAGCATTCTGATGTCTTATGGGCAGTGGCCTATGATGCCCGAGAACCAATGCTTAACGCAGTTCTATCAAGGATACTTCTGAGATGACCAAGGAAAACACTAATGTGTCAAAGTGCCATTAATCAATTTTTAAAATAACAGTAATATGAAACGAGGGCTAAATAATGTAATCTAACTGCCAATTAAAGTACAGAGTAGTTCTGGTCTTAGTCACATTTGATGTGAAGTTATAGACCACTAAGCAGATCCCGGCGGGGTTAGTGGAAACACAGCATTGCGTTTTAATGGCTACAATAGGGGCATATACTTAGCCTGCAGGTTGAACCTTAGTGTTTTTCTATCCTGGCGTTTTGTGAACAATCCAAAATTTCTACAAAGCCACCCTAAGTGCTGCAATTGCAGAGGAACTTCCCTCTTGATGATGTTAGAAAGCAGTCCAAGTCCATTCACACTGAGTCCAGGATTTGAAATTCACCCAGAAAAGCCAGCAGAGGAGAAACACTTAATGCACCATGTATGTTTGACATTTCAAACCTGGGACGAGTGAGTACAGAGAAAGCCACACTACTGAACTAAGACAAGTTGGTGTGGAAGATAGAAGAAGTCCCAGAAGGGGACGGGCTTAAAGACGTTTAACTTTGGATCCTACTTTTTACTTAGATTTGGGGTAAACGCTTTAGCATGATATTGGATTCAGAGGGGTTGCATTTGTCAAGTGACTTGAATCCTCAGAGGATTAGTAGATTCCTGAACATCCTTTCCAAACCTGACAGATGGGGGAAACAAGCAGCCCAAAGACAATCTATGACTTTAGTAACCCATAGAGTAATGCCAGTATTGGAGAGGGAGCATTACCCTTACCAGTGGCATACGTGCTATAGGAGGAGGAAGGAGCCAGTAACTGGGATAGGAGGTATATGGGGAATAGATTTCAAATGGCAAGGTGCACTGGTACTAACCCCAAAGGCCAGCATTGTGAGAAGGGGATAACAGGGTATCCAGGTCAGCCCCTCTGTCCTTTGGGACCCAAGGACAGGCCTTGATTTGATCTCAGATCAGAAGATGAGCATGTAGGATGGGATCAAGAGGGAAATTGGGTGCTCTGCCTCAGGTTGTAAAAAATGCTGCCACCCACGTTATCAAACATGTGAGTCAAACCCACGAGACGCCCCCTAAAGGGCAGAATCCATTGGGGTGGATCAGCCTGATACTCCTGCAGTCATGGTAATTGAATGGCAGCCAATGCTGGGCCCACCCAGAGTGTTGGTGCATCTCACCTAACGCCAGAGTTCAGCAGTGCATGTTGATCAGGTGGATATCCTGTAATATAAATGCTCGTTTGGATCCAAAAGGAAAACCATTAAAAACGAAAGATGAACAACTTTATTGTTGGGGGTGGGGGTCAAGGAAAAGTAAATAAAACCTTGTTGTAAAGAATTAACTGGCCTGATTCCCCTCACTTCTCTTGTCTTTGCTCTTGCTGATGAAGTAGTTTGGGGACCAAAGCCTGGCTAGGATGTGGGTAGGTGGGGGCGGGGGGGGGCAGCAGGCTCAGTAGTCAACACAAGTCAGAGTCTGTTTAGCCCAGTTGTAAGTACTTCCGGTCCTGGGAAGTTTGTTTGTTTAATTAAAAATGACCTTTGCCTTGGAAGAAAATAAATGGGTTGTTCTACAAACTAATTCTGAGGGATAGAAGGAGAGAGGCAGAGACACCACGCGTGAGCACAACCAAGTTTCTAGCCAGGGGAATATTCTATCAGGCGAAGAGTTTAGCAGAGCAGGCAGCAGACATATGGAACCATGGACTTCACCAGAAAACTATGAAGAGCCTCCATTTGGAAAGAGGAAGAAGACTGCAGAACTAACTCGCTGCCAGCCTCAGGAGGGAGCTGACTCCTTCCTCCCCATGGCTCTGAGACACCGCTCTCTCATCGTTCCTCCAGCGCACATTACTTTTAACTCGGGAGCAGTAGCTTTCTGAATGAATCGGGGAGGGCATGGTCTTGCATCCATGCGCCCATCTGATTCTCCATTCTAAGAGATTCTGTCTCCTAGAACCTTTCTAGGAGACGTTCTAGAACAGTTCTAGAAGCGTCTCTCATTCCCTGGGAAAACGTCTTCTTCCAATCCTAAATTTAGTATCTAAATTGAAATAATTCTGTTTTTGGTGGGCTAGAAATCAGCTTTTCAGCTTACGTTTCTGTATTTTGGTCAGAGATTTTTTTTTTTTTTTAAGTCTTGAGAAACAAGATTTTATTACATAAGACCTTTTCTTATGGTCAAACCTTTAAGAAAATGTGACGTGAAGTCATCCATCCAGGCTCTGGAGGCTGGCGGGGAAGCCTGTACGCTCGTAAACAACTTTTTCTTCCCCCAATCATATTCTTCTATTGATTCAATCACGATCTGAACTGAAAACAAGTTTGTCAGCCTGTTACCTCTTAGCGTAATGATGAGACGGTGTGTTCTTCAACAGAAATAGATTTGTGAGGAGGTTATCTGAGTTGGTGGGTTCCCCCCCTCCCAGGTTCCTGCTAATCTAGAACTCAAGTCAACATCCTCTCACGGGCTAAAGATACAATGAGATACACATGAAGAATAGATGCTATTCTAAATTAGTGCGATATTCCGCGCGATCGTCTGAGCTTTCAGCGGTCACATTCACATGCTTTGTCCTAACTTCATACACTGCTTCTGGACTGTTACAGCCTGACTTGACTTACACGCCATGTTCCTTTTGCTACAGACCCACGATAATTTCCAAACCAAAGTCCCTTAAATATTTAAGCACCTAATGTGGTGTGGCATACCTCTAGTCCCAATACTCAGGAGTTCGAGGCAAGAAGACCCAGAAATTTGTAGCCAGCCTGGGCTACGAGTGAGATCCTGACTTTAGAAACAAACCAACTAGAGCAAAACATACTCACAAAATACTGAGGCATATGTGACATACAAGTCCCATATGCATATGGCTGTAGGACGCCTTAAACACAAGAAGCAACAAAAGAAGGGGAAAGGGGAAAGAATAGAGACTATGAGGGCAGTGCCCAGAGACCCCACACAGTGCAAACCTGGGCAACAGCATTCCTTTACTCTGTGTCCTTGGACAAACCCCTTGGCTGTCCCTCTGCCATCTTTAAAAGTAAATAAGAATAGTAACTACCTCAAAGAGTGGCTGTTCCGAGTAAGCTGTTGATGTTACATATCAAGAGAATGGCCAGGTACCCTCCATTGTCATGATGCTCCCTCCCTCCTTCACCACCACATAGAGAGGCTTCCCTCAAACCCAGCATCCCTATGAGCTGCACCGCTCAGGATCACATTCCAGCCAGAAGAGGGTGCTGGGTGGGCATTTCCTTTCTGTTAATGTAATAAATGCAAAGGACAATTCAATCCTCAGACACATTTCTATGAAAAGGCAAATAAAAGAGCTTTTTAAAGGCAAGCAAATCATAATTATGTAACTAATTTTAAAAACACTCCCTCCATTCTTGTCTTAGAAAGAAGCTCCAATTTGCTTATTCTCCACTTCTAATTTCCATTTTCATTTCTTATCAAAATGGGAGAAACACTAGTGGGAGATAGTAATTGTAAAAGTAGCAATAAAGTTAATGGCAACATTAAAAAACACTGTACACATAAACAGCAATACTCAAGGCAATTTAAAATGTCAGACAATGCACACTTAACAGCACATGTGACGAACTATAAATCTCGGGTCAATAGCCTGACCTTTTTTTTTTTTTTCACTCCATAAAAAAAAACAAAAAAAAGAGGAATGCACGGTGATATACCTATAATCCTAGCTCTAGGGAGGCTGAGGCAGGAATACTGTAAGTTCGAGGCCAGTCCAGGCTACCTAGTTTAGGACCAGTACAGGATACACAGCAACAGCCCATCTCAACTTTCCATTTCCCCCACCTACCATCCCCACGCCCACCCCCATAAAGAGGAAATAAAGGAATCCTCTTTTAAAAGACCATCCATAGGTGAACCGTAAAAAAAAATGATTATAAGGCAGCAATTTTAGAACTAAATCAGGTCTTCACTGCTTCCTAGGAGACTGCCAAAGGCGTATTCGGCATGCCACAGGAGAAGCATGTGAGTCCGTCCAGGGAGAGGATTCCAGTGCCTCGGGACATTGCTTCCCGCCTCTTTCCACTCAACATGTAAAACCATTTCTGTCTATATAAACAACGTAACGCACATAGGAACCATAGACCCCAGAACACTTGAGCAAGAGAGAGGCTAGACGGCATCCGTGGCCCGGACTATTTCCCCTCGCACGAAAGATGTGAGATGAGAGCGCTTGTTACATTTTCCAGCAATCGAGGACGTCTCCCCTTGGCTGCAGTTCAAAAGAGAACCAACCATCCGAAAGAGAAACACATGAGAAGGGCCTTTTGCAAATGTGTCCAAGAGACGCCTTTGTCATTTTATCGAAGCTGTGGCCCACCACCCTTGAAGAAGGGAAATCAAAATCTCGAGCTGTTCATATCTTCCAGCCTCACTGTTTATAAGCCGTATAACGGGTGCAGGAAAAACAAGGTAAAACCAGCCATTAAATGGACCTACCTGCATCAGAGTTCAGTGGGAGAGCTGGGACCAAATAGAGCAAATCCGGGTTGATTTCTTGACATAGTAGAAACACGGTTTGGCTCCGCCCCCAAATCAGATGTCTTGATGCAGTTGTAGGTAGCTGCTGTGAAACAGAAAATGTGGCTAGTAAAGATGCTGGTATATGGTAGTAGGTTAACCTCTACTGTGCATTTCATAGTGAGACAGATATATGATGCACCCTCTGATTCTTGATTTTTACAAATGCACAATGTGGATAACAAGACCAACCTTGCATGGTTCTCTTTAGGACCAGAGATCATGCACACTGAGTACCAGTACAATACCAGCCATATTGTAAGCATTCACTAAACCCTGACTGCTGCTACGAGCAGTCCAGCTACTCATTCATCATGTAGCATTTATTAAGCACCGGCTAGTTTCTAGTGCTGGGATTTCAATAATGAGCAGGCCAGGCGAAAGAGGTATTTTCTCATTATCACCAGCCTATTAAAAGCTTCCAGGATATGATGGGGGCCCCTGGGAGCGACTAGGTGATCAGAAATGGCCTTGGGGAAGATGGGGAGATGGGTACAAAAAGCACTTGCTGCATACGCCCAATTGTCTAAGCTCAGT
Organism: Cricetomys ansorgei; assembly: GCA_026225945.1. NCBI lineage: Eukaryota > Metazoa > Chordata > Mammalia > Rodentia > Nesomyidae > Cricetomys > Cricetomys ansorgei. Next base: position 12,285,467 of record JAMJFZ010004090.1, on the reverse strand, counting down.
CCCTGGAAACATGTAAAGATGGAAGGAGAGAACCCGCTGCACAAAGTTGTCCTTTGACTTCTGTCTGCATGCCTGCATTTATACACACAGGATAACAACGAAGTGAAGTGTGTGTGTGTGTGTGTGTGTGTGTGTGTGTGTTGTTTTGTTTTGTTTTAAGAAATAGCTTTTGGGGAGAATTAGTATTTGAGAGGAGGCATAAAAAATGACAGACCTGCTGAGGATGAGATTGGGGGAGCAGGTAACAGCGGGAAAGCTACAGGAGAAAGCAGCTTGCTCCCCTTTAATGGCAGAGCTGGGCTTTTGTTTTGTCATGGGCTGGGGTGCTAGAGATCAAACCCAGGTCTTGCATATTTTAGGTACGTATTCCACCATTGAGCTTCATCCTCCAGGCCTGTAGTGGTTCAGACAGGGTCCTATCATGCAAGTCAGCCTGAAGTTGGACCTGTTGCGTAGCCCAGCGCATCACTCCTAAATGTTGGTCTCCTAAGTGCAGACCTCCCAAATGCTGAAATTGCAATGTTTTCCCTCACTTCTGCAGCTCACCGCTGTCAGCTGGGGTGCCCTTCCCACACCAAAGTCCCTCACCACCACTATCATCTCTGTTCTTGGGTAAAGCAACACACACAGGTTCTGGGTATTGGGTTTAATATCTTGGGGGGCAGAGAGTGTCCCCACCAGATATGTGAGCAATAGCTGCCTGTATCTGCAGCCACCAAAAAAGGCAGTGAGCTTGATTGGACCAGCCTTCTAGTCCTTCCTGTCTTTTCCTGGATTCTCAGAGTCCCAGAGAAGGAACGTTCCACATGGCAGCTTCACAATCCTTCAATGGCAAACAGCTCTCTGTCACTTTCGTGCTCAGGTTTTTGTAACATTTCTGAATGTGTCAAGCACCAAAAGCGATCATATTACACTCTCACTTTCAAAAAAGAAAAACCCTCATACAGACCCTAACCAGTAGCCAGACAAACCATACAAGTGTGGCTTATATCACTGGGCTTCATTATGGCATGACAGTGACCCTTCTATACATTTTGAAAACATGATTGTGTTTAGAATAAATAGGTTTCCTAAACAATTTCCAGGAGCGCGTCACAAGCACGAATCAAAACCCACCTCAAAGATCATTTCTGGACAAGCAAACCAGAAGCTGCGGTAACACAGGTTGGCAAATCCTACTTGCAGCCCTGCGCCCTATTTGCACTATAAATACCTTTGTTTGAGGATCCTTATGGCCCTTACATTTCTGCCCTCACCCTACAGGATCCATCGTCTTTTGACTTTTTAGGCATTCCGGAGCTGGTTTTTCTTACTCGATCGCTTTCCTTTTGCTTACTGGGGGCCGAGGTGTAACACTCGACAGAAGACTTCATAGATTGTAGTATACATAAACAGACTCAGGGAAGTTTAAGTGATTTCTTGCTTCTTATGAATTCAGAGCAATCCCTCCAGCATGGGCCCGCGTGTCTCGTGAGGGTCTGCTAGGCTCCCTCGGCAGGCGCTCAGGGGAAGGAGGTGAGTTAGCAAGGGTATCTCAGGCCTCATCATGTAGCTTTTGCATGCCGAACAGGGCTCCCTGGGGCAGCAGAAGCTGCTTTGGGGATCTAAGATGAAAGTCGGGAACTTTAACTTTGAGCAACGACTAGACACGTGAATGGCGGCTGCTCTGCAGAGTTGAGGGGGCACTAATAGAGATTTTCAGATTTTTCAAGTCGTCGGCACACGTTTTCTTGAGCAAGGAAAAGACAGAGGGAGGTGAGAGAAAATGAGATGAGGGGAGAAGAGAATACGAGGAACAAATGACAACGCTGCCATCCCCAAGTGTCGCAGATTGTTGCTAAGCACGAAAGAAAGGCTTTTATAATTCGGAAAATAAGCAGGCGAGTCATACACTGATCAAGGCCTATTTTTACTTAATTTAGGTCAGTCTTCGTTAAATGCCTCCCTAGAAATAGGAGGTTGAACTCACCCTGGGTGGTTTGCTGTGGTGCACAAGAGATGACGCTGTTCCAGAGCTACACAGATGGCTGGGAGTGGCTGGGAGCCTTCCTGACAACTATCCCCGAGCCCGAGGACCCCAGAGTGCACTGGCAGGTGCGAGCGGACTGCAGAGTGCGAGGGGTGACTTCTGCTCGTATCCTTATTCCAAAAGCTGCCTGGCGGTTGAACGGGGAACCCCTGGGGAAGTGAATGCTCAACCGTGAAGGTGCATCAGGCACAGGGAAGCCCACAGGCACCTCCGAGCGGCTGTAGAGCTCGGTAGCAGAAACTACATCGGCAGCTAAGTTCTTACGGAACGGCCAACTCCTTTTCAGTTACCTATACTCTCTGAATTTTAAAGATAGAAATCTGACATTCCGGGAATCCCCTTGGCCCAGTGCTAATCAACCACTGGGCATCTTGCTCCTCTTTATAAAGTGTAAGCTGCAAGGTTATGTCTCTACTTGAAAGGTGGTCCCAGCCTCTCCATGGTGGGTGGAAAGCTATTAAGAAAATGTTTGGGAGAGAGGGATGTTATTAACTACTTAGTTCTCAAAACTTGAGCTGGGCTGCTGTGTTAGCCAGTGTTCTGATGCTGTGACAAACACCCAGGGAAGACAACTTAAAGAATGAAAGAGTTATTTAACCCCAAGGATATTAGTTCCTGGTGACTTGTTTCTGCCAGTCCTGGGCTGGGGGCAGGGGAGGGGCGCAGAGACAGAATGTCATGGTGGGAGCAAATGGCAGATGGGTGCTGCTCATGTCACTGTAGAAGTGGGGGCAACAAGAGCAACCACAAGGACCAGGGGTAAGACAGAGCCTTCAAAGACTTGCTCCCTGGGTCCCATTTCCTCTAGCGAGGTCCTAGCCTGTCACGTTTCTATTACTTCTCCCAAAGAATGCCACCAGCTACAGGCCAAGACTTGAACAAGAGCCTGGCCAACCAGAGCGGTGTTTATTGAATGTGTAGATTCCTATGAAGCACTTCCAACACTTTGAGCCGGTAGATCTGTGGTGGGGCCTCACAGTTTGCAATTAGATAGGCATTTCTGGTGTTTGAGGCATGGCAAAGACCATATTCAAAAGACAGAGCCTACCATGTTGTTGGAATTTGTGTTTTTCGAGGCTACCTGGTGTGCAGATCATAGTCTGCTCTTCCTAGTCCAACGTATTTCTAGTTAAAGCATTTGAAGATTGTTTTACAAAAGTCTTTTCATGCTTTCCTTCTGGAAAACACCATCCATTTGAGAAAATATTTTACAAAAAGGAAAGCCAAGACTCTTTAGAGTGCCATATTTCTAAGGCTTGGTATGTGTGAGTGGCTGACATTGGCCTCGAGAGAGAATGGAAAACTGTAATATCATTTTTTTTTTCTTCTTGAGCAGTTCTTAGAAGCATCAGCTGCTTCAAATGGTTAGAATTTTGTATACAAGTGTGCTGAGCCGTTACACTAACTCTGCTAGGGCAGAGGGTATTAATTTGAAGGTAGCTTGAATTTTAGATAAAATTGTCTTCTTGGAAAAACAAACAAAACAGAAAAAAAACTCAAGTATAGTTGTGAAGTTTACACTTTGTAGAATTTGACCCAGGACACTCAATATCAATTCTAAACCATTCCATGTTGAGCCACTCTTTAAACTTCTGGGCTCATAATGTAGTTTTTGTATTGCTTGCCCGTCTGGTGGCTATGACCAAGTACCCGACAAAAGCAACTTGAGGAAGAAAGGGTTTATTTTGGACCATGGTTGAGGGAGGACATAGCCCATCACTGTAGAGATGCTCTGGGGAAGTAGCTTGAGGTCCTTAGATACATTGCATCTGCAGTCAGAAGGCAGAGAAGCCTTGGTGGCTTCCATCTCAATAGATCTGAAATCCAGCATAGAATTCACTGGATGCAGATCACCACGTCAGCAGGGTGGGTTTCCTTCCGGAGCATGTTAAGAGAATGCATTTTCAGCCTCCAGGGAAGCCCCAACATCCTATGAGTCACGGACACGTCTTTCTTCAGAGTCAGCAGCATCTGTCTAGGCCCTAGTCACACTGCCATTCAAGTTGTGCCTGTGGCGTCTCCTGTTAAGGTCACTTGTGACCTTTGTCACTCAAATAACTTGGGCAACTTCCCTGTTACAATGTTTGCTGAGTAACAAACTTAATTCCATTTTGTCCCTTACTTGCTCTTTGCCACGTTACCTTACATGTTCGCGGATTCAAGATATTAGAGCAAGAATAGTTATTCTGCCCACCACACGAGATGGCATGAGCTGTTACCAGACACCTGTCAGTTTCCTCTACATGTTTTTATGGGGTTAAATATTTTACGCTAGATTGAATATGTACTTGTTCCAAAACCATTAAAATGAAAACAGAAGGCTATTCTTTCTTCATTAGATTACATTGGATCTTTGTAAAAAGTCCATCACCTACATACGTTGAGTCTATTTTGGAATCTTTAAAATGCTCAATAGTTCCAAGGTTTATATTCATACCAACAGTTCACTGTCCTGATAGCCTTAAAGAAATAAATCTTGAAATAAGTTAGTGGTAGTCCCCCAAATTTTTCTTTCCCTGCATTTTTCTGAGTTCTAAGTTCTTTGTACTCCTATAAAAAAATTAAAATTATCTCTTCAGTTTCCCATGATAGGCCTGCTGTGTTTATAACTGAGACTAAATTCAGACATTTTACGTATTGCTTGCTGAGTTGGTCGTATGGATTGTGGGTTTCCATTTGTTAATATTTTATCGGGGACTTTTACTTTATCGGGGTCTTACATTCACAAGAAATATTGGTCTATAGAATGGTTCTTGTAATTTGTTTGCAATATGAATGATTTCATCCTTAGAAAGCTGAGAAAAGTTCTCCTCCACTGTCTGAAAGTTTGTGTGGGATTCATATGATTTCTTCTTTAACATATCTATGCCTTTATAATTAAAATATGGGGGGGCTGGAGAAATGGCTCAGCAGCTAAGAGCACTGGCTGCTGTTCAGGGAACCTGATCTCAATTGCCAGCACCCAGATGGTAGCTCATAACAATCTGTAACTCCAGTCTCTCTGACTGGCCTCTGCGGACACTGCACACACGCATGTGCTGCAGAGACGTACGTGCAGGACACCCATAAGAATGAAAGAGAATGTTTCTTGGTTTTCGGTGGGATATTTTTGTTAGGTGGAAAATATCAATATTTCAATTAGGGTATGTGGACTTCATATTCATTTTAGTTGCTGACTTTTTCCATAAATTCACCATCTTATTCCCGTCCATACTTTGTCTCCTTTAACTTCTTCCTGCCCTGTTTTTAGTCAAGTGGATTTCACTTTTCTGTTTGTTGACTCATTGCCAATACGTGTTTTACTTTTTAGAAGTTTCTCTAAATTTTATAGACTGCGTCTAAAACCAATCTCTAACCATATTCAAATTGTATTTCACTGTAAGACACATAATATACAAACATATTTTCTGCCCCATTTGTATGCTAGTCTACCATGCATTTTACTTCTAAATTTTAGAAACATCACAAAGGTTTGCATTTATACTTATTTTAGTTCTTGAAATGGGGTCTCTTTAGCTCTGGTGAGCCCTGAAATCACTACGTAGCCAAGGATGACCTGGACTTTCTGATCCTCCTGGAGTCTCCATCTTTGAGTGCTGGGATCACAGTCACGTGTTACCACTCCTGGTTTTATGCAGCGCAGGGGACTGAACCCAGGGCTTGCTGAATGTTCGATATACATTCTTCCCCTCTGAGACATATCCACAACCCATTTTTTTTCTCCTCGGTCTGTAGCTTAATGGAGAGGTCAAAGTTGAGACTATCACAGCATTGACGAGGAGATGGGTCCACCAGGCCGCCCACCCCTAGGTCCTGCTGCTTTCCAATCTATCTATTACGGTTTCATTGCTCCCTTGGTATTTGAACACATTATCAACATGGATTGCGCTCAGATATTGCTTTGATTTTAATTCTCCAGGCATTCTATGAAGGAACCTACAGATTTTTATTTTATAAATTTATATAATATTCATTAAAGATTCTGAAGGATCCTGTTTTGAGTTGATGGCCTTTTTTCTGCTTAGATTATGTTTTTCTGAACAGCTTACTTGAAGCATCAAAATACCTTGGGTTCCTTGAACTCTACTATTCTAATTATGTGTGAGAGTGTGAGTGTGTGAATGTGAGTGTGTATGTGTATGTGTGCTTTTGGTATGTGTGTGCAGGTGTGTAGGTTTACATGTACATGTGTGCGCATGCATGTAGAAGCCAGAGATTGATGTCAAGTATCTTCCTAAATTGTTTTACACCTTATGAGACAGTGTCTCTCTCTCACTGAACCAGGTATTCACCAATTGGCTAGACTTAGCTCGTCAGTAGGCTCTGGATATCTGCCCGCCTCCATGTCTCCTGACACAGGGTTACAGACGTGCGTGACCACACCTAGTTGCCTTCACACTGGTGTCACTTCAGGTCCTCACGGCTATGCTGCCAGCACTTTATCAGCTAAGTCACCATCCCAGGCCCTGCCTTCCTAATGTGTATCTCTTGAACTCACTAGACCTTCCTTGAGTGGAGCCCAGCCTTCATACCAAGGGTCCAAGAAGTTGCATCTAACTAGAAATCAGAGGACTGCAGGGCTAACCTTACTTGCTTCCATATATATATATGGACCACAATCCTGCATTACCTGCTATACTTGAAAACGTACTTTTTCTGTAATGTCCATCTAATTTTATTGCTTGTCTGTGAATAATCGGTTGTAGTTCTTGTTATTTCACTGTGGCTTTAAGCAGAAGTCCAACCAGTGGTTGGAGTTTATTTAACTCATCTCTACACATACACTAAAATATTCATTTTGACTTACTTCAATAGAAAGTTCACGTGCTATTCAAATAGAGGAGAGAGAACAGGCAAATACCGATAGGAGGGTGAAAGATAGTCTATAAACAAAAAAATTGCTAATTGCCCCCCTATCTTTTAAAATAGATTTACTTATTCTCTGAATTTTTTACATGGATGCAATGAGCTTGACCATACGTACCCCCTACTTTTCCCCTTCAGCTCCTCCTGCATCCCATAACCACGCCCCTCTCCCAATTTTACCTCTTTTTGTTTTCAGTGACTCACTGACACACATGTGCACAGGTGTGGGGTCCTCCACTGGAGCGTGGCCAGTCCACCAGGGGCGCACTCCCCATCCTTCAGCCGCCATCAATAGTTCCACAACTAGAGGCGGGTGCTTACGAGCCCCTCCCTGATCCATGAGGGACTGTTGCCTGGCTTGACTGTGTACAGATCTTGTAAAGGCAAGCACAGCCGCTTTGCGTTCATGAGTATGGTCCTGTCACATTCAGAAGACACCGTTTCTAAGTACTCCCCAGCTTCTGGCTCTTAACTTTTTCCTACCCACCTCCCTCTTCCTCCTTGGAGAGCGAGTGTGTAACATCGATGTTCCGTTTATAGCTTCGCACCCCACAGACGCTTCTTCTCCACACCTTGACCAGTTGTGAATCTCAGTGTTAATGGACATCCACTGCAAAAGGAAGTTTCTCTGATGGGGGTTGGAGACTGAACTAATCTATGGGTACAGAGATGTGTATTTAGAAGGCAGGTGACACCATGTCCATTTAGCAAGGTAACAGAAGTACGTTATCCCCTAGGCCATATGAGTTCCCCAGCCACAGGCTCTTGGTTAGGTTTGTAGTGCCAGGCAGGGGTTCCCTCCTGTGAAGCAAGTCTTAAATCCATTAAGAAAGGATTTGGTTACCCCTTAATATTTATGCTGCTATTGCACCCATTGCTAGGTCAGGGTTCACGATGAGGTAAGACTCTTGATTGCTTTTCTCCATCAGCAGCCTGCATGGCTCCTTCTGGTGGATGAGAGCTAGCCAGCAGGGAAGAAGCTTCAAGGCCAATATTAACTAGATTTCTCTATCTCCTGTGGCCAAAGTGTATTGTGTTTGCAATATACTTAGTATTGTGTATTGTGTATTTGTATTGTGTTTAACTAGAGAGTCATATCATCAAGTTATGGGCCAACCAAGAGCAACAGCCAGAGCTTGTTTTGTTTTCTGGGTCTCTGCGGTCTCTCTGTGACTAACAACTAGAAAGGAGATGTCACACTCCTAACACTGGGCTTTTTATTTAGCAATCTGTGGCTTCTGGTATAAGCATTACCCCTGTGTTAGAGTAACTTTACTAAAATTCGCATATAATACAGCTCTCATCTTTTTAACACATAATAAACTATCTCCATTTCGCTATTGTTTTGAAACCATCAGGAGGAAATATTTTGATATTTTAGCAAGCTTCCTCCACACCGACCTCTAGATAAATACTCTAGACTCCAAAATTAATTAGACTGATTAGTGAACAGAGGGGTTTCACTTCTTGAGGGAGGTTTGATATGCACTTATAACTCTACAGATCTGGCAACAGTACTAGGTGATAATCCCATCCTGTGTCCCCCAAAGTCTTTTGATCCTAGAGACGGATAACCATTTCTTGGAAGCTTGAGAAACTGGGAAAACAAAGACCCATCAATTTGGCCCTGGATGTGTGCAAAGAAGTTTATGGAAAATGTAACGACAGGGACCAAAAGCCAATTCCTGACAATCATAAGATGGATAAAAATCACAAAGCTGAGAGTAACCTGCCCTGAAAACTTTCCTTTAAAGGCTCTCGTTTGTTATCACTTATTTCGAGGTGAAAGCTACTGGGTCTCGTTTGTGTGTGTCTGGACTCCCCCTCCCAACCCCCGCTGCCTTTCAGCCTAAGGATGGAATGGAACATGTAAGTTTCATCATCATGAATGACTAGCAACGTCACTCACAGCATATTCTTCTTTAAGGCATTCATAGTTACAAAAACAAAGCCTGCTTTTTCCTAAACGCAACAACTAGGGCCTCTTGGGGATTGTTGCTGCCTTGTTTCGATTGGACCTACAGAGCAGCGATGGTTACAGGTGGGAGGAATGATAAGTAGAAAGACATATGTCAGTGGCCTATGAATTGTTCTCTCTCTAAAAGCAGTTGTGGGGCTGTAAGTAAAGACTGTACAAGCAAGGCATGCAGCTACATAAAAAGGCATGTACATATTTGAAAGTGTCTTCTTGATGACAGTCATTTATTTAGCTCTCTTTTAGGTCATAGGAAGTATGCTAAGTGCTACTGAGGATATACACATGTCAAATAATGAAGAGCTGTTGAGTGAGATACATTCAAAAGTTAGAAGAGAATGACATCCATATACATGATTTTAGGATCCACAGAAAAGAACCATAAAGTGTGTAAGAGACACACGTAAACAACCTGAGAGGGTGAGAGTGTTAGCTGGCACCTGGGGCATACGATGGTCTGCAAATGATTTAGTGAGTTCAGTGATGAATGAATTTCAATGGTCATATTCATTAAAATAATATCATTGTATCGGCTATTACTGGTCAGGAAACAAAGGCTAGAAGCTGGTAGGTATAAGAACCCTTAGAAAGATATATTTCTGCATAGATTATAGATTTCTTTCTTTTTCTTTTTCCTTTTTTTTTTTGGCTTTTTGAGACAGGGTTTCTCTGTTGTAACTATGGTTGTCCCGGAACTCACTCTATAGACCAGGCTGGCCTTGAACTCACAGAGATCTGCCTGCCTCTGCCTCCTCAATGGTGGGATTAAAGGCATGCGCCACCACCGCCTGGTTTCTGTATAGATTTCTTACAATTCTTGTCTGTTATTTCATAGTGAAGTTCTTTGTTGCTATATTACCAATGATCAACATTGGGCCTGTGTTTGCTCTATATCTAATACACACCACAAAGGCATCCTTTCCAGAAAATTAAGGCATTTTAGAAAGAATAACACTGAGACACTAAAGAGTAAGTAAGTAAAAGAGAAACCAAGTAAATGTCTCCTGTAGACAAGGTGGTGGAGGATAGGCTCCTCCATAGCAGGAACACACAGAAATGAATATCAAAACAGCAAATAAAGTTGTTGAAAACTTAACTTCTGCCATTCTATTTCCTTTCCTTGCCCCCAAACACAAAATAATTCTACTCTCAAAGATGAGATTGTTAAGGCTCCAGTTCCCGTCTGCAATCAGGAGGGCTATTTTTAAGCTCACATCTGAGAACAACAAAATGATCACTTACATAAAGCAATGCTTTCCAAGATACTACCTATTGAACATGGAAAGCAAGTGATCCCTTTGAAACAGGAAACAAAGGAAGCAAGTAGGGAAGCATTCTGGTCACCCTGGCTTAGAGTCTAGAGGCCTTTCGAGGGCCTGGGAGAAGAGCCTGGAGAAGGGATCCCCTGTGGAGCTCCATAAACTCCCGAAGTTGAGAAAAGCAATGTATGATTTCCGGGATATAATGGCAGCTCAAGTTGGTAGAATGGAATGTCATGAGAAGTCAAAAGAGGTAAACAGAGAGAACTCTGGAGATCTACAGAGATCTCCCATTAAATATTAAACCAAATACCAAATCCACATATGAGAAAATTGCCCAAGGATGGGGAAAAATCTGAAATGATGAAGGTAACAGTTTCTGGTGCTAAGACAGAGTTTGGAAACCGGACTGAAAAACCAAAATACAAATGGGCATTGTATAGACTGTTGGGTATTAGCTTAGTAAGTGGAAAATAATTAGCACTAGGCTAATAATAACTCTAGTTCTGCCTTATAAACCTAAAATGGAAAAAAAAAAAAACCCTCAAAAGATAAAACTCCATCTAGATAACAGCACCCTCTGAACCAGAATGGAGATCAGTAACATTTGATTTGATGTAAACTTATAGATTTACTACAAATATAATTTAAGCTGCCCGGAGCCCAATCAAAATGTACCCAGAAAAAAATTTCAAAACAGTAGAAAACTACAATTCATGATGAGTTAACTGGAACTGCCTCGTAACTGGCACACACAGGAGAAGATTAAGAGATCAAAGAACGGTAGCTGTGTTTCTTAAGTGTTCAAACGCTAAGTGGAGACAGAAGACACAGGCCTGAACCAAGCTGAGCTACAGAATCACAAAGTGTGACATGAAAAATAAACTGAGACTGCTAGATTAGATGCGGGGAGGACAAAAAGGAAATCACAAGGGAAAGAGAGACTAGAAAAATAAATCTAAGATTCCAAGGCCTAGAACAATAGATAAGAGAGAAAAAGTCACCGGCGTCTACTACCCTGGCTCCCCAGTGAGAGGAAAGATAATCACCTTCCCCCCTTCAGGATGACAGTATAGACAGTAAGACAAAAACAGGTAAGAGAACAACAAGGTCACTCTCTAACAAGCCAAGCACTGATTATCATGGGAATATAATGGGGGTTTTGGAGATATCTCGGTGGATTAAAAAGGCTTGCTTCTCAAGCATGAGGGCCTGAGCTCAGATACTCAGCACCAAGGGAGCTGCTGCACGCCGGGCACATGCCTGTCGTCCAGCACTTGGAAAGTAGTGACAAAGAGGACCCTGGGGCTCCCTGGCCAGTCAGTCTAGCGAAATGATGAACTCCCATTTCAGTGAGAGTCCCTGTCTCGAAAAATGAGGTGATTAGGAAGAGGAGCTAGAGAGATGTCTCGGTGATTATGAGCACTCGATGCTCTTGCAGGAGGCCTCTGGAGTTCCGCTCCCAGCAACCATGCAGCAGCTAACAACCCTCTTTAACTCCAAGAGACCCAGCACCCTCTCCTGACCTCCACAGACACTGCCTATGTGTGGTGTAGTTACATACATTCAGGCAAAACACTCAGGCACTTAAAATTAAAAATATATTTTAAAAATAAGGTGGGATGCAATAGAGGAAGACCTCTGGTCTCCCTGAGAATATGTGTAGGCACGTGAACCCAAACACACCCATGTATAGCCATATAAAAATACTTTATAGAAAACGGGGTAGAACTTACTGCCATTACTCTGCTAAATAGACATGGATCTGGAATGGTCAAAACGTTCTCTGAAATTCTCAAAAACACTAGTAATAAAATAATATCAAACCAACTCCTAATGACTTATTGTTTACTTATAGATTAATGCCTCTTTCAACCTTCACCAGAGAAGCTTGCATTTGCAGTAGACAGTGATTAACACAGAGGCCCAAGATACAGAGAATAAGAGATGTCAGGATGTTCTGTCCTAAATGGTACAGCTATACCATATCCCTTCTCCCCAAGGCCTGGGAACCATTGTGGAAAGGGGGATGAGGAGACTTTAGAGCCAGAGGTGGTTGGCAAATAAACACAAAAGTGTCATCGGGACACAGCAGGGCAGCCGCACGAATGAACTCACAGTGATTGTGACAATATGCACAGGATCCACGTAAGCTCAAACCCCAACCTCAAGAAAGGAGAGGGATGCAAAGACCTACCTCCAGCCAAGGAGCCATGGACAGCCATAGCTGCCAGGGGAGGGAAAGGCAGTCTTATTTAAGACTTTGCCCCTCTTACTCCCGCAGCTGATGGGAGTCAATGCAGAGGCCCAAGGCCAAACATTGTGCAGAGCTTGGGGAACCTCATGGAAGAGAGGTAGGAGAGATTTCAGGGACCAGAGGGGTCGAGGACACCAGGAGAACAAGCCCCATGGAGTCAACTGACCAGCACTTTTGCGTGCTCAGAGAGCCTGAACCAGCAGACTTGGAACCTACAGGGTCCACTAGATATGCCTTGTGTTTACCTGGCTTGGTGTTCTTGTGGAGTGCCTGCAGACTGGAGGGGGGCAGCTCTGATACTTTTGCCTGCCCTTAGGACCCTTTTCTTCCTGCTGGGGGTGCCTAGTCCACCCTTGATGCAGGGATTAGTGCCTGGCCTTCTTCCATCTTGCCATGCCCTGTTTGAGCAGTAACCCTGGGAGGACTGCTCTTATCTGAGGAGAGGTGGGGTGGGGAATAGATCTGTGGTAGAGGGGAGATAGGGGAGTTAGGAAGGGGAGGGGATCGGGATGAATTATATGAGAGAAGAAAAAAAAATATTGTTCCTGGTGAGTTGAACATGCTCGAGTGGAAGACCACACATCCAAGAAGCACAAACTGGACTTGATGGGTGGAAAAAAGGACAAAAATTTGGGTGGGCAGAAAAGGAGAAGATGGTTCTGAAATGATCCAAACATTCTCCAAAATTCTCAAAGAACTAATAATAAAAAGGATATATGATTATACACTTATATAAACCTTGTGTTGGAACTGTCAGTTTTATGCAATAGACATTAGATACGAATATAGATACAACATAGTGGGGAATTTCCATGCTTCTTTTTCATCAACGGGCAGATGTCATCAATGGGCAGGAAATCAACAGAGACATAAGTACTATACTACTGATCAAGTTCATTTAAGACATTTACAGAACATTCCATCAGACAGCTGCAGCATACACATTCTATTGTCAATGCGTGGACCTCTCTCTAGAATAGACTAATTATGCTACAAAATAAATCTTAATAGAATTTTTAAATTGAAACCATCTATTTTTATTCTCATTAACGGAAAGCTAGAAGTCACCACTAGAAGATTGAAAAACACAAAAGTATATAGGAAGACTGAATACATTAAAAAAAAATATTTTGGAGATTCAGAATGAAAATTAAACATGTATGAGAACAAATGGAATGAATTCGCAACATACCCAGACCTGCAAGGGACAGCAGAAGCAGTAGTGATGGAAGTTAACATTCAGAATACTCTTCTATTAAAACAGAAACACTTCAAATAAGCAACCTAATGCTGCATCTTAAGGAAAAAAATCAAACCCAAAGGAAAGTAGAAGGAAAGACATAACGGAGATCGGAGAAGAAACAAAGACTAAAACCAGACAAAGTCAATGAACCAAAGGCACTCGTTCTCTCACCATTCAATAACAGCAGCAGAACTCTATTGACACCAACCAAGATCAAAGAGGAGAATGCTCAAATAGAATCAGCGGATGAAAGGCATTACAACCGATACCAGAGACATACAAAAGATCGTTATTGGTTATAAGAAAAGTAGTAAGCCAACAGGGTGGGAAAGCTAGAGGAAACTGATTTCTGGACATATAAGACTCTGAACGAGGGATGTCGGAGAACTGAATAGACCACTAACAAATACGAAGTTTCAAAGAGTAATTAAAAGCCTCCCCCAAAATAAAATCTCCATAATTGGTTGGCTTCACTGATTAATACCACCAACTTTTTATTTAATTTTTTTCATAGAATACTTTTTTGTGTGTTTTTGAGACAGGGTTTCTCGGTTGAACTCTGGATGTCCTGGAACTCACTCTGTAGACCAGGCTGGCCTCCAACTCACAGAGATCTGCCTGCCTCTGCCTCCTGAGCGCTGGGATTAAAGGCGTGCGCCACCACTGCCCAACTCATACATTTTTTATCATGACTTCTAAACCAAAACCAATACCAATTCCCCTCTTGCTGATCCACAGAATTCAAATGGAGAAAACACAAGCTCATTCTGTGAGGTAAGGATTACCCTGTTAACAAAAACGGGTAAAGACTCTACATGCATACTTTCATACATACATCTACAGACCAATACCCTTGATAAACACAGATGCAAAAATCCTCAGTAGCCCATTAGCAAATTGAAATCGATGCCACGTCAAAAAGAACAATATACCAAAATCAAGTTGTTTCACTTCAGGGATGCTAAGATTTGGACAAAATAGAGTAGAAATTCATGCAATCATCATACGTGCAGAAAAAAAGATAAAATTCAGCATCTTTTATGATGAAGAGCTGAACAAATTTGGGCACGTAAAGATCAACCTCTATATAACAAACACCACGTACGGCAAACCCACGGACATGGTATACCGAACGGGGAACGTTAAAAACATTTTCTCTAAGATTGGGAAAGGGTGATTGCACTTTCACTACTAACCTAATCCTACACAGTAACCGGAGCTTTAGCCAGGTAAGAGAAAAGTAACAACGAAATGCGTTCATGTGAAGGAAGTAAAACTAGCCCTGTTGGTAGATGATTTGATTCTATAACAGAAATGTAGAACAATTCTATCAAGAGCATATAGAACTAGTAATCAATTTAGTCACATGGCAGGATACAAAACTGCCAAACAAAAGCAGTAACTTCTCTAAAGACCAGTAGTGAATTTTCTGAGAAACAAACTGTAAAAACCCGTCCCATTTTACAGAATCCACAAACACAGCAGCATCTAGGTATGAAGTTAACCAAGCAAGTGAAAGAGCTTTATAACAGTAAGTCACAAACTGGTGAAAGACACTGTAGAAGATTTAAAAAAAAAAAAAAAGGAAGTCCCCCGATGTTTGTGGAGGGAAATAATATTCTTTAATCCCCATGTGTCCCAATCCAATCTACAGATTCTATTTGATTCTCGCCATAACCACCTCAGTGTTGGGGGGAAAGGACAGGAAGATGATAACCTTTCCCACTCAACTCTTTCCTGGTCTCTGTAATCAAAAGTTTATTGATGAGTTCGGGGTATACCTTGAGGATATAGAGCTATGCAGCAGATTCTCCTTATACCTAAGAAAAGCAAAAAGACCCCTCGCTTAAAGTTTTCTAGTGAAAATATTTGCCTTGCTTAAACTCTGTTAATCTATATTAGCAAAGGTATTGTTTCTGGAATATAGATGTATTGTAGGGGTAAAGTATATAGAAAACTGGGTGTTCATGTGTAATGATGTGTGTGTATTGTAAACAACCTGTTTTTTAAATATGTTACTTGCAATCATTCACTGGGAAAAACAGTACCTGTGATTATGATGTGCTTCCTATGTAGAAGGTATTGTTTAAAAGGTATATAGATGTGTGGTAAATAATAAGAGAAAAGAGAAGGGAAGAAGGAAGCTTGCAAGATGTGTAGGTAAGATCTCTGTGTGTTGGAGCTTTGCTTCTTCCATAGAGAAGCAGCAGCTTACAGAAGGAGGCTTGGAAGATGTATGAGTGAGATGTGTGTATGCTGGAGCTTTGCTCTTCCACAAGAACAAGAGGAGGCTTACAAGATGGGTGTGGGTAAGGGGTGTGTGCGTTAAAACTTACAAGATGTGTGTGTGCATGAGGTGAGTGTGTGTTGGAGCTTTGCTTCATTCACAAGATGTGTGTGAATGTGTATATGTGTGATTTTATGAAGAGGATATAGAGAGAAGAGAAAAGAAAGAAAACAGAGAAGGAGAGAGAGAAATAAATAAATAATGAATAAACAGAGAAGTCTGATCCGGTCTAGAAGAGGTGTAGTTTATTCTTATTATTTAGCGGACTCTGGCTCTCCCTCCCTGGTCGCTGAACTCCCGCCTTGGCTGGACCCTCGGTACAGGAGCACACCAAGCTCACTGTGCATGTTCCTGCAATCCTATTAGAGTCTTCCCCTCATCCCAGCCCTCCTCTGTCTGTCTTTCCATGAAGAGGCAGCCGCCCTTCTGTGTTTTGCTCCAATAAATATCTTGTGTGAGGTTTGTTGCATGGTGTGACTTTGTGGTATTTATTCCTTGGCTCTTGGCTGCCAAGATGAACTTGCACTGGAAAAACCCTTACACAGAAGAATTAAAGAATAGGTTGATCCAGCAAGAACCTCCAGCCTGGAACAGAGCCTTAGCAGCTTTGCCGAGTCCTTTGGTGGGACAAGATCTTAACAGAGCAGAAAAGGCTTTGGAAGATATTGGTGACTTAGGCCAACATGTGAAGACTGTAAGGTCAGAGTGCAGCCTACAGGAAATAAAACAGCAAAACAAAGGAAGAGGTCTGTCTGGGTTCCTCAGAGACAAATGTGGCAAGACTTACGTCGACCTGGAGTTCCAAAGTGGGGAAAAAAATGACAGGAAGCCAAACTGTGTGCTAAGGAGCTTCTGGAAGACTTTAAAGCCCAAGGAAGTTCTCAGAAGACATCCATCATAGAACCAAACAAGTGAAGATGATCAAGCCTGTCCCAGATGTGGGTAATTATACCTCCAGACGAAGGAGGGCACATTTCCCGGCAACAAGAGGTTATGATAGGGTACAGATGGTTTGCCTAGCTAGGAACCCCGCCCCCACCAGCTAGGTATGGTAGATGAAGAACAATGGCTATACCCACAGCTCCTGTGCCAACCCAGGGCCACTCTGATCCAGAGCATCAGCGGGAGCAGCAGAGGAGAGCAGGGCCACATTCACCTGTAGCCCTGAGTAGGTGTGAGCAGATTAAGTCAGGCTCACTGAGTTTGTCAGGTGTGGAGAAATGTAGGGAGGCTCCGTGGAAGAGCTCCAGGATATGGAAATACAATGGCTCAGAGAGAAGGAATAAGGATTACGGAAAGTTAATTAAGTTAGCGCCTCCTACCCATGCTTTGTGCCTGAACTTGATCCGTGGAGGAAGCAATTCATACAAAGGGATGGAACCTTGCAATGCTGTGATAACTCCTGCTTGTGTTGAACTTTAGTATCTTCTTAGTTGAGAAGCTCTGGGATTACCTGACACTTGCTTAGAACAGATGATCACAGACTTTACAAATGCTTCGACAAGGTTATCTTTGTAACCTTGGGATGGTAGTTTAAGATGTTCCCGTGTCCTGCCCATTGTTTGGAAGAGGTTTTGTTATATGTAGATGACATAATGCTAACCTCTGGGTGCTTTGCAGATTTGTGACATCATTGGAGACACAACCACGTGCAATGGTACTTCTGCCTACTTTACAACCTTACTGGGGCTGGGTTGGTTGAAAGGGGAAAAAAATCCAAAATGTTCAGTACATGGGTGAAAAAGGACATTCCCATAGGCCATAAGGTTATCGAATGAAACCCCTGGTGCCAGTGGTAGGCTCCATCCCTGTCAGTTATTAGCCAGAGAAATCCTTGAGCCTGCACAGACCATAAAGTTTACTGCTAGTGATATTGGTTGTACGGCAGAACTAGACGGTGAGATCCTATTGCTGAAGACTGTGCTTTGACTGTAGGACATGGAGAAATTAAGCTCGGACTCAACAGCTGGCTGGCTTTCACAGTGCCGGAGAGGACCACGCGGGCTACAATGTAACACTCCAGCTCAGCTGGCAAGCCTTCCCTGCCAGAGCTCTGTGGTCCCTGGGTTCCCAAATGTCAGGATACCTTCATTGGGAACACGTTCCCTGCTTCAGAGCTGTATGGTCCCTGGGTTCCCAACTGCCTGGGAATCTTCCTGTCAGAGATGTGAGGTGTCTGGACTCCTAAATGCCAGGCCACTTTTCCATTTCTGTTCGAGCTGAATTTAAAAATCCTAACAGGTGTCCATTCTTTGGTTTGCCCTGGGCTCCCTATCTGTGGTGAGTGGACGTATGTTGTGTCTCTTATACAGCATTGCCCTGACCTCTGTGAAGGTGCCTGAGCCTGGGAGAAAAGGATGTGAGATGTCTCATTTAGGAAAGAGCATTCTACAGTCGGTCTTCTGTTCTCTGGACCATAGCCAGTTGTGTGTCTCTGTGTTAATCACCATCTACTGCAACTAGAAGCTTCTCTGATGAGGGTTGAGAGATACTTTGATCTATGGGTATAATGCTAAGTCATTAGGTATTGTTTTGTTTGTTTTAGTACTATGTCCATTTAGCGGACGAATAGTATTGAGTTCTCCCCTAGGGCTTATTGCCTGTCTGTCTGTAGGTTCTTGGCCCCTTTTAAAGAGCTAGGTATGGCTTTCATCTCAGATTCAATCAGAAAGTGTTTGGTTGCTCCCATAACATTGACAAAATAATTGTAAATTTTATTTGAGAACACACACACACACACACACACACACACACGATAGCCAAAACCATCTAGAATAGCAGTAGACCTAATAGAGCTATCACTGGGTCATAGATGTAATAAACCCACACTACTGCAGCCACCTGATTTTCAACAAAGTTCACATGAAAGGAAAGACAGCACGCCTTCAATAAACGATGCCGGTCAAACTAGATAGCTACA
Source organism: Cricetomys ansorgei (assembly GCA_026225945.1). Classification (NCBI taxonomy): domain Eukaryota; kingdom Metazoa; phylum Chordata; class Mammalia; order Rodentia; family Nesomyidae; genus Cricetomys; species Cricetomys ansorgei. Next base: position 12,266,631 of record JAMJFZ010004090.1, on the reverse strand, counting down.
TGTAGAAGAATGAAACTCTCTCCTTATTTCTCAACTTGCTCGAAACTAAAGTACACATAAATCAAGGACTTTAACCTAAGATCTGATATGCTGAATCTTAAAGGGGAGAAAGTAGGGTGTACATTCGAACTTTAAGCACGGGAAAGCACTTTCTGAACATGGTCCTGATAGCACAGGCATTTAGACCTACAACTGACAAACGGTACCACGTGAAACTAAAGAGCTTCTGTACAGAAAAGGACACCATCATTTGACTAACAAGGCAGCCTACAGAATGGGGAAGTATTTAGAATATATAAAGGAATTTTTTTTAATTAAACATCAAGAAAAACCAAATTTAAAATGGGATATGGTTTTAAACAACTCAAAAGATGAAATACAAACAGCTGAGAAATATTTTTTAACATGCCACTGATCTCGACACGGCGCTGGAGGAAAGGCAGGCTCTTCCGTGACGGCTGCAGGGGAAACCAGACATCCCGTGAAGACTAGAGCTTGACCCCTGTCTCATCCTGCACAAGAATCAACTCAAAATAGTTCAAAGCCTACATGCAAGACACAAAACACTGAAACCACTAGGAAAAAAAAAAGAAAAAGAGTCCAGGGAAACACTGTAAGACACTGGTAAAGGAAATAATTCTCTGGATAACACCAGCGAAACATAGGAAACAAAAGCAAAGCCACAAATGGAATTGCAACCTAGCAAAAGGCTTCTCACAGCAAATGTGACATTCAACAGAGTGCAGACACAACCGACAGCACAGGAAGAAACACCTGGCATGTAGTCACCTGATGAAAGGCTGATACTGAAAATGGATGAAGAATTCAAAACATTTTGGTAAAAACAGGCAATACAATTAAAAGTTGTCAAATGGTCTCAACAGATCCTCCTCAAAAAAATACAAATATCTTATAATTGTATGAAAAAAAAGGCTCAATAGCATAAGCCATTGGGTAAATGTAAATCAAACTCTAATGATATAATTTCTCACTCTGGTTAGACTTGCTTTTATCAAACTAGATTTAAAAAATGCTGGTGAAGACACGGGCAAAAGCTCATGCTCCATTCTTGGGAATGTAAACTAGAACAGCTATCATGGAGAACAGCAGAAAGCTACCTTAAAAAGTAAAAACAAATCATACCATCCTGTTAGCCCACCTCTGGGACTACATATAAACGATATTAAATGAGCAGACAAAACTGATTTCTAGGGGTCCCAGAGACCCCACCAAACAATACAGGCCATTTCTATTGTTGGTCACCAAAACTTGGTGGTGAGATCTTATTGCTGAAGACAGCACATACTTTGGTCATAGGGCATGGAGGAATCGAGCTGGTACTGACCTAGAAATTTCCTCCGTGCTGGCGAGCTTTCATAGCGCTGGAAGCTTCCGTGAATGCTAATGGGGGAGAAAAATAATTTACAGTCCTGCCCGGATGTGAGCCCTGAGAGCTGCAGTAAGGAGCAGCATGCCGAGATATGCCTATGGATGTAATAGAAGCATGAATGTTATGGGGTAACCAACCACTTTCCGACTGGAACTCATGCCTGTACTGCGAACTTGCCTAAGAACCTATGGTTGGGAATGTCACAGACCCTGGGGGAAACCTACTGTTGTCTTAACTGAATAGAGTAGCAAACTACCTTCTAAATGTTTTTCTTTATATCCATAGGTTAGTGCAGCTCTCATTATCATTTTTTTCAATGAATATCAGTTTATTCAAAGATTTATAACTGACTAAAGTGCAAAGAACAGTGACTAAGGAGTGCTCAGACCTAAATGGGACATCTATACCACGTGCAGCCTTCCACCAAGGCTCAGAGAATATTTCAGAAGGAGCAGATTGTAAGAGCCAGTGGCTAGGGAGGACTTCTGCGAAACAGTGTCTTCTGGGTATGACCGGCCCACTGCACTCGTGCATTCACAGCAGCTGTGGTTGCCTGCATAAGATCTGCACAAGGTCAAGCCAGCTGACATTCCAGCAGAGGGAGGGACTCACAAGGCCCTGCCCCCCCCACCCAGCATAGGGGGCTAGTAGAGGTGGATAGATCCTGGGAGGAGAATCATTTTCTTTAGTAGTGTGGCCCTGGTAGATTGCCCTTGCCCCAGTTGACAGGCACATACCCATCTGTAGACTAATTAGACTCTGGGTTATTTACACACGCACACAAAAGGACATGAATTTGCCGAGGGGATGTATCAGGAGGTCTGGAAGAGCTGGGGGCAGGGAGCGGTGGATGGAAAGGATTGCAATATGTTGCATATAGGTATGAGAGTCTCACACTATGAATTAGAAGGAGTTCCTATGCCCACTTTTATTGTGTCACTTATCACAATAGCCAACGTCATCCCCCGCGCCTACCAACAAGCGGATGGATAAAAATAAGATACGCACACACACACAATGGAGCGCTGTTCAGCCGTCAGTTAGAACTGATTTCTTTCCCGTGCAGCAAAACTGTGGAAATGGCAGATGGAGATAAACCCGGCATAAAAAGGTAAGTAGCAAATGCTCTTTCTTTCATGGAGGCTGAAAAGTACAATAGTAATAACTAGAATTGGGCCTGGACGGAAGAAGCGTAGCTCGCTGTGATCGATACATGTTTTACGCTCGCATGGATTTATTGAACCGAGTCCCACAAATATACCTAATTAACGGTTTGATTGAAATCACGGTATTAGCTAACTATAAAAAGAATCATGTGAGTGCCTCACAATGTAAAATTATTTTAACTATATATGGTTGAAAAGTTTTTCAAAATTGCTAAATATATATATATATATATATATATATATATACACACACACACACATACATACATATATACACATACTTAGTTTCAGAAAAATCAACTACAGAAAGAATGAGAAATAAAAATACAAGGCATTGCCAATTTCTGAAAATTCTGTAATTAGGAGAATATTCATAGGTTAGAGTATCCCAGAGTCCTCAGCAGAGCAGCTTCTCCTTGCAGAAGATGGCAATCAACACAGAGACCCCTCCCCACAACTGCAGGATGTGCAAAAGACTGTGGCATGCTTAGCCCCAAATGGGACCTTCAATGGGACACTGCTCCCCCAAGGCTCAGGAAGAGGGAACTTTGTGTTCCCTCTTTGTGGAAGAGGGAACAGAGACATTACGGAGATGGAGGTGGTGGGTAACATCAAGGAACAGCGTTTTCCAGACACAGCAGGATGTATTACACACATATGAACTCTTAGCAACCGTGACACCACATGTGAGGCCTGCTCAAGTTCCAGCTAGATGAAATTCCAGCACAGAGTCAAGAAGGTGAGCACAAAATCTCAGCTGCTGGGAGAGGAAGAATCCGTTTGCCTTAATAACATGACCCATGGCGGAATGACTACATGCCAGGGGCAGGCCCCACTCCCAGGACTTGCTGGACTAGATGGGGGGAAAGAAGAGAGAAAAGCAATCTCAGAGGTGGGTAGGAAGGGGTGGGAGGGTAGGAAGGTGGTGACGGTAAGGGAAGAGGGGAAGTAAAAACTCTCAAAATGCACTGTAGGAAATTCTCAAGGAATCAATAAAAATATTGCTTTAAAAACCACCTCAAAGGCATTTGCAGAAAAGGGGCATGACACATAGGCAGAAGGACCTCAGCAAGTGCCCATGATCTAATTTTTGAAAATGAGTCATGTGAGGGAAAGTAATTTAGGGAAGACAGAATTAAGTTTGCAAATCAGTTAACCTTGAGTCGTGGAGATGCTTGATTATCTGAGTAAGTTCAATATAATCAGAAGGATGGGAGAAGGGAGCTGCCAGGGAAAGCACACATAGGCAGTGTGAAGACCCGCCCTCAGAATCGAATGGTTTCCAGGAGCCAAAAACCGCAAGGAAGTGTACCCTCCCCTCCAGCCTTCAGAAAGAAGGGCTGCCCTCTCCATATTTTGATTTTTCACCTGTTGAGATCTATTTCAGATGTTTAAGCCCCAGAACGTTGTGCTGTTTTGGAAATAATAACTACACGAGTAAATATAAAGCTTTTATATTATCTAAACATTGATAAAATACCAGGGTATAAATAAAAGCAATAGTGCATTTTATGACTTTTAACACTTATACAGCAAAATTTATTAAAGTAGATCAAAGGTCATGAGAGGAGAAATGAAGTACACTGTTGTGAGTCTCTTGTGACTAGTTTATCACTTGTAATAGACAAATAAATTAAGGATACGTACTATAAGCCCCAAACTAGGCAACCACTAACATAGCAAATGGTTGTAATAGATGAGTCACAAGATTAAACAGAGTTGTAAATATAGTCAGTTAATCCAGAAGGCAGAAAGAGGAACTGGAAACATAAAACTAAATTCCTCAATAGTTACATTCAAAGTAAATGTTCTTATCTAGCAACTAACAGGCAAAGGGTGTCAGACTGGATAAAAATGAGATGAGACTTTATACTTACAAGGAACTCTCTTTAAAAATATAAAGATGTAAATGGACTGAAACTTAAAAGAATAAAAAGGCATGGTTATTAGCCATTTTAAAATTAAATAATAGATTTCAGAATAAAAAATATCACTGGTGGGAAATAAATTTACTTTACAATAATAAAATGTCATTTCATTTAGTAGAATTTATAGCCATAGAAGCTTATACACCATAGAAAAGGATTCCAAAGTGCAAATAAAACTGGATGATAAAAAAAAAGGTGCACATGAAGACAAAAATGGAATAGCAAACTTTTGATAACTGTTGCTTAATTTGACCTAGATAAAAACCATTGAAATCTATATATTAGAAGACTGCTATTTTCAAATAATCTTTATAAGCAGTACTTCTAAGAATGCACTATGTTTTAGGGTGTGAAAAAGGCTCAAGGAATTTAAAAATATTCAAATGTGACAGTAAATCTTAATGGTCAACTTCCTTGGACTGAGAGATGCCTGGGACACCCAGGGAAGCGCACCTCTGGGCATGGAAGGGATTTCCAGAGATTATTTGATGGTGAGTGCTTCCTTCTAATGAGTGGTTTAATTCATTGATGGATCCGGAGTTTTAATAGGTTATTTGGAGGGGCTGAAAATATGGGAAGTGTGGCCTCGATGGAGAAGTGGGTAGGGAGAGGTGTGTCAATGGGAGCTGCATCCTCCTTGCTCCCGTCCTGATACTATCTTTGCTCTTTTTCCTCTCCACCCGGTGTGAGCTTCTCCATGCCCTTCCTACCCTGTGGGCCAAAATCTCCGAAACCGTGAGAAAAGGAAACTTCTCCTTCCTTTACGCTGTGGCCTTCTGCCATAGTGTTTAGAGGGCTAAGACATCAAACAAAAATGTCCTCTTCTCTCTCTGGTATTAAATTAAACACCGGTACCTAGAAGATTGCTGCAAAATCATGAAAGTTTATGGGGTTACTACCACACTTTTTAAGTAAGACATGTTCCCAGAGAAATAAAAAGGTAAACTGGAAATATCCTAAATTCTACAGCATCTCTGTTTTTGGGATACAATCAAATGTAGAAGTATTTGGAACTTAATGAAAATAAAACTTTCGACACATCTAAATGTGTTGGCTATCCCAAGCTTCTAGGGTTAATGACAATACTGGAAAAAGAGAGACTAATGACACTCAGTTCCTTCAGCAGTAATAGAAAGAAGCGATAACCAAACCCAATGAATCAGAAGACATTAATACATCAGTGAAAAAAATAAATGAAATAAAAGATATGAAATAGAGAAGATTTGAAAAACATAAGCTAGTTCTTCGAAGTTAAGCAATAAATGGGTAATCTGACTAAGGAAGAAAGAGAAATGACAGAAAGATTTGGTATTGGGGATTAGAGAAAGCACATCACTACAGATTCAAGAGATATTAAAAGGCTAATAAGGAAATATTATGGATAAATTTATGCCAATAAATTTGACAACTTAGATGAAATGTGTCATTAAAAATCTTTCCACAAAAGAAACTCCAGGTCCAGATGGCTTCCCCAGTTAATTAAACTAAATAGTTTTGAAAAATTAACAGCAATTCTATACACATTCTTCCACAAAATTGCAAAGGAGGGATTACATTCCAAGTCATTCAATGAGGTTACCATTCAGCTCATGCTAATGCCACACATAAATTACTAAAGGTGAACTACCAAAAGTAGCCCTCACAAACGTAGGTGCAAACTTCTGAGACAAATTTTAGCAAACTTCAATTCAGACATATATAGAAATGACAATATATAATGACCAGATAGAATACTTCGGGAATGTGAAGTTTGACACGCCAAAATCAATCACTGCAAGAGGCTGAGAGAAGGCTGCAGATTCAGAATCATCAGAAATCTGTCTTCCCAGACAACTGTCAGGGTCTGTATAGTGTAACTGTTTGGGAATGTTAGAATTGATTTCCAGAGAAGGGCTTGCATGGTGTCCTAATTAGGTTTCCATTGTTTTAATGAAACACCATAACCATAAACGACTTGGAGAGGAAAGGATTTGTTTCATCTTACATTTCCAGGTAACAGTGCATCACTCGGAGAAGCCCGGGCGGGAACTCAGGCAAGGACCAGAAGGTAGAAATGGCAGCAGAGGCTGCAGAGGAATGCTGCTTACTGGCTTGCTCTGTCTTCTCTCTTGTACCATTCAGGACTTAGAGGTGGTACCCTCTAAGTTCCCTCTTCCCAAGCGACTCTAGCCTTTGTCAGGTTGACATAAAAACTAGGCAGCACAGATCGAAAATTATAATGGATTTCGGTCAATTTTATTTTTAGCAGGAAATGAGAAGATAGAGTCATTCGAAGGAGACACAAATAAGCCAATAGAAATTGTTTCTGAGAAAGAGAAGGAAAAAAAAAAAAAAAACTAGAGAAAAGCCTTTCAAAGAATTATTGTAAGAGACTTCAAAAAGTAAAGGAACGTGTGAAGAAAATGAGGATGTGACATATGAACACACTGGGAACATCAATAAATCAACTCCAGTGTTGACAAATACCGTTCCTGAAATGAGATGTTCACTAGAGGGGTTTCCCAGGCAGACGGAAGGGGGCAGGAGAATGGATGAGCCGTCCAGAGATAGGAAGGTGGAAACCGCCGGTCAGACGGAGACAAAGAGCAGGACAGGCGGAAGTGAGGGAATGCAGCCGGAAGTGAGGGAATGCGCCCAGAGGACGGACCACATCACACAACGCAAGGATACTCTGATTCTAGAGTCTCCAGAAAAGGCGAATGAGTGCCCGCGTGTGTGAGCGAGGGAACAAGAGTAGTTACAGTCACCGTTGCTGAAATTCCCTGGATTTTATTTAAGATATAAATTTTTAAAATCCAAGAAGCTTACCAAATGGGGTGATCATAAGCCACGTGGTAATAAAACTGTTGAAAGCCAGAGACAGGGTGTTGAAATGACTTACAAGGGATCCTCAACAGAACTATCCGGTTTTGTTTTGTTTTTTCCATAAGAAACTTTGAAAGTCGGAAGACAGTGAGCTCATAAAGGTAACATTTTTTTTTTTTTAACGTCAACCAAAAAGTCTTACAAAATTATCTGTCAAGAATGAAGGAGAACATCCAGGCTGGTTCCACTTCCTGTTGTACAAAGAGCACCAAGAAACCCGACATGCAAACATCTACAGTAAGATGTGAAGCCCTCCAGACACGTGCCTTCGAATGGAATACCTGGGTCATAGGGCAGTGCTAATTTTTTTAAGAAACCCCAACCTGATTCCCATGACGGCTGCGTTAGTTTGTGCTCCTCCCAGGAGAGGGTAAGGGTTCTTCCCCCCCCCCCCACACACACACTCTCGACAATGTTTGTTGTTAGATTCTTAATGAGAGCGGTTCTGACTAGAGTGGAGTTGTATCTCAGGACGGGCCCAGCTAGGAAAGGAAACTTAAACAAATAAATAGTGGGAGACTGGTCAACAGACCTTTGTACAAACAGTATGTTTATGAGGAAATCAGAATGGAAGTTAAAAAAAAAAAAAAAGCACTCAGGCCAGGTCAGCAGGTAGGCCTGAACATCATAGAACACTAATCACACAGAACAAAGAAAAGGTACAAAAAGCCGAAAGGGGAAAAGACCGAGAAACATATACAGGCAGAGCAATTCAAATTATATCTGACTTCTCAAGTGAGACTCTAAAAGCCTGAAGGTCTTGGGCAGATTGTTATAGACTCTAGAGGACCACAGACACCAGCCCAGACTGCTTTACCCAGTAAAACTTTCAATCATAGCAAATTTAAACAACATCTATCGACAAGCCCAGCCCTACAGAAGGCACTAGAAAGAAAACTCCCACCTAAATGGGTTAACTATACCCAAGAAAACACAAGGAATAAATAATCCCAGACCAGCAAAATCAAAAGAGACGCACACACACACACCCTACCACCACCACCGTCAACAACAACAAACAGGATACAATAATCACTGGCCACTGTTGTCTCTCTACACCAATGGTCTCAATTCCCCTAATGAAAAGACACAAACTAACAATGAATGTGAAAACAGAGTCCATCCTTCTGCTGCATACAAGAAACACACTTTAACATCGAGGACAGACATCACCTTAGGATAAAAGGATAGAGATGGTATTCCAAGCAAATGGACCTAAGAAGCAAGCTGTCGTGGCCATTTTAATATCTGACAAAATAGACTTCATACCAAAATTAATCAGAAGAGATAGGAGGGTCACTATGTACTCAAAAGAAAAACCTGGCAAGAGAACACTGTAATTCTTAGCATCTATGCACCTAACACAAGGGGACCCGAGGTTGTAAAGGAATCACTACAACAGCATAAATTACGTATTGACCCTTGCACACTGATAGTGGGAGACTTCAATACTCGACTCTTGCCAATAGACAGGTCATTATCCAGTCTAAAAGTAAAGAGAGAAATGCTGGAGCTAACTAATGATATAAACCAAATGGATCTAACAGATATTTACAGAATGTTTTACCCAAACAAATGTTTTACCTCCTCCTCAGCACCTCATGAAACTTTCTCCAAAACTGACCACATACTCACACACAAAGCAAGTCTCAACAGAAACAAGAAAACTGAATAGCATCCTGCATCCTAACAGACCATCAGCGATTAAAGCTGGATATCAACACAGCAATAGAAAGCTTACAAACTCAAGAAAGCTAAATAACTCACTTCTGAATGAAAAAAAAAAAAGATCAACAAAGAAATTTTTAAAAATTAAAGACTTTCTATAACTTAACCTTAAATGAATACACACCATATCCAAACTTAAGGGACATAATGAAAGCAGTTCTAATACACAGGTTCATAGCACTAAAAGCTTACATAAAAATTTGGAGGCTCTCATGTTAGTGACTTAATAGCACACCTAGATGCTCTAAGATAAAAAGAAAAATCAGATCCAAAGGAGGTAGACAGCAAGAAATAAGCAAACCCAGAGCTAAAACTCAATAAAACAGAAAGAACAACAAAAGGCAATATGAAGAATCAATGAATCAAAGAGTTGATTCTTTGAGAAAACCAGTAAGATCAGCAAACCTTATCCAAATTAACTAAAAGGCAGAGAGAGACTATCGAAATGAACAAAGTAGAAATGAGAAGGGACATAACAACAGACACCAAGGAAATCCAGGGGACCATAAGGCCACACTTTAAAAATCTCTACCCCATCAAATTGGAAAAATCTAAAAGAAATGGATAATTTTCTCAGTACATACCTCTTATCAAAGTTAAATCAAGATTAGATAAGCAATTTAAACAGGCCTATATCTCATTGAACATGGAGAATTCCAGCTGGTACCTACAGAGAGCCTTCATCCCTGTGTTCTAGCATCATTGGTTCAGGAGTCACTCTGCACACTACCAAAATAGGAGCTTAAACACCAACCCAGCCCCGAACTCTTCGTTCTACAACGGTGTCCTGCCTGCAAGATATGGCAGGACAGTGGTGGCACAAAGCTGGAGTAACCAGCCAATGTCTGATGTGACTTAAGGCTCGCTCCATGAGATGCAGCCCATTCCTGATACTGCTTGCATGACCAAGAACCTGAGACCTGGGATAAAAACAAATACTATTGTTTTAAAAAAAAGTAGCAGCAAAATGATTCCTAATGACATTCTACTATATTCAGAATCAGTGCCTTCCTCAGCCATCATCAGAGAAGCTTCTTCCTACAGCACGTGGGAACACATAGAGAGAGCCACAGTCGGACATTATGTAGAGCGAGAGACTTTGGAATGTTCGGCTTTAAACAGCATGTCTTCATCAAACCCTTCCCTTGGAGCTCAGGAAACCCCTCTGAAGAAGAGGAATAAAGAGTATAAGAGCCAGAGAGGATGGGGGCCACTGAGAAAATGAGGCCCTCTAAATCAGTGTGATCAAAGTGTACGTGAACGCACAGAGGCTCAAGTAGCACGCACAGGGCCTGCATGGGTCTTCACCAGGTCCTCTATGTACACATTATGGCTTCGAGTTTAGTGTTTTCACGGGATTCCTGAGCTTGCAAATAGTGGCTCTCTGTTTCTTGTGCCTTCTCCGAGGCTCTTTCCCTTCTGTTTGTTTTGTCTGACTCCACTGTGATAGTTTATGTTGGATCACATTATATTTTGTTCTATTATTAGCCCTTAGAAGCCTGTTTGTTTTCCAATGAGAGACAGAAAGGGAGTAGATCTACATGGGAGGGGAGGAAGGGAAGGACTTGGAGGAGGGAAACTGTAGTTAGGATGTATTATATGAGAAAAAAAATCTATTTTCAATAAAGGCAAAAAACACACTGAAACTAATGTAACAGCAGAGCCTACCAAAACCCATTAGATGCAGTGGAAGTAACTGTAACTGGGAAATTCAGAAATGAGTATTTATATTAAAAATATATTTCAAATAAATAATATATTTCAAATATTTAGAAGAACAAGAACAAACTGAATGTAAAATCTGAAGGAGAATAATAAAGATCAAAGTACAGACAAATGAAAGAGAATCAAATCAAAACACAAGCTTGACTTCAGGCTGGTGTGGGTCAGGTGAACACCCATGATTGGCAGGACTCAATTTCAATTTTTTTTTTCTTTCTTTGTGGGCACAGGGGTGGAGGTGGGGTAACAGGGGAGGAATGGGAACAGAGTGTGATCATGATACATTTTGTGAAACTCGGGTAATTAATAAAAGTATTATGAAAAAAAAATGAAAGGGCCTAGAAACAGTACAAAGGCCGAGGAGACAGAACTGTCTTCAAAAATAAACAAAATTGGAAACACCTTTAGCTAGACTAACCAAGCAAAATGAGATACTCTCTTTCCCCGATAAAATTAGACACAGAAAGGGGACATCACAACTTATACCAAGAACTGCAAAGACTCATCGAGGATTACACTTCAAAACTCTAGGATAATAAATTTACAAACTTGGAAGACAGGACAAATCTCTAAGCACCTGGATGGATTACGGGGATATGGACAAACTGAAGAGACCAGTCTGAAGCAAACTTCAGCAATAAGAACAAAGCTAGAAACATCACGATACCTGATCAACACTTGCTACAGAAACATCGTATAAACAGAGACGTATAGTTGAATGGAATAGAACAGATCTAGGAATAAATACAAACTTCTGCCACCAAGTAATTTGTGACCAAATCTCCAAAACCTGCTTTAGAGAAGGAACAGCATGCATTCAACAAATTGTCCTGGGAAAACAGGATATCCACAAAAAGGAAGGTTGAAGTATGACCCTTTCTTCTACCTTGTACAGAAACAAGAAGTTGATTCGGTGTGGATCAAAGACCTAAATGTGAGAACTTGAACTCTGAAAACAAGGAAGAGGTCACATCAAGACATCGGCCAGGCAATGATTTTCTGGACAGGATCCTTAAAGTACAGAAAACAAACAAAAATTGACTAAGGTACAACGAAGTAAAAGATTCTAACCAGGAAGAAAAGAGCAAAGAGACAGTGCATACAATGGGAGAATGTATTTGCCAGAGGGTTAAAATACAAAACACGTAAGGAACTAATCAAATTTAAATAATCCAACTAAAAGTAGGCCAATGGTCTGCATAAACTTTTTTTTCAGCAAATACAGGGAAAATGCTCAATATTCTTAGTTGTCAGGAAAATGCAAATAAAAACTACGTTAAGATACCATCTGTTGTTGTTTGTGTGTAAAATGCCCCTCATAGACTAATGTGTTTATTGTATTGGAACACTCGACCTGCAGCTGGTGGCTGTTACTTTGGAGAATCTTTGGGAGGTGGAACCCTGCTGGAAGAAGCAGATCACCAGAGGCAAGCCTTGAACATACAATCTGGTCTCACGTACCCTATCTACTTCTTGACTAGATAAAATGTGACCAGCTTCACCATGCTTCTGCTGCCGTGCCTTTCCCACCAGGAAGGACCATATCCCTCTGCCTTAGTTAGCGTTTCTATTGCTGTGAGGAACCCCCCCCCCCCAAAAAAAAAGCATCTTGGAGAGGAAAGGGGCTATTTCACCAAGGAGTGCTGCTTAACTGGGTTGCTCATCCCCCAGCTTTCCAACAGCACCCAGGACTACCAGCCCAGGGGTGGTATAACCTACAATGGGCTGGGACCTACCACATCAATCACTAAGAAAATGTCCTACAGGCTTGTCCTAGAGCCAGATCTTACAGAGTCATTTTCTCAGCTGAGGTTCCTTCCTCTCTGATGACTCTATCTCAAAAAAAAAAAAAAAAAAAAGAACCAACACAAATTGACACACAAACATCACTTTTTCAATTAGAACATCTGCTTTCTCATTTGTCCCCAAAATGGCATGTTAATAATGTCACAATATAAACCATGAATAGCTTTAAAAGTCCCACGGTCCTTACGAGTTAAACACTTCAAAAATTCAGTCTTTCTATGTCTAAAGTCTCTATAACTCTCCAAATATCTCTTTAGACGTTTAAAGTCTCTTGACTGTGGGCTTCTGTAAAATCAGTTACATATTTTCTTTTGGGGGAAGAATCAGGGCACGATCACAATCTGAACAAAGCAAAACTAACTTTAATGGTATTAAAAAAAAAAATGACTCAGTGTCCAGTGTCTGGGCTTCACTTACCATCTTTGGGTCTCCTCCAAAGGGGTTGGGTCACTTTTCTGGTCTTCCCCCAGCAGCACACACAGCTGTCTTCCATGCTCAAACACAGTCCTCTCTACACCTGTTGTGATGCTCCACAGTACTGACACCTCCAAAATTCTGGGTGTCTCCTATAACCGGACTGCACTTTCACTAACAGCCTTTCCTAGGCTCTCTTAATGTGGCAAGTCTCACCATCTCTCCATGACCCGTCCATGACCCCTTTAATCCTGGAGCTTAAGGCTGAGTCTTCGCCAACCTGGCCTTTCACAATGCCAAGCCTCAGCTGCTCTCCATGAACTCCTGATTACTTTCAAAACTAGTACCACCTGGGTGCCTCTTATATTACCAAGTTCAGCAGCCAGCATAATATGCAGTCTCACCTACCAGATCACAGTTTCTGTGTGCCGACCTTGAGGAAATATTCCCAGATTTATGATCCTCAACGTCGCTGGTCTCTTCTTAATCACTGCTAATTTCTCAGCTCCAGCTGACAAGCATCGATTGTCCCAGTAAAGGAAAGGTTTGTCAGTCACAGCTGATTCTTTAAACCCTCTGCTTACCAGAACCACAGATTCTTAATCCAAAATATTAAACTGCCCCAACAGAGTCTTTTCTCCTTCCGAAGCTTCATAAACCAGGCCTCTGTTATCCACACTGCTCGGCATTGTCTTCTAGGATCCAACGAAACAGCCAGCTGGGCTCTGAGCACACAATGCCTCTTCCGGTCCAAAGGTCCAAAGTCCTTCCACAATCCTCCCCTCAAAAAACATGGTCAAGTCTGTCACAGCAATACCCAGCTGACCTGGTACCAGTTTCCGTCCTGGTGTTTCTATCGCTGTGATGAAACACAATCAAAGCAGCGTGGAGGAGAAAGGGGCTATCTCACGTAGCGTCCAAGTAACAACCTGGCCTGGATGCAAACGCAATGGAGAGGCGCTGCTTACAGGCTTGGTCCCCACAGCTTGCTCTGCCTGCTTTCTTACAGACCCCGTGATCACCAGCCCGAGGATGGCACCACCCACAATGGGCTGGGGTCTCCTCCCGTCAATCACTAATTAAGAAAATGCCCCACAGGCCTGCCTACAGCCGGACGTTATGGAGGCATTTTCTCAGTTGAGATTCCCTCCTCTCAGGTGACTGTACTTGCGTCAAGTTGACATGAAACGAGCCAGGACACCCTCTTTATGCTATGAGCTAAAATCTGTGCTCCTTTGAGATGCTTCTTGTCAGTTACCCTCTGATCACAGCGATGGGAAAGGAAGCATGTCACCTCCCTCCATTCAGAATGGCTCCTACCAAAAAACAAAGCCGATAACAGACACTGGTGAGCTTGTGGAGAAAGGGGAAAACGTGTGTCCTGTTTAGGGGACGTAAATTAGCATAATCACCTGGAAAGCAACGTGGAGGTTCCTCAACAAACTCAAAAAAGAACTGTATCAGGATCTAGCTGCCCCACTTTTGGGCAGACATCCAAAGGAAATGGAATCAGCATACCAAGTAGATACCTGCATACCAGTGTCTATTGTATCAGTGTTTACAACAGTTAAAAAATACAAATCAGCCTTCTTACCCATCAATGGACTAGGTAAAGGAAATGTGGAGTGCATACATGATAGGGTATTAGTCCTAAAGAGGAGCGCAATCCTGTCATCCATGGCAAACTGATGGAAAGGGGTAATACCGAATTAAATGAAATAATCCAGACATAGAAAGACATGTACCATGTGTTCCTGTGTATGGAAACGAACAGACAAATGCTAAAATAGTGATTACTGGGTGTGTGTGAAGGATCCAAGAGGTTTGGAAAGATGGAAAATGTTTGCTGTATATAATTAGTTTATGTTAAATGTTTTCCTGGAAACATTTCACTGGACTCCATTAGTGTGTAAAATAAATATGTTTTTAAAGAAAATAGGGTCTCTGGATGTTCATAAGAACCCATGGATATGAAGGCACATTATCAGCACCGAATGCCAGCCTGACCAGATGTTTCTTCCTGCTTAGACAATCCTGGAAAATATGTATTGTGATCCGAGATTTGGCCAAATCAAATGTGTTTTCTTGCCCTACAAATTAAAAAAGAAATGATTATCTCAAATAACACCACACTCGTGTCTCTGACCCACTCTAGTCTACTAAATCTTTCTTGATTAGGTAATTTTTAAGCACAACTAGCAACAATATGATTTCGGAGAAAACACTTGATCCTTTTCAACATGTATTTGCATTCCAGATAATGAATCTTCAATACGGGACTGAAATAATGATACATAGGAACCAGCAGAAACAAATCTGAATCATAGTTTCTAGCCCATCTACAGAATATTTGTTGCATAACCTCTATGCAAAAATATTGAGCCAGATTCTAGAAATACGCAGATGAATTAGACAAAAATAGCTTACTAATTTATTGAGGAACATATGTATTAAATATGTCCTTGTATACGTGATGAGCATGCCCAAGGGGAACGCTGAGCATTATGAGAGCGCTTTAGTGAGGACTTTGCTCTGTGGAGGTAGCTAAGATCAGAAACTTACATGGGAGTTATTCAGGAAGAGATGGAGACAAAGCAACACAGCCAATGAGGAAAAGCTACGCAAAGACTCAGTGGCAAAGCACCAGGGGGAATGTCAGCTTAATGGAAGTTCAGACCAGTGAGGGAATGAAAAAAAAGCGGTGTTGAGAAAAACTGTCCCAGAAGTCATGGGTTATTAAATGAAAACATCAGAGTCAAGACTGATACCACGACACAGCAGCCCCAACAATGCAGGGCGTGGCCACTGCTGGAGGCCGCCCATCTGACTAGATGGGAAAAACTACTGCTGGGTCCATTTCAAAGTCCTCTGGAAATTGTCTCAAGCACCTTCATAGGACATAGTTTTGAATCCATTTGCCCTCCTGACCAACTGGAGAACATAAAGGAGAAATGGCACAGCAAAACCACCATAACAAAAGTCAGGGGGGATTTGGAAAACTGGGAGAAAATATTTGAAATACTTATCAGAGTTGAGAGTTATAGTTCGTAAAAATTAAGAGAAAATCAAAGACCTGACTTTAAAAAGTCCAGACATATATAGATGATTTTACAACCACTCTCAAATATATACAAAGATGTATAAATACAGATATACACAATGATGAATAATGCCCTCATAAATAAACTTTATGAGCTAAATAGTCTTATGTCAACTTGACACAGGCTAAAGTCATCTGAGAGGAGGGAACTCCAATTAAGAAAATGACTCCATAAGATTGGTAGGTCTAGTAAGGCATTTTCTTAATTAGTGATTGATGGAAGAGGGCCCAACCCATGGTGGGTGCTGCCATCCCTGGGCTGGTTGTCCTGGGTTCTATAAGAACCCAGACCGAGCAAGCCATGAGGAGCAAGCAGTAAGCAGCATTCTTCCATGGCCCCTGCATCAGCTTCTGCCTCTAGGATCCTGCCCTGTTTGAATTCCTGTCCTGACTTTCTCCGATGACACACAATGATGTAGAAATATAACCAAATAAACCCTTTCCTCCCCAAGTTGTTTTGGCTGTGGTGTTTGGTCTCAGCAATAGAAACTCTAAGACATTTTGTGCAAATTAATCTGTTGTAAGGTAAATGACACTCGAGTATTTTTTTTTTCCATCAGAAAGATATGACCTAAAAAAATTGGGAGAACATTTTTTCCAGTCATGTTATATGGAAACAGACACTCATACATGGGTATAAATTAGTGCCGTTTTTAAAGGAGAGTTGGCAATACGTAATACAAGATACCTACGTGGTTCTCTGCTGAACCAGCAGAAGAGTTGAAAACAATCGCTAGAAGGTTCTGGGAGCATATTTCAGCAATATGAAAACACACGTGTACAAGTTATTCATTAAATGTGATCATTTATCGATATGAGAAACAACAACATATAGCAAAGTGACCGACCAACATGATACATCCAATGCAGGACCAAGCAGCTAGGGAAGAACTGCTGAAGTAGTCTACGGACACAGAGTGCTTGTCAGGATCCAATGCTGAGCGAGCAGAAGCCCCACGTAAGAGTTAACTTTGCGTGTAGGAAAGGAGAGATGAGAAGATACACATGAATTTGCTGACTGTTGGGAAGTAAAGGAGAAAGAATAAAGTGAAAGCTTTAAAATTGTTTATCTACAGATGGTGAACAGAAGCAGAGTCGGGAGGGAATGGCAATGTGGGAGGAGGGATGGGGGAGTGACAGCTCTTAAGTAAAACAAAACTTGTGTGGCTGTGATTTTTAGGACTGCGTTAACATTTCGCAGACTGGGAGAATAAATAATTAAAGCTAAGACGGTGAGGAAAAAGATCCAAATGAAATATACGTTTTTTTTTTTAAA
Organism: Cricetomys ansorgei; assembly: GCA_026225945.1. Classification (NCBI taxonomy): domain Eukaryota; kingdom Metazoa; phylum Chordata; class Mammalia; order Rodentia; family Nesomyidae; genus Cricetomys; species Cricetomys ansorgei. Next base: position 12,249,236 of record JAMJFZ010004090.1, on the reverse strand, counting down.
AAAAAAAAAAGCGGACAAATCAAACTGTTACAGAACCACACTGAAGGGGTGTGGTGGTGGTTACTAAGGACAGTCACTTCAGAAGACAGCAGGTTGACTGCATGTTCTAAGTCTTAATAAAAAAAAAAAAAGAAATTGCATGGAAACACTAGAGGCAATAGGTTTGTTTCAAGAAAGTTAGTATAGCTTTCTTAAAGCTGTCATGGGTATTCTGTGAACTGGTAGATATAAAGGGAAAGTATGGATGACAGATTGTTGTTTGTCAGGGAAAGGGGTCATAAAGAAAAGAACACCTTCTAGAGGCTGTGTTGGAATTGGAGGCATTGCTGTTATTCCAGGTTTAAGAGTTCATATAACTGTATCTAGGAAGGAGCTCAAGGTCTGCGTATACGTGTGCATTCATATATGTATTTCACCCCCTTGACTCTGGAGATAGTCAGGAAGCAACTCTAATGCCATAGCAGCAAGCCAACCAAGTGTCTGTTATCGAGAAATGTGAACTGTTTTAATGAAATGCCACTTGTCAGTAAAATGAACCAGGACCGTCAAAAGGGTGCATTCCAGGCTGGAATGGGAAAACAAAAGGATGGTATTGAATATTTTGTGGTGTCAGAGATTAGAAAACATTTAAAATATGATAGTGCTATATCACAGTGATGGCAGAGCCGGTCGAATGGATTCCCAATGGTCCAATCATGACAACTCTGAGCACCATAGCAATTAATAATGCTGGATTATCACCAATAGAATAAAGCAAACTCTGTATGTTCTCCAAAATGAAAGATGGTGGAGAAAAGAAGCTTTGCTCTTGTTCGGCTCCAATCAGTAAGTGTAGAAGGGACGCTGGGAGTAGTGATCGCCATCCAGCAAACACTGCAGCAACAATTACCCAGGCAAAAATCCGTGGAACCTAAAATTAATACACAGAAGTACAGTAAGTATGCGAGGAGATTTTTCAGGCGATGAGGAGATGGCTCGGCAGTTAAGAACATGAACTGCTCCTGCAGAGGGACCTCAGTTTGGTTGCCAACACCTGCACTGAACGGCTCACAACTGCCTGTAACTCCAGCTCTAGGGGTTCTGAGCCCCTCTGGACTCTCTTAAGCACCTGCACCCATGTGCACACACTACCACCCCTCAGGAATAATAAAGATAAATCTTTAAAAAAGAGTTTTCGTAGTCTCAAAGTATCTTGTATCTTCCCATGTCTCTGTCTCTGTCTCTGTCTCTCTGTCTCTCTCTCTCTCTGTCTCTCTCTCTCTCTCTCTCTCTCTCTCTCTCTCACACACACACACACACACACACACACACACACGATATAAAGAGAAGCTTGGCAGACATCATCTCTACCAAATGGTTAAAGGTAACATTGCCAGCAATGGGACAAATTAACGTAGAAGCCTGCCAGCTTGGAAGGGATTCAGGAACCTGAACTATCGTTATTTTATATATTAAGTGGTTGGAATATGTGGGTCTGGAACGTCTCTAAATGCCCCTACCTGCACAACAGCCTCCCAAGACGATATCCTGAGAAGTACAGAAGAGAACTCCTGCAGTATTCTTGAAGCCATGCATAACCTAAATTTAATCACAAGAAATCGTCACGCACATTAAGCAACCTTGTATAAAATAACTGAGCAGCACACTGCAAAATAAGATCATGAAGAACAAAGGGAGACGAAGGAACAGTTCCCCAATAAAGGAGACTACAGACAGGAAGTTACTAAACTCGACATGGCACCCTACGCTGATCATGGGTCAGGGTAATGACAGAGAACAATTAGCAAAGGTGAACAAGGTCTATCAAATACTTGGGAGAATTCTATCAGTGTTAGCTTCCTGAGTGCAGTAACTGCACTGTGGTACCAGCTGAACTCCACACTTCTAAAATGCTTAAAGACCTAGTCTTCCAGCGTTTCACAATGTGACTATTTGGAGATGGTCTTCAAAGGAAGTGATTAAACATTAAATTTCCTTGTCTCTTGTTCAGCTACTTCTCTTTGTGGTTTGTTTGTTTGTTTGTTTAAGACAAGGTCTCCCTGTGTGGCACTGGCTGTCCTGGAACTCACTATGTAGACCAGGCTAACTAGAACTCACAGAGATTCACCTGCCTCTGCCTTTGCTTCTGGAGTGCTGGGGTTAAAGGCGTGTACCGCCACACCCAGCCTAATTACTCTTTCAAAACTATCTCCAAAATAGTCTGGAGTATTGGAAATCTGAAGCATTGGAAAGTTAACATGGGAATTGAAATTTAAGGAAAGAGGAGGAGAAGAGGGAGAAGGAGGAGGAGGAGAGGAGGAGCTAGACAGCGGATTATTAATGTTTGGGGAAGTCACATGGAAAGCTACTGTTTTATAAGATATAGAACCCGAGGGAAAAGCCAGGTGCGGTTGTACACCCCTCTCGGTAACCCCGGTGCTGGGAAGGCATATGTATATGAAATGAAGGAAGACGCCTGAAACTGAATTGACATTATTCCACTCAGAGGCAGCACCTAAAGTACTTTAATCAAATCCACAGGGAGGACAGCAGCAGTGTGGCTTCCTGGGGGTGAGGATGGGGGAGTGGGGGAACAAGGAAAAGTATTTGTTAATGTGTGCACAATTTCGGTTTTGCCAAAGGAAAACGCTGGTGAGGCATGTCTGTGCAACAGTGTGAATGTTAACTCCACAGCCTGCACATTTTAAAAAGCTGAAATGGAAAATTTCATGATATTCACACTATACCACAATTAAAACAAAATGAAACAATGTACAGGGATCTTTGGATGTAGAGACAGAAGACTCACAGGGGACATGCCATGTGATAGCAAGCGATGACAGAGCAGGCTAGATGCTAGTATGCAATGCCAGAGAGTGCCAGCCAGTGCCAGCAACCAGAAGCTGGGCAGAGACAGAAGTCTCCTCTGCAGCCTTCAGGAAGAGCCTGGCCTTGCTGGCAGCTTCCAGAACCAAGACAGAGTAATTTTTACAGTTGTAAGCCAAATAAATAAAGAAACCAGAAACTGTGATCCTTGGAACCCCTGCTGTAAGCTTCAGGGATATATATTACTCCAAGCTATATATCTTGCTAACTTGGGCTGGATCCAGAAGTGCGAACTATCATTATTTCATGTGGATTAAGTGCTTGAAATGTACAGGTCTGAAGTGTCTGTAAACGCACCTGCCCAGACAACAGCCAAGTCTCATTCTTTTTCCTGGAGGAATGTATCTGTCCTTGTAAATTGCAGCCTAGCAGGAGAGCGGGTGGCGGGCTGACTTGGTGTTCCGTGATCCTCATCTACCTTTCACTGTCGACTTTCCCCAGGGCAGGAATGGTGATGGGAAAGTGGCCAAGCGCTTGGGAGACTTGTTATATGTTTTGTATGTGATTTATTCACCTGTTTGCTCATACTTAACAAGTATTAAGTGCCTTGGATGCTCCAATTTGTTTAATTGGTAAACATGTAATTCCCACACACTAGTCGCTGGTCTCCATGTTGAAGACTTTGTCATGAACCAGACGATATCCCTACAGTTGCTGTTGTGCTCACATATTTGACTTCTTGGTCTTCAAGTGGAAAAGTTGTAGAACCTTGTAGAAGAAATGGGACACTGGGGAGGGGAGGGTGTGACTGGAGATTTAATAGCCGGGCCCCACTTACCGATCGCTCTTGCTTCCCGACTGTAGATATGACGGAAGCAGCTGGGCCACCGCCATCCCTCCTCTGCCTGCTGGGATGTCCTCTCTGCTATGGTGGATTGAATGATCTCCTTAACCTGTAAATGGAAATAAGTCCTTCTGCCTTCGTGTCGCTTCCTGTCTGATGTTGTAGGACAAGACTTTTCCTGGGGAGAAGTTACATACATGTCTATTCACCATAGAGAGGGAGCCTATGGCAGATCAGAGTACAGATACCACTGAAGTCCAACTTGGTGAGCCAATGAGCTTTGTTGGGGTTACTAACAGGAATATGAATGAGGGGTTACTTACAAGAGCAGAAATGACTCAAAGCTCCATCATCAAAGCCCAGCCAGCACGGGTGACGGTGCACAGAAACTGGAAACGGAGCACTCTGCACAGCCTGCAAGCGGCTCAACAGATTAGGGAGTGAGTGTCCCTGGTTGGTCTAAAGAAGAGTCTGGGCAGTTTGGCTGCTTTCTGCTTCTTCCATGCAGCTTGTCTGGTCTCAGAGTTTTCATTGCAACTTGGCTTGTTTACTCTTGAGAAAGGGGGCCCTAGTGAATCTGGTCAGTTTCAGAGACTTCCTGAAACTATTTTGAGTTGTTTACCTTCTGGCTTAAAGAGCTTCCCTGCAGGGTGGGATGTTTCATCTCAGAGGAAATGGATACAACGTCTGATTTATTTCATCACAGCAAGCAGAGGCTGTTAATACAACAACCACTGTGAAAATGTCCTTCTTAGAGCTGGAGAGATGGATGGGTAATTAAAAACACTTGCTGTTCTTCCACAGGACCTAAATTTGGCTCCTAGCACCCACATAAGAAAGCTCACAACAGCATGTAACTCCATCTCCGGAGAATCTGACACCCTCTTCTGGTCTTTGCAGAATATGTACACACCATACATCATCCTGTCTTTCTCAATTCTGCTATTGGAGGGAACTAATTGACAGTCCAGATGCCGTATTCAGAAGCACGCACAGCATTCCTGCCCAGGATCGCTCTTCCACAGGCTGGCCCGATCAGCACCTGAACATGGCAGAGGCAGTAAGGCAAGTCAGACTGGAAGACTGGACATTCTCCTGCTGTGTGGCTTTGGCCATGAGATGCCTTGCTCTCCCATATTGTTTTAAACATAAATCATACTGCAATCTCTGATCTTTTTTCCCTCTTTCTTTTCTCATCTTATTCTGCCATGGCCTAATCTTTCTTCCATTTTCCTCCAGTTTCTTTCCAGTGTCTTTTCCTGGCATCTCCCCAAACAAGTATGAGCTGCCATGGTGTCTAAAGGGCTAACCATCTCTAATTCTAAGGAGTGGGTAAGAGCCGAGACTCTAGAGACAGAGCCTTTGTCTGCCACTTACTAATAAGCCATTTCCTTCTCCCACTTCCATTTCAGTAGACCACCTCAGTGTCGTCATCCGTAAAGGGAGAGCACTCATATAAACTAATCCCATGAAGTTGGAGAGAGTCTAAAACACTTCATACATAAAGTTCTTAGTGTGGTGCAAGGGTGCCAGGTCTGCAGAGACGTCGTTATGGAGAGCTGGCGCTCTTGTGCCCCTAGATAAAGATGAGTACCAGGTGGTAACACTAAATCAAAGTAAGGAGCGCGGAGTGATGGAGATCAAAGGGTTCACTGTGTGAAGATGAGGGAGGTCTGCTCAGCAGAGGAACACAGCTGAGCAAAGGCCTTAAGGCAACATTCAGACACAACAGGATCAGGGAGGCAGCAGGACGGCGAACAGGGAAGAAAATGGATGGGAAAGCCAGAGGAGGGGGGTAGGGAGGGGGTGAGTGGAGACCAGAGAAAAAGAGGCTCGGTCCTCTCTTCCATCACTAACTCATTCTTTGTGTACCTGGAAGCCACTGAATCAAGTGCCAAGAGCTCTGATGATTGGTTTTCCAGTTTCTAAACACACAATAACTTAAGATAACCAACCTCCAGCAAAAGCCATACGGGAGATGAGGTCATTCTTCTAAAGACCCTCTATCCTCTGTGTGCTTTTCTGATGCCAGGGCATCTTGTCAGTTGGGAGCCAAGGTGTAAGTGTTATAGCTCTGAGCGGAAGGGGATCCCCAACGTTAGCGTGGTAGCTCTAAGCAGACGGGTATCCTGGCAGGCAGGAGTGAAGGAACACCACGAAGTCACACCACACAACAAACCTCATGTGAGTGATTTACTGGGGAACAACACAGAAGGGTCCCCACCTCTGCTCAGGAGAGAAGTAGCAGAGGGGAGAGCAGGTAAGGACAGGCTTATATGGGTGTTGGGGGGTCACAGATTTCCAGGGTAGGTATTTCCAAGATGGGGATTAGTGGAATTTCAAGTCCTGAGCTTGGAGATTGGTAGGGTTTCAAGCTCCTGAACTGAGCTTGGACTTTTTATCCTACGCTTTGTGTTTCCATAGACCTTGATTCAAACTTTTCCTTTACGTAGTCTTCCTATGTAGACCTATTTGTGATGAACATAGGCTTGCTTTTTAACTTTACATAGTAAATGCTCCATTTTTCTCAAATGTCTATATATTTGAGGTATGTGTGCTTCTTAATACATATAACTAGGTTCACTTCAGTTACCAAAATTTTGATGCCCTGAAAATTACAACACACCAACTTCTCTGTGACCAGCAGTTACTCTAAATTCTGATGATTTCTGTTTGACTTAACTGTCACAGCTGCTCTGCTGAGCATCAGTGAGTCTTCTGTATGAAGAGGTGAAGTTTGATAACCACTGTAGCACTTTTACAGGGCCTGAAGTGCCCAGTTACAGATGCCTTTATTTTATTCATTTATGGTGGTCCAGTGTGGAGCCATAGAATAAAAGCTTGCATATTCAAGCTCTTAAACACTCCTTAATTCTGTTTAACAGAGCTATCTTCAGGACAAGCTTTTAGCTATACAATTCACCAAGGTCTCAAGTTCTTCACTTAAGGAAATTAGTTCAATATGTTTCTTATGCCTGCCTTAGGAACCTGAGGGAGCCACATCTTCACTCATGGGTGCCCTGGAATCTGAGACAATGAGCACTGAGACAACATGAGAATTCTGACACTCTCCTGATGGTACCCCTTTTATTCACAACTTCAGTGAAAGAAAAAAGAAAAAAGAAAATTTTATCTAACCAGAACTCCTGATGGAGAATTGACAGCTAGAGGAGTGAGCTAGCTAGACAAACTGCTGGGCTTTCATCTCAAATTAGAGCCCTGAGGATAAATACAGCTTTTACATCAGTGTTCACCGGGGCAAAATTACAAAGGACGCTGGTTTCCAGGACTCAGGCTACAGTTTTACTTACATTATTAGGTCCACTGCTAAGGGCTGGATTCCTTCTTCTGCTAAAATATATGAACTTCCCAGGAACCCAGAGGCTTCCTTGCTGTCTCTACCTCTGGTGGAAATTGAGGCCCTGGAGCCATTCATACATCCTGTAGCCTCAAGTATTCACTTTGCAAAATAGAGCAGTATTTGTGCAATTAGCACTATCTTTCTCAAAGATTGATAGGCTTTGCCAGTAATTATACATGTTGGGGGAGTGGGGCAGTGGAGACTAATAGAAAGCACTTCCTAACACTGAATAGAAAAACCTGTCAGACACAAGTGCTTTTAGCTATATGGAAGGCCATAACAGCAAGAGGCAAGCAGTTTCTAGTTTTAGATTATCAAAAAATATAAGGAACTTCCTTCCAGTGCATCACTTATTTTCTATGAAGAGTGAAGATGTTGTTTTCTTGAGGTTGTTCCTTAGTCTAGAACAGTAGCTATCAAGTTTGATTATCCCCCAAAGTCATCTGTTTAGCTGCATTAACTAATTGCAGAGCCATGATCTCTGGAAACTCTACTTATGGCTAAGCTGGGTAACAGGGACCATGTTTAACTACTACATCTTCAATAGCCAAAAATTCTCAGTAGTTAAGAGTACTTGTTGCTCTTGCAGAGGCCCTTGGTTTGGTTCCTAGCATACCATGACAATTCACAAACATCTGTAACTCCAGTCACAGTTACAGATCCAGGGGGTTCCTGGTGCTTCTTCTAGCCTTTGTAGACACAAGGCATGCATATGGCACACATACATACATGCAAGCAAACATACATATTAATGTGTTTTTTCCTTGATTTTTGTTTGTTTGTTTGTTTGTTCTATATATGGTTTCTCTGATGTAACTCTGGCTGTCCTGGAACTCTATAGACCAGTTGACCTCAAACTCACACAGAGATCTCCCTGCCTCTGCCTCCCATATGCCACCACCACCCAACTAATACTAATGTTTTTAAATCTTAAAAAAAAAAAAGTTGTATTAGTACACCTACTGTAGCAGCTCACCATGGAAGACCCATGGGCATATTCATAGATGCAAACCCTACCAGACCTCAGCAGAGGGATCCACTCTCATGGCAAATGCCATACTGGACAGTAGAACCCTGAGCATCTCATCTCAGGAGGGTTTATTGATGCCTAAGATCCTCGGGTGTTCTATTGATATCACATGCAGATCATGAACAATCAAACATCCTCCACACAAAGTCAACACCTGCAGACAATACAAGACCTTGGCAGTTCGTCACCCAACAGTATACAAAACAATCATTTTAAACATAACTAAAAATAAATTTCTACAACAAATAGTCACAAATGGACAAAATATATGAAATCTTGGTTTACATGACACTGGACATAAAAGAACTAAGGGCGATGATCTCAGAGACATGGGTAGGCATACATTGTAGTCATCCTATCTTACAGCCCCCCAAAATGTTCAACCTCTGGTGCAAGTCCAGTGGACTACTTAAGCTAAACAAGAAAACTGAGAGCCTGGTGGTGTTTAATTGGTAGGATCCTCAAGATAGAAGATTAAAGAGAAAAAAAGTGAGCAAGCAAGAAAATGAGGGAGAGGCATACATAAGCACCAGGAGGAGTTTGTGAGCAAACTTTGGATAGCTACAGAGGTACCCTTTGAGTTACTGGCTAAGCATGGGTGCACGCGCACGCGCACACACAAAACGATCTCAGAGGAGGAGAGACATCATAGAACAAGTATCCAAGACTCACACAGGGCCAAGAATAGTGTCTGTTTCATCAGTAGAAGGGAACAATTGGGCTGGTAACTGTCCTGACCTTGGCTAGCAAATCTCTACCAAGCAAACGAGGAGAATTAGACTGCTTCCAAGGAACCTAACTGCATTCCAGAAGTGCCCAGGAATATTATAAAACTATCAAAAATATCCAACACTCAACATGGCAAACTTCAAAATGGTGAAGACAGAGGGAGAGAAAGACAAAGGAAGATAATAAAAAGATATTAAAGACATTATATATATATAGAGAGAGAGAGAAAGAGAGAGAGAGAGAGTGAGAGAGAGAGAATTTATATAATACATATACATATAGTGAGGAGATAGGTCAAAGAGCTAAAAATGACCTAGAACTGACACAAGTTCTAGAATTAGCCAAGTTATTAAAACTGTTATCACAGCTATATGCTACAGAAAGTAGAATAAAAAAGACCTAGGGACATAGAAGATACAGACAGCTAAAGCAAACTTCAGAAGTGAAAGCACCAACGTCTGAAGTTTGTTGCTTTTAATTCATTAGTTGAAAATAATAGCAGAATACATATGGCAAAAGAAGATAAAAATAATTAAGAAAAGACTGTGCACCATAAAGAGATGTACTATGAAAAGAACAGAGTCGAGGCAGCAATGGTAAGGGGGGCAAGAGTGAGTCTGAGTAGGGAAAGAAAATCAAGTGGGAGTCCTCATGGAGGGTCCTCAAGAGAGACAACCTGGACACTCTACAGACCTGGGCAAACATGAATTATTGCTGTCAATGCATATTTGCTTAACACATGGAACATAAGAAATCAAACAACCTAATGAACATTCGTGTACTCACAAAAATACTGAACAAAATGGTAACACCAGAAAGCAATAAAAAAGATGATCAGCTGTGAAGATGTAACAGTACAGACTATTCAAAATGAAACCGAGGAGAACTTAGAAATACACATGCAAACCAGCATTACCTTGTGGGCTATCTTCCGGCAGCCTATCCGTTTACTTACAGTACGTACCAAGATGTGCCTGGGGATGCCAGTGGGTGGTGAGGGGGAGTGTCAGGGAAGAATATCCAAAGAACTAGGTCTGAAAGTTTCACAATCTTCTGAAGATAATAAGAACAAATATCCAGAGAACACAAGCAACTTTTCGGCACAATAAATATAAGGACACATCACAATAAAATGGTTCTAAATGAACAATAAAAATAAGATCTTCAGAATCCTGAATCATTGTGAGGAGAACCAGGATAAGGAAGAAAGCGTGTTGACGGACAGAAAGAACAAAGGTGGAACGTGGGGGAGACGTGAGTGAAGATGGTGGAATTGCACTTTAAGGTACTTAAAACACGCCATATTGCCGTAACCTAGGGTTGCATAACCATTGAAAATGCCTTTCTAAGATAAAGGCAAAATAACTCCTCACACTCAAAGACTGGAGAGGCATTTTTGACAGCAAATCTTTAGCATAATAAATGTTAAAGGAAGTCCGTCAGATGGAAGTCTGCATCCATTACAGAGGAAAGGAAATGGCAGCTACACGGCAAACGTGTGATGGGTCTTCTTGTGTAAATCACATGCGTAAGATAATTAACTGGTCCCAGCTGACACTGAGCAACGAAGACGGCACCAGGAAGCAGTGATTGATGGGAAGACATGGGGGAGAGGGTTCAAAAGCTAGAAAATGAACTTGACTCGAAACTAGTTTCCATCAGCAAGAGACATGTGCGTTACGTCACAGCAGTTCCTGTGATGCAAAGCGAGACTGTTCTCATTCTGATGCTATACCCCTAGTAAATGGATCAAGCCAAGAACAAATGTTCCAGACAGTGGCATTCAAACTGAACAGGTTCTGGCGACACTGGACGGCAAAAGGATAAAATGGCGGGATGCACCGACACTGCTGCGACCTATCTGGATTGGGCTGAAGCCAACTTTCTGTGCTGCTTTTCAAACACACATTGTTCTTAATTTTAAAGAGAAAACAAGTAACAACAACAGGTTTTCACCCATTTTTGTCTCCTTAGGAGGTATATAAACAATCAAAAGCAGGGCACCTTGGCTTCAGAGAGCTGAGGCCTGGTGACCAGTGAACTCACAGCTGGACTCCTCTCTCTGGACTCCACATCCGAAGACTGATTCACTTTCAGCCCACTAGACTGTGTGTGAATAAGAGTAAGTCTTGTTCTTTTATTTAACATTCACAATGAGAAATCAGATGTCCCTTCCCGACCGTCTGCTGTAGGTGTCTAGTCTGCACTCCTCTTTGGGCAGTTGAGAAAAAGTGTATTTTTTTCACTGATTCTTTACATGATAGCAAACCATCTTCATCGTGTTTGATGTCATCTAAAATGGAGAACACCATAAAAGGGTGTGTCTTATTTATTTTATGGTTCGGAGTATACTGGGTTAACTGTATCCCTGGAAATGCATCAAGAATGGCAGGCCTTATGTTAAAGAGATGGTAATTGTTTTGATGTTGTTGTTGTTGATTGGGTTACTATTTGCTACAAGGCAAAAAAAACCCTCTCTTCCACCATAACAGACAAAACAGCCAGTGTCTGTCATTGACTCCGACTGTCCCTCACTGGGTGAAGAGTAACGCTGAAAACTGAGTAAGGGGGACTGACTGGTTGCTAAGCCACACGTGGAAAGACACTGAGGGTCATTCTCCAGGTCATCCCAGTTGTACGTGTTCCGCAGTGTGGAGTGGTGGATGAAGAACTGCAGATGTAGGAGGAACCCCTGCTCCATGCAAATCTATTTGTTCCATATGTTAGGTTCTTCCAAAGCTCCCGGTGATGGTCCCACTCTTGAAGATTATAACTGACTCTTCCCGAGGGCGCCTATCTTCCAGACCACGCCTGGACAGTGCCAGAACTATAAACTTCCCACCAATGTGCTTTATACCTGCAGCCATTTCTTAGTATCTGTAAGATACTAAATTATTGTGTGGCTCTTCAATAATCCCTAATGACAATATATATATATATGTATACATATATATATATATATATATATATATATATATATATATATCTCCAACTGTCATTTGTCCTATAAGCATACCTTACTGTGACAGTTTAAAATACATTAAGAATAGTGAAGCATCAATTTGTGGTGGTGGTGGGGGTATAAAAACACAAGACAGGCATGTGCTCCTATCCCCAAACCTCACTCACAATCTCTATGGAAGGAAAAAGGTTTATTTCTTCAGAAGACACCAGAGAAGGTTATCACCTCGTGGTAGATCTCTCAAACTACACACGCTATTGTTTGCCTTCCAAAAAAAGCCCCACAAAAGAAACTAGCTGCCTTCCCAGAGTGTGTTTGGGTATGATGAGAACCCTGACAGACACCCCAAACTTATTCATGAGGGCAGGGATGGGTACTACAACAAAAACAGTCTAGAGACACCTTAGGCATTTGTGAAGCTCTTTGGCAGAAAAGCGAAGATTGGAGGACCTTGGGGGAGGTGTGGATAGCATAAACCCCGAGAAGCTGCCAACAGTGACGTCTGTGCTGTGGTGGGTGGGACCTGGGCTTTCTGCGATCTGAGTCATGGCCTGTGATGGGACCTGGGAGCTTGCAGCTGCCCTTCCACATGGCCCCGCTGGGTTCCCGGGTTCACAATGTCATGTTTAACCTTCCATCTTGACATAGAAACAACATGGCCAAAGCAATGCAATCACTCTTTTCCCTCCTTCACACCCAGATAGTTCACACCTCTCCACCCTTAAACAATTCAACAACAACCATAAAACAAAACCACAGCTGCCTCACAGCCTCTCCTCTCCTGGACCGGACTTTTCCACACGGTACTGCTCTTGCCAGAGTTGCAATGACTGTCTTGTTGGATGCAATGAAAATTTCTCACTCCCTGCCTACCTCACCTCTTTAGTGTGTGATGTAGTAACAGAGCAGAGTAGTGACGAGCACGAACTTAGTATCATAGAACCGGGACTGCACATCCTGACTCTTCCTTCTAAGATCTCTGAGAAAGTCATTTATCTTTCCCTGGTTCAGCTTCTTAATATAAGGGTACCAATAACAGTACTTACCTCTGGAATCACTGGGAAGGGTAATAAGCTCTATGAATGCAGCTCTTAGAGCAACAGTGATTATGGGCACATAATCATTATGACTGATCACAACTTCCATCATCCCTGAAGCCCTGCCATTTAACACTCCCCTAGTTTTCTCCCTCTTCTTACCTCATCACCTTTTACCTGCATGGGGGCTGCTGTTTCTCTGCACACCACACAGGCTGAGAACCTGGTAGCGTCTCGCTCCACCAAGAGTGCCTGAGCAGTTCAAATACTCTGCTGAAAGCCTGGGGGATTCCTGGGGAGCCTGGTCCTCAGTCCAGATCAGAAGGTGGAATGAGCTAAACTGTGGTAGCAATAAACGAAGCAGCACCGGCAAGATGGACGCTCGCCAATGAGAAACAAGGGCATACTCACAAACAGCACTGCTCTCTCCTTGAACCTCTTCCTGTGAAGGCTGCTGCCCAGAAGACACTGCTCAATCTGGGCAGGGACTCCCCCTCAGTTAATCTTTCCTAGTGACATTGTTGCTGATATTTGGATGGGAAAAAAATGTAATGAGAGAAAACACACTGGATGATCTTGGAGCAGCATCTGACACAACTGAAATTTTCTTCCTTCAGGTTTTCCTGGGAATTGCCCACCAGAAATTCTTACGTTCCTTTTCTGTGTGATTTTGGAGTTCTCATCTCTTCTGGGATTTAAATAGAAGAATTTCTTACATTTTCCTCTTGCTCCTGGACCTCTTGCCCTGCTTCTAAATTCTTATTTACATATTGATGACTTTCCAGTTTCTAATCTTAGCTTGTATCTGTTTCTGAGCTTGACCTGCACACGTTTAATTGTATCTTCGACATCTCCATTATGAGCCCAAACTCTTCATGCTCAAACTAGACAACTAATACCCACTTTTTGCCCAAGTAAACAAACAACAAAACCGAGAGAGGCCCCTTCCTGCTCCTTTGCCTGTTCTCTCAGTGAATGTGCCCGGTATCCACTCCCATGTCTGGGTCAGATCCAAGTATCCTCTTGACATCTCTCTCACTTATCCACTAGAGCCCAGCTTCTTAACTGTGGGTCATATAACTGAATGTGAGGATCTTTAAAAATTTGACAGGGGTAAAAGGTTTCTGAAGGCACAACCAAAGATTAATTTTTTAATTAATAAAAATTTAAAAAAATAAAATAAATAAAAATTAATTTAAAATTGTTTTAAAAAATCAATTTTAATCAAAAATGCGGCTTTGTTGCAGCCTTGGTTCCAAACACACGACAGGCACGCTTTGCACTGCGCATGCCTTCACGCCTCTGCAACCCCAAGGAACACTGTCTGGTAACATGTCCCCTCAGATTCAACCCTACTGTGTGTTAAATTACGGCTACTGTACACGCCCAGCTTTATAACCTTATACAAGTATAATATTTCCTTACAGAAAAAAAAAAAGTCTTTCAATATCTTCCCGCCATCATTCCTCAGCATGTCAGTATCAAATTAATGTATCTTTGGATTGGATTTTTGGGATGTTGGCTGATAGTGGAAGTTTATACAACTTATCTGGATGGACAAGTTAATAGAGACATTACACCGAAGAACGCATTAATGTTGGTTTGTTGCACGCCCCCCACCCCGCCCCCACCCCCAAAGCATTTGCGACAATAAAGCATGGATACAGCATTAGCACTAGCAAAGGTGACAGAGAGTTTGGGAATTGTGAGAGAGGCCGAGCATGGGTCAGTCCTCCAGCTGTGACAGCCAGAACTCTGATCCGGTGCTGACAGTATTGACAGGAGCCAAGGCGTCAGAAGGAAGGGAGGGCTGGATTTTCAGCACTGTGTGTTGTTAGAGCACTCCGGGACGTTGTGGCCACTTCTGTAGTCAAGTTGCAGACAGTCCGAAGAGAGTGATTAAAATGAGACTGGGATTTGAAACCATCTGAACGTAAAGAGAATATCTCAACCCAAAATATGCTACTCCACCATATGGGTTATTTTGAGTTGAAGGCCCTTGAAAAACAGCACATACAGGAAGGGCTCTTGGCCTTTCCCATTTCTTCTGAAGGCAGAATATAAATTTCCAGCCAGAAAGGTACCCTCCTGTGCCAGGAAGAGGAAAGCATTCTTAGCACTGGAGACGGGAAGTCGATCTCCTGAGATGAATCTGTACAAATAAACTTCGCTAAAATAACCCTTATCTCCCTGTGGTCTGCACCATATATTTCCTAGTCACTTTTGAGCGACTTGCTGCCTCGAGCCCAGGCCCCTGGCCCCATGCCCTGTCATGGTTTCACGATTAACCCTCTTTATTAAAACGGTCTATGTATTTCTGAGTCTAACAGCTTCTCAGGGTTTTCAAGTCTATAAACAACACTCCCATGCTGCATAATAATATTATTTTTAAAATCATATTTGTATCTCTTAATAATCTGTTCTTTGTCAGTTTGGTTTACTGCCTCCAGGAGCAGAACCTGGGCAGGGAGAGGGGCTTTCTTCCCTCCTCCAGACAAGTGAAATGAGGAAAATTAAGGACTCGACACAGATAAGAGCACACTGCTTTCAAATGAAGGCAGTACCTTCTTATCTTGAGCGTCTGAGTTAATTAAGATTCTCTGTCTCTTAATCTCAAATACTGGGTATCTACAAGAGTGATGGGAAGCGATGGGTCCCAAATATACTTGTTGATTTGGTGTGGTACCATAGCATCAGAGGGTGTTTTTGTAAAATAAATAATAAATAGATAACAAAATTCTTATTCCTGTTAATGCAACATAATTTGTCTGTATTTAAGGGTTGATTTCTTAATTTCTCTCGAGTCCTTGGAATCCTATGGAGGAACACTGAGGGGGTTTCCAAGTGGAGCAGTTCTGTTTTTCTGCCTTTCTCTGGGAAAGCTCATTTGGGCAAGGGCGCTTAATTATCTTCTAGGCACCCTAAATGTGTGTGTGATCCGAAGCTTTGTGGTCCTTGCTAGCAGTAACCAGCTCGAGTGAGGCTGTTGAATGCGGTTCCTGTGGCCTATTTCTTATTTTCCTCTTTGAAGCTTTCCAAGTGCCTCTAGAGTAGATTTGTATGCACCACGAGCAGACCAAACCGTGGCTATGCCGAGCGGAAAACAGTTCTCCCAGAGCATGGTCTGTGCTCTCACCGGAAACTGAGATCCTAGATGGGGCAGCTTGGAGTCTCCAGCTGCTCAATTACACTTGAGCATGAACGGAAAAGAACTAATTCGCTTCCAAATGCCATTATTAAGGGCCCTCTCTAAATATTAGCTTTTTTCACTCTTTAATCGTGGGTACTCCACTTCTCCCTATGACATTTTATGTGTCTGCAGTCTTTCCCTGGGGCGGGGCAGAACGCATGGATACAGGGATGATGGCCGCAGAGCTCAGGACTGCTATTCGTGAGCTGCTTTGAAGTCAGCCATCCGTCACATCTAACGCACGGTAAACTTGCGAGTGGGTACCCTCCCCCCCGACACTGAAGTAAAGAGGAAAATGTGTTTGTCCCTCTGAATAGGAAGGAGAACATTAAGCAAGACCATGAAGCCAGACTGACACAGCTCAGTGGGTTTCTAACTGATTGACAGACGGATCATTCTGAAACCACTCTCCTCAAGGGTTTAAACATTTCTGGTGTACCTTGAGGAAAAAAAACATGGCCATGAATTAGAACATATAGCATTGTCACTGAAACTGCTTACAGTTAGGACATTTCTTTTGATTTTGATGTTAATAATGTGACGTTTCTGTCATGGATCCCTTGAGTGTTGATACAATATGGGTGTGTGGTTTCTAATCCCAACAACTAACAGCTACAAATGACATTTCGTGAATGCTTGCTGTGTGCCAGGCACGTTGCTAAGAGCTTATCTAATAAATGCTGTGACTTACTCTAACAAACGTGGGCTTGCTCTTTAAAAGCCTCGGTTTTTCCCATCTAAAAGCAACGGTAAAAAACACTTGACATTCATTGAGTAACAGCGTTTTTCTAAGAGCTAAGGGGAATCATTGCATCTAATCTCTTAAATAAAATTATCTAAAACTTGAAGTACTGCAAAAAAGACTACGTCACACACCCTTTCAAAAACTTAAATAAAAATAACCATAAATACTAAATACTAAATAAAGTATTTATGGGTTGTGTGATTCTCTAGGCAAGGTAAACTAACTTACTATTGATCAGGCCTCCAGGCTCGGTAAAATTAGGTGGTTTTTTTTCTGTTTTTTTTTTTTTTTTTTAAAGTTAGGAATTCGATATGCTGCATAAGTTGCTTAAAAATTATTTTTGCCTTGTGGAAAAGATAAGCCCCAAATCGTGGTTTATACATGTGTAGGACATTAATCAGTTTCATATCAAATGTTGTAATTTTATTCAGACATCTTGTTTTTCTTCCAGGTTTCTTATTGCCTCCTTTACACCGATTTCAGCATCTTCCTGGTGTCATGAATAAAGAGGCAAATCTTTGCCATACTACATGCCACACATTTGAATAAGAATCATGTGTTTAACACTGTAAAAAAAAAAAAAGATACTCGAGTAACACAACGATCCTGCGAGGTAGTTACTACAGCCCTGTTCTTGCGCACAACTTGAAAAGACAGGTCCACAGGCGTTCGTTTCTGGCCCGAGAATATATAAACAGTAAATGACGGACTCAGGCAATCTTACATCAGAATTGTCTCATAAGAAGCTGAAACACAAGAGGTAAAGCATGTCATAAACGCAACACAGAGGAAGAATGTGAGGTAGTAAATGACAGCTTGACTATGCTGGCTTTGATCCCACATCAGGAACATCTACGCCTTGCTGTACATGATGTATAGACACTGAACATGGTCTAAAGGGGAAAAAAAATCATGAAGGAGAGAGGTGACTTAAATAAATGTTAGTTCTCTTCCCCTTTGTTAATCCAACGGGGTTGCATCACAAGAAGCCGAAACCAAAATAAGACTTTGCAAAAACTATTCAAAACCATGAAATGGACAACCTAATTTTCTCTTCTACACCAGAATATATATATATTTTTTTCCTTTTGCCAAGTCAACAAATGGGTTTGCTAATTACCAGGGTTCCAAACTCTTGCTTTGCATTCACTGTAATTTGCATTTCAAGGTCATCAGAGAAGACGCCTGGAAAGTCATTCCGGGAATGAGTCTACTGATGGTAGACATACCAGTGAAAATGCTAAGTTTGCTATTTCCCCGGGAAATCAGTGCGAACCAGAACCGACTGGCACTTGGCGAATGCAGACTTTTGTCGACACCTCTGCCAGACTGATCACTGATGATCCTTTAGGAGGGCTGAGAGGCCCCTCTCACTACACGCATGTGCTCTCTCCAGGCTCTATTAACACAGGTGCAGATGTCCGTCTCCCTGCAGTGTTCAAGTGCACACACCCCTCAGGGACTCAGGTGGCCTCGTGGATGCATGTGGTCCTTCGTTCAATTGATTGTTGCCACATGTGATCAGATCAGCACCCAGGCCTCGGGTCTCACTACGTTCTGACCCAAGCTATTCTGTAAAAACCAAACAGAAACTCCAACGTTTCTTGTAAAAATTCCTACTTGTGTCTGTTGACAACTACCTCGGTAGTTAAGTCCAAATTTAGCCCAAGGCTACTGGTATGCAACACTGCAACACCTGCTTGAAATAAACACATTGCTGGGGAGAAAGAAAAAAAAAAACCTAGATCTAGTCAAAAGCTAAAATGGGTCCTAATTATTGTTTAAAGAAATTTATCATAGATTCCTTCAGGGAGAAAGTTTCTCTCTGTATTTAAAGAATTACTAGTTCAGGGAAATTTAATTTTAGACTCATTTAAAGTAATACATCAGTTATGTAAAATGGCTTATTTGCAGAGGCTGCCCAGTCTTGCCTGGTCCTACCCCAGTTCTTTGAGTTCAGGACACTTTCCAATCAAGAGTAATTCCAGTCACTGGACATATAAGGTAGCCATAAAGTGACAAGAAGTCTGCGTGTTGTAGGAACGCCATGGTGTGCAAGATCAGCTCTCAAAGCGTGTTCACGGGAGGTAAAATAGATGTAGGGAAATTTGGAGTTAATGGTCTCGGTCTGAGTCCTGAATATTATTGTCGTTAGCACTCCTGCCCATAACGTACAGTAAATGAAGAGAAACATAGAGTAATTCGTCATCGACAAAGAAAGTCTCTAGCTCAAGATGGCTTAACCTACGAAGTTCTGATTGTTTGATGGTTAAAAAGTGATACATGCTCAAGGCGCGATCCTACTGATTTTGAATTGTGGTCTTTATCAACTCTACATGTGTGTAATCCTCCCTCGAGATGCTGGAGGGCAAGCACGAGCCACAATGCTCAGTTGTTCACGCTGACGCAGAAACCACGGTTCCCTCCCGTGTCCTGGGCTGCCGGCATTCTGTAGATGTTGTACTTTATGTGTTCATATACCATCACGATTCAAAAAAATTTTTCTGTGTGTATACATAAGAAATTCAAATGTTACATGCTGTCAGATGATTTTGACCTAGCCTATATACTGAAGTAATACGTCCTAAGCAGGTTTAAGGTAAACCAGGCTAACCAACCTAAAATACTCAGTAGTTGGACACAATAAATGCATTTTGAACTTGTGATATTTTCAACTTATAATGAGTTTCTGAAAACAAATTACTAAATTCGACCAGTTGCAAAATCTTCCTTCTCAGTTTTCACTGTGCCCCAGGGAGCCCCAGGTCCCAAGTGTTAGTGGCACCTAGGGAGAGGACTCGGCAGGTAAAGGCACTCTACTTCTTAGAACCTGAATTTGTCACTGGGAGACACGGTGGAAAGAATAGAGAGACCCTCACAGTTGTTCTCTGACCCCCACTGTGGCAAAGATGAGTATACACACACACACACACACACACACACACACACCACAAACATGTCTCCAATCTCCAATAATAAAAAAAAAAACCCACAGGACTGAAAGATTTCCCTGTTTAATTTTAAACAAAGTTAAAACAATATTTAATATCAATTTATCTCAAACATTGCAAAGAATTCAAAGGGAACCATTAATATTTGTTCTATGGTGCCCACATTACTGTTACCAACGCTAGATAAAGACACAACCACGAAGGGGAAATACAGAATAGTATTGTTGATGAACACAGTGCAAACAGTCCTCCAGAAGATGCCAGCAAGCCTACTCAAACATCCGCACGCCATAGCTTTAACCTACACAGTAACGACTGATATCGCTGACTCTCATATAAATCAATCTGGTTTGTATTATAATACCTCCAGAAATATAGATGGGAGTAAATTTGACCAAGGAAGGGAAAAACTTCTACGGTAAGATTTTCAAAGCACTGGTAAAAGAAAGTAGACAGAAAAAAAAAAAAAGATGCAGAAGACTTCCCATATCCATGGAGTAGAACTATTCTCTACAGTCTCAATCAAAACCAGATGATGTTCTTTTCAGAACTAGGAAGAATAATCATAACGTTTATATGGGTGTATAAAACACCAAAGAGCCAAAGCAATCTGGAGCAAAAAGAATGGAACCGGACGTTTCACAACACTTCTTCTCAAGACAGCTATACTATATTCATACACACACACACACACACACACACACACATATATATATATATACATACATACATATATATATGTATATATATATACTATAGTAACTATAGTATGTGTGCTGGGTAGTTTTATGTCGATGTGGCACAAGCTAAAGTCATCCGAGAGCCGCGAACGTCAATTAAGAAGATACCACCGCCATAAGGTCAGGTTGTAGGCAGGCCTGTGAGGCATTTTCTTAATCACTGATATGGGGGAGGGCCTGGCCCATTGGGAGGAGTGCCATCCTGGGGCTGGTGGACCTGCACCCTGTAGGAAAGTGGGCTGAATAAGCCATGAGGAGCAAGCCAGTAAGCAGCACTCCTCCATGGCCTCCAGGTTCCTGTCCTGTGTGAGTTCCCACCCTTACTGCTTTCAGGGATGAACAGTGATGTGAACTGTGAGTGAAATTAACCCTTTCCTCCCCAAGTTGCCTTTGGTCCTGCTGTTTCATCACAGCAATAGAGACCCTAGCTGAGACAATAGGTTAGTGTTGACAGAAAAGACGGACACGTGAGCCAATGGAACAAGGTAAAGAACTCAGAAATAAACATACACATCAACAGTCAACTGAATCTAGATGAAGCCTTCGAAAATACATTGGAGAAAGGACAGCCTTCAGTAAATGGTGCTGGCAAAACTGGACTGCTCTGGGCAGATTAAACTTGACCTCTATCTCTCATCCAGAACAAAACTCAACTCAAAATTCAGCAAAGACCTGAAAGTGTGTGAAGCTGCTAGAAGAAAATACAGGAGAAGTACTTTCAGACCTTGGCTTAGGTGCTGGTTTTCTTGGCAGGATCCACACAGCACAATAAACAAAAGTGAGAACTTATGATCAAAAAGCCTCTGTGCAGGAATGGGGACAGTCAGCAGAATAAAGGCTTGGGCTACAGGGTGGAAAGCATCTGTCACCGTTCCTCTGACAAAGGGTTAATATCCAGAATGCAGAAAGAACTACAGAATGTCGCAATCTAATTAAAAAGAAAAGAACACTCTGAACACATTTCTTGCAAAAGAAATACAAACATCCAAGTAACAGATGAAAACTGCTCATTAGCCATCCGGGAAATGTATAGCAAAGCACAGTGGAATGTCATTTCCCGACAGGGAGAGTGTCTATATTTTTTATAGAGTCTACTTTATTATTATTTTTTTTATTTTAAAAAAGCATTGGTGTTTTGCCTACATGTATGTCTATGTGAGGGTGTCAGATCCCCTGGAACTGGAGTTACAGTTTGTGAGCTGCCATGTGTATGCTGGGAATTGAACCAGGGTCTTCTGGAAAAGCAGCAGTGTCTATTGAAAGAAGGAAAGAAAGAAAGAAAAAAAGAAAGAAAGAAAGGAAGGAAAGAAAGAAAGAGAGAACTATGCAACAAATACTGTTGAGAATTTAGAGAAAAGTCAATTCTTAAATGCTGTTAGTGGGATTTTAAATTAGTACAGCCACTGTGAAAAGCAGTTTGGAGTTTCTTCAAAAAACCATATAAATAGGGCCTGTGAGATTTCTCAGTGTGTAAAGGGGCTTGCTGCCAAGACTTCGGCAGGACCTGAATCAGATCCCTGGGATCCAAGCAGTAGAAGGAGAAAATTGACTCCTGTATGTTGCCTTCTGACCTCCATATGTGCAACCTGGCAGACACACATGTGCACAATCATGGGTGTGTGCACACATACGCACACGATAGATAGGTAAATAGATAAAATGTCTATTAATGTCCATTGAGATGGGACTATCACATGACCCAGTTACCCTGCTCCTGAATATCCAAAAGAAATGGAATCAACATCAAAATAATCCCTGCACTCTCGTGTTTATGGCCGTGTTGTTCACAACAGGCGCGGTGCTAAATCAGCCCATGTGCCCGTTGACAGATGAATGAATAACAAAAATGTGGAATATCTACAGAATGGAGCATTATTCAACCACAAAAAAGGGTGAAATTCTGTCATTTTCAGCAGAATCCATGGAGCTAGAGGACTTCAGTGAAGTTAGCCAGGTACATAAGAACAGCGTTGTTCTCTCCCATATGTGGAAGCTTAAAGCATCAACTTGGAATCAGAATGGTGATTCTGGAGACTAGGCAAGCTATGTGCTGGGGACAGCTGGGGGAAAACATGAGGCTGCGTTTTATCAGTGCTATTTGTATGTATGAAACCATCAAAGCAAATCCCTTCAACATGCACAACCAATGTGTGCTGATTGTTCTAAATAGAAGAAAGTCTGTGGCCTAAAGTGGGGGACTAGAGAGAATGGAGAGGAGCTAGAAATGAGGAGGGGAAAGGATTTGCTCCGATTAGCTAGTGATTTGGCTGTAGCTAGCAAACCTGTGCTAAAGATAATAATGACTCCTTTATTCTATAGTGTGTATGTGAGCACACACATAGGGTTCAAGACCTTTCCAGACAGTTGGAAGTTTTTCTAAATATCACTTCTGGCTAACGTTGTCATATCCAATTGTAGACCAGGCTGGTCTGGAACTCACAGAGATCCGTTGCCTCTACCTCCCAAGTGCTGGGATTAAAGGCAGGTGCCACCACCGCCCAGCTTATTTCTATTACTTTTTAAAGTTGGTTCCTTCACTTTCCCCTTGACAGAAATATTCAGAAGGCTAGCTTAGAATCAGAAAATGTATGTCCCAAATATGACCTTTCGGACACTCCTATGAGTTCAGGCAAGATGATCTTGAATGATGTCAGCAAATGAGTACCGAGAAACCCAGTGCATGTTGGGCAGTGCCAGGATGGTTGAGTTATTAGTGTCTAGCAAGGGCAGAACAGATGCTCTGTTGCGAGGTGACCTTGTCTGATGAAGGAAGTGATGGTCTTAGCACATGTGTCACTTCATAAATGCTTGATAGTGCAACAAGGGCTCGGGGGTAGAGTCCTGTTCCACATCACAGGTTCACTAGGCTGTGTTTTCAGCAGACTCCTGACTACAACACTGTCAGGCAGAAACATGTACTCGGGGTGCCTGGCTGGTCCGCCAGCTGCCTCGTGTCATCATTGATCACTCCTGGCTGCCTCCGGGGCTCCGAGGCAAGCTTAAAAGTTCAGGGCGCACTCAGCATCTTGCAGCACCCTGGGACACACTGCAGCTTCCCGTCTGTGGCGTGGCTGCAAGTCAGCAATGCCATCTTTGGCATGCTGGCACAGCGCAGTGCGTGAGGGGTGTACGGAGGCCAGTGCTCCGTCGCTGTGGATCTCTGTGGCGCTAAGGGCTGAGATTTACAGCAGACCACGCAAAGGGGTGTGCATCCTATTCCAGAGTGAGATGCCTGTGCAGGACTGTCTGAAAACACCTGACGGTGCAGTTATGGCCATTGTCTTCTAGAAACATCCGTGGCCTCTTGTGCTTATGACAATGGAAAGTGGACATCTGGCTGAGGACTAGTGCCCACTCTGTCTTACTAGTCCACAAGTGACCAGGTTAGATACATTGTAAAATCTATTTGGAAGGAGTGTGAAGGAAAGAAGAAGAAGAAGAAGAAGAAGTAAAATCCATATTCCCGACAGACTAAAACAGCTGCTGTGTAGCGGAGTGCTCTGTTGTGGAAGCAAAGAGCTTGCTTTTTCTATCCACAAATAGCCTTGCAGCCTGAAACTGTGCTGTGCAGGTTGGGCTCTCTGGCAAGCTTCCCCTAATCTCTGAAGTTCCTGCCAAAATATTTGGCTGGATCTGATGAGGAGGGGGGCACTTAGCTCTTCTCAAAGATTATATTCCAGGCCCTAAGAAAATTGCTACCCCTGGGGCTGGACGGATGGCTCAGTGGTTAGGAGCACAGACTCCACTTACAGAGGACATTCCCCAAACCCCAGGTCAGACGGTTGACAACCACCTGTGATCCCAGCTCTAGAAAATCTGATGCCTCTGGCCAGGTGCTCATTCTCACACATATACACATACAATTAAAAAAGAAAAATCTTAATGAATTTTCTTTAAACCCCTGCCCCAAATCCACAAGATACAAAGTTGCACATAACAATTTTGGGTAAGTATGGCTACTGAGCCTGAGGTTGAATCAGGCAAATTTTTGTCAAATGGAAAGACTATGGAGAACATACCTAGTCAGACTCTGGCCACAGAACAGGAGACTTTTCAAGATGCCTTGGAAAAGAGACTTAGAGACCCCCTAATGGAGTTAACCCTGAGAAAGAATCCCAGGGAAGGTTGGATTGAGTGCCAGAAAACAATCCCTACAGTGCATCTGAGCTCTGGCTATAACCCTGTTCAGAGCCCACAATCGCACACAGTATCTCAGCAATGGCACCCAAGCACACGATGAGAAGCAAGCATCCTTTCTTCCATGTTAAACTGATACTCAGAGGAGTTTTCTCCGTTCTTTCACTTACCCTAACATTCAGTGAGTCTCTTTTACATTTCAGCGCTGACAGTCACTGGGGATGCGAAGATAAAGGAGACAAAGTCCCTCACTTTGAAAGTGTCATGATCAAATCAACCTAATTGATGGAGACACAGACGTCAACTGAAAGATGGTGGACAGTGCTCTGTGATGCGGTGTTTTATTTCAGTGGTGTCATTCAATCTGAGAGACAGCACACTGCTGTGACAGGGTAAGGCTAGAGAAAAGACAATAAATTTGGCCTGAACCAGTTACAGAAGACATTTTTAGGGCCTGACCTTGAAACAGGTTCTGGTTGCAAAGGTGTTTGCCAGGCAAAGGAGGTAGGAAGAAGAGCTCTCTAGAGGAGTTGTGAGATTCTACCCATCACAGTGAATTCAGAGTCCAGCCCTATCTGACTATGAAGTGCTGGTCTTCTCCATCAACGTCTGGGGTTTCAACCCTGGAGATTTCCAAGCTCCCTGCTGGGCCTTGTCATACATCAGGTCTTCATCAGGCGTCTGAGGAATGAACTAAGATTGTGGCTCTCATCCTAAATGATAGATCTCAAGGCAACTCGAAGGTTCTAGAGCTATAGCTGAATCCTAAACTAAGCCAAGACAAATATCCCTGATATTTCTTTTATTCACTCCTCTCTTTCATTAGGCTCCAAAACCAAAATCAAATGGGGGACTTCCTAGTACCTTAGTGGCTAATGAGAGATAACATTTACTGAGTTTATACTAGGAACCAAAATGCTGCTATTATATAAACTCATTCAATTAATGTACGTAGATGATTGAATATATTTTCCCATTTAATGAATGCAAAAAACAAGGCACAGAGAAATCATATCTATGTGATACAAATGCAGGTCCTGTGGCCTCATTCGTGCTCAGTACCAGATGTGCTTAGTTAGGATAAACTTCAGAAGTTTATTGGTGGTAAGCTTATTAGCAAACTGTTTGAATCAGAGCCGTGAGCCAGAGGAAAAGACCTTCATTTTATGTTGTGTCTCTGTGTGACACCCCCTCCTTGCCCGGTTAGTGCTGACAAGAGGTAGCAACTCAGACAGACAGTGAGCAGAGACACAGACAGTGTCTCTACATGGCACAGAGACTGAGGTATTTTGTCTTATTAGCACTTCAAACCCACCCACCTGCCTTTGACCCCTAAGAGAACCCAAGAACAGTGGCTATGGAATGGAACTCTTCCCCCAAGCTAATAACCTGCCAGCTGGGTATTAGCACTATCAGGCAAAGATAGATAGACCTGGATAGAAAGCCCAGGGTTCCCAAAGACCTGTTTGCTTCAGTTGTCACTGTCGCCCCACAGAGGGCTTCATGGTGGATGGTGGTTTTGGTATGCGTTGTCCTGCCAGAGACCACTCCCTTTTATATGATTTAAGCACATCCGTTGCTGGTTCCTTGACACGAAGACTGCATCACTAACAGACTTCCGCCTAGAAGAAAGCAAGCAAGGTTTGCCTTCCTCAAGGGAGGGCAGCATTCTGTTAAATAAGCACCAAAAGATCAGATTCTGACAACTGGCACCCTTTCCGGGGTTTAACACGTATGAGTCTCCAAGGCAATTCTCAACACCTTCCCCCGCCTCAGATAGAGACAAGGGTTTCAGCTTCTTCCTGGTTGTCTTTGGCGAGGCTCCCAGTTTTCTTCTTTCTCAAGACTCAGGAAAGTGTTTTAAGGTACGTTTTGTTAGTACTCAGGTGTGGCAAGGACAGCAGATTGAGAGATAACAATCAGTGAAGAAGAGAGCCTGCTACAGGAACAGATTCCAATAGGGTGAACAGGGTGACATGACAGGCACACAGGAAAGTGCCAGGGTCTTTGTAGAGACAGAGAGGAGGGGAAGCGGGCAAGAGCCTTTTTGTGGCAGGGGGGAAGGTAAGCAGACTTAGCCCAGGTTAATCTGAGTAATTTCATTGGGCCCTAAGGAAGTCAGTGTCTGATAGCAGACCATGGGATGATGGTGGTGGGGTGAGGGCTAGGTATGAGAACTCCATATAAGAAGTGGTTGGAACAACACTGGATCTTGGGCTAGCTGGCTCACATATGCAAAGCATGCTTGTGGGCATGCCCTTTGCTATCTCTGAGAGTTGGCTAGCTCGGGGAACAGCAGTCCCTCTAGAATCATCAAGGTTCAAGATATCAAAGCACAAGATAGAATATCAAGAAAAAAAAAACCATGGTGGGTGCAGAAAGAGAGCTGCCTGAATGCCTTGTGCTGAGGAAGCATGCCTCTCTCCAAGGTCCTGCCTTAAGCATCTTTTAACAGACTAACGTACTCTGACTCATCCTAGAAACACTCCTTTTTTTTTTTTCCGATTTGCATCTAAAAATTAAAATATCAAAATTCAGCAGTGCATTTAGAATTCACACATCTTCGCATGCGAGCCTGACTTCCCTGGATCAAACAAAGCTTCTGCTTTCAAAGAAGAATCTTTATGCCTCTCTAAAATTCTGGAAACAGGGTTGTAGATCCCAAGGTCATCTACAAATAGCCAATTGGTTCCGCCAGTAGTGCATCGCCTACTAGGAAATCAATCAAGCCCATCAGCAGCCTGATCAAATCTGTCATTAACAATTGAGCAATTAAGCTAAGGCCAGGTATTCTCCAAGCCAGTAGGTCTCTACCCCAGGTATAGATTAAAATCTGAGGAGTTTTTAAAGTATGCTGACATCTAGACCCTGTGACAGGTCAATTACATCAATTACTGAAGATGTGGTTTAGGCTGCAACATTTTTCAAAATTTTTCCACGTGATTCTAATGTCCATCCAGGATTGAGAACCATTATACTAACTGAATTATTAAATAACTTGACAATGGGCCATGAGAGTAGTTGGTTAATAACCAAAATGGTTGATGTAAAATTAAAATGTCAGGTGAATTTGGAATTGTCCTGTTTTTAGGACACAGAGTTCTTGCCCTGGCAGGGGTTGGAATGAAGCACTTGGTGTCTGTTGCTCCCAGAGGATCCAACAGTGTCTTCCTCCCCTTTTCACTGTGTAGGTAACTGACCAGAGGGACCTACAGACTATTGTCTACTCCCATTACTCTGAGAGGATAAGACTGGTGGTGACGCCGACAGATTTCAAAGCCATGTTCTTCACTTCCAGATGCCATTCTTGTGGGAAACTTGAGATGGATCTCTCAATCAGGAGACGTGCCTCAGCTTTTGATGGCAATGAATACCACAGCAGGAGGGTCTAGGATGCCAGTGTTCTGTAAATCTTCTAGATGTCTTGCCTAGCTCCTGGCAGTCCAATTGCTTAGATGAGCATCAGAAAGCATCCACTCAAAGCGGCTTGTTCAATGGATACCAAGAAGAAAAGCCTCCATGCCTCAAGAATCCTGGAGGTCCCCAGGAAGCCATGGGGAGGGGGAGGAGCGTCTCCAGTGAACTCTACACATGCGTGCTGAGGTGACCTGATTAACTCTTCTAGAATCTTCTGATTCAGAAATCTTATGGCTTAATGCATATGAAATGCAACATGATGTCTTGATACTGTGAAATGATTACCATCGTCAAGCTAATCATTACATCCATTGCCTCATGGCTACTAGCTTGTGTGTGATGAGAACATTTGAGATCTACTGTCTTAGCAAATTTCAGATAAAAACACATTATTAACTGTGGTTAGTAACTGTGGTCACTAGTCAGTATATTCTCAACCAAGGTTGAAGGATGGCTCAGTTAACTAAATGCTTGTTGTGTGAGTTCAGATTCCCAGCACCCACGTAAAAAGCCAGGCATAGCAGCCTATGCCTGTAATTCCCAAGCTTGAGAGGCAGAAGCAGAGGAATCATTGGGATTTATTAGCCAGCCAGACTAGCATTATTAGTAAGCTCCAGATTCAGTGAGAAACTGTCTCAATAGATAGATAGATAGATAGATAGATAAATGAATGAATAGATAAATAAATAAATAGATAAATAAATAAATAAATAAATAAATAAATAAATAAATAAATAATCTAAGATGGAAAGTGATTAAAGAAGACAATCTATATCCACCTCTGGCCCCCACACAAATACATTCACTTATTACATGTGTCTGACCATGCATGTGGGGGAATAACATACTCATCCTTGAGTAATCTAATCAAACATAGTGATTCCTTCTGATTAATTATCTGTTCAGTCATACCCTTGTCAGTTCCCCGTGTATATGCTATTTTCATCACTGTCTACCTTGTGTGTAGCTGAGGGTGAGTAAATTCTAATTCCCTTCACAGTTTAAAGTCTTTAAGGGCAGGGCTCAGGGCAGATTCCGCTGCCCACAGTATTGAGCCCAGTGCTACTACATAGTCAATAATTTTGCCAAATGAATAATCGAGGGAGACTTATTAATAAGTGAAAAATTGATTTTTAAGCTTCCTCCTACTTTTCTGTCTCTTTGGCAGTCAGGCTTGGGATAAGCTTGGGGGTGGGGATGGGGCAGATATCGGCCTGACCTCTAAATCACAGAGTCCTTTAAGAAAACTGCAGCCATGTCAAGCTCCTCCCCCATCTCTGATGTAAGACCCTGATGGACAAGTTGATGGTTCCCTTGAAGCCTCTGAGATCTGTAGTCAGCTCACCTTTCAGTCAATGAGAATGCTTCCCACGCTACTTTGGCCTTGTTGCTTCTCTCAACATCCAGCTATGTGAACAGACTAGCAAGGATTACAGTGTGCTGGGGTCCCACAGCACCTCTCCTCTCCGGGAGAGCCCTGACCAGAGCAGTGGGCTGATGAAAAGAGTTCTCTAGTACCGCTCAAAACTAGCGCCTGAGGGGGCTGCTGGTGGTGCTGCAGGCTCCTGCTTGCTGTGAGCACTTCCATTTGTAATGGACTAAAATACTCAGGGCTGTGGTGACTCATGCCTGCATGACATTTGCCTAATTAATTCTGGCTGTTAAATTCCCCTCTCTCTGGTCCTGGAGGGGATGGTCTGGAGCTGCGGGGGAGTGAGATTCACTGGAAATTCAGCTGAATGAGTGGCGGAGCCTGTGGGGACAAGGGGCAAACGGGAAGGGTCCATTTCAGGAAAGAAGCCACAGCAGGCCCGCCCTGGGATATTCAGAGGACCTGTGAAAGGGACTCACAGCTTTGCAACTGTGCTGTCACCTGCCAGGCAAAGAAGAGGAGCCTGCAAAAGGGTGACAGAGAAGGAAATTCCCCTCTCAGGCTAGATCACCAGTCCACACTGAAGCCCTCCTGGCAATGAACTGGACCCTGCGAGGGCAAGTTGTGTAGGAAACTGGCAATCTATTGGGTTTGAGGAGGTTCTCCCCTGGGACTTGTCCTCAGAGGCACTGCTGTGGCCAACAGTGTTCCATTTTGGAGGCTTCTGATGAGGCGAGGGACGTTATCAAGTTGCTGGTCAAGCAGGTTTTAGGTGGCTGGGGAAGCAGCATTTAAACTTTTGTAGATATCAGAGACCACTGGGAAACTCATTAAAATTGAAGTCCTGGGACTCTCTGCCCATCAGAGACTCACTTGTGGTGATGTATTGTGGAGATTTTTTAGTTATGTATAAAATAATTGTTTTATGCACTGTTGGGTGAGGGGCTGCCTAGGCCTTGGCATTTTGTATTGTCTGCAGGTGTTGGATTTCTGTGGAGGATGTTTGATTGCTCGTGTTCTGCCCGTGCTATCGGTAGAACACCTGAGGCGTCCTGGATCGGTAAAAACACCTGTGCTCATACGCTCAGGCTCAGGGTTCCACTGTCCAGTAATGCGCTGGCCAGGATGGTGGTTCCCTCTGCTGAGGTCTGGCGGGCCTTGCACGTATGAATATACCTCCTTGTCTCTCTTGATGAGCAATGCAGCAGCATACTGCTACAGTGATGTCACTGGCATGAGGCATTGGCATTGGCATTGGCATTGATCCAATGCAAGTT
Organism: Cricetomys ansorgei; assembly: GCA_026225945.1. Taxonomy (NCBI): domain Eukaryota; kingdom Metazoa; phylum Chordata; class Mammalia; order Rodentia; family Nesomyidae; genus Cricetomys; species Cricetomys ansorgei. Next base: position 12,218,639 of record JAMJFZ010004090.1, on the reverse strand, counting down.
ATCTTCAAACCAGCCCAGACACTGCTCAAGAGAAAATCAGCCCAAATGGTCATCACGAGGAGCTCGACTTCCAGAGGCACCGTTGTCCACCCGTGACAGTGCTAGTGAGCTCTCACCCTGCTGTGGAACTTGAGGGAGCAAAGAGCCAACATCATCCGACACTGGATAACACACACACTTGAGAAGATGGGTAGACTCCAGGACAGGACAGTGGTGACCAGCCTGACAACGTGGTGTGGTTCTAGAAGCTTCTCTAGCTGGTTTCCGAGAACAAGTTCTCGTTCCTTTGACACTTTCTCCAGCTCTGTTAGACAATCTGCCCACCCTACTCTTTGCAAATAGCTTTAAATTCCACTTCACAATAAACTAAAAGTTCCCAGTGAATTGGTTGTGCTCTTAGCCTCTCTAGGACGGTTGCGTCCATTCTCCTCCCCAGCCTCGGTGTCCTCCTTCTGCAATGGCTTAACCTCTCTTTCTTCTCCATCAGTGTTTCGTTATTGCCTGTTTCCTCCACATGCCCCGCCCCTGTCTTAAGTATTCTCCCCCAACGCAGGCCCCCCTTTCAGCAGTCTAGACTTCTCTTCCCTTCAACTTTTCGAATAAGTTCTTTTACCTCAACAGCACCTACTTTCTGTTCCCCGTCGATGAGTCTATTTATTACGTTCCTACCCCACCTTCTCATCCCGAAACTATCATCATAAAGGTAAAAACATGGCCTTCAACCTCCAAACACCGTCAGCACGTTTATCTCCCCATCTCACTTGGCTTCAAAGTAGTCCTCGACCTTGTTTGCAGTGTGCTCCTTGAACTGTCCTCTGGGCTGGTGACATATCCGCAGGTCTTCTTCCGGCCCTTGACTGATGTTTCTCATTCCCTCCCAGGGCCTCTCTCTTTACCTTGCTGGTGAAGTTCCAGTCTAAGCTTTTAGTCTCCACCCATACTCTCTCTGCCCACAGTCCACACCTAGCTCTGGATCTCTATCCTGTGCTCAGATCTGTTTTATGCTCTCGTTTCCATACATTTTCTGACATTGTAAAATTATTTTTAATTGTGTGTATGTACATAGGTCTGCGCACATGCGTGCCTGTGCCCGGGAGGCCAGACTCACGCCCCAGATCCCCTGTAGTTTCAAGCATGATTGAACCACCTTTTATGAGCAGGAGAGATTGAACTGAGGTCTACTACAAGAGCAGCTCATGCTCTTAACCATTGATCCGTCTCTCCAGAACTCTGTGTTCTCTTAACTGGCTTGTTACCTGGATCTCAGATGCCTTACCTCCTGTCAGAGCTTTATTTCATTTCCGAAACCAAATATAATAGCGTCAGCACCTGCCATTTCTATATGATGTTCTGTAATAGCTCTCTCGTGTATTATTTCTTTTATTTAATATTATTTGAGTGTGTGTGTATGAGAGTGTGTGTGCACATGTGCACATACATGTACTATACACAGCATGCATGCAGAGGTCAGAGGACAGTTTGGGGGCATTGGTTATCTCCTTCCACCTCAGAGGACTCTTCTATCTCTGCCTCCCATTTTGCCATACAAGCGCTGGGATAATAGGTACAAGCTACCATGCCTGGCCTTTTGTGAGCTCTGAGGATTGAACTCAGGCCATTGGGTTTGCACAGCAAGTGCTTGTATCCACTGAGCCAGCTCACCAGCCCCTTTGGAACCTTTTGTAGCTCAGTGTTTCTTGGTTTTTCACTGTTTTTCTGTCTTAGCTTAAGAATTACCTTTCAGAGGTTCTCCAGCTACCTTACTTTGAACAGCTGCCCTCTCCCCACCTTTCAGTAATCTCCATCCCCTTGCCTTTGTCTCATAGTGTATCACAACCTAAACACCACTGCGTATGTTTAGCTTATGTAACCCCTCCCACTTAAAGGCTGTATCTCATTCACCATGCATCTCTGGCACCTACAATGATGTGTGGGTATACTAAATATTTGCCAAGAGTGTGAATGAAAACACCATCTCAAGACGATGCAAGATACTCTACGGGGTTACGTTTAAAAGGCCGCTTCAGAAGCCCAGCTCCACCAAATTAAAATCAGTCTCTAGAGGTGAAGCCCAGGAGCAGATGTTTTAAGATGCTCTCTGGGCTGGTTCTTACAAAAACTCTTTTCTAACATTGATAAGTGTTCCTGGCTCTGTCCTGCACAACCTTCCTTGCTCAGCGCCCTCACCTGTACACAGTTATGCACCATGCCCTGCTCTCTCCTGTCACCTCGTATCCTTTGCTCTAATGTTCCTGATATCCCTTAAATGTGTCTCTTCCTTCTGATTTCCCAGTGTCACTCTATTAACTTTGGGTGGAGGGGTCAGTTACCCATGTAGTTCTTAATTAGTATTTCTGCTTCTGGTCTTGATCTAACATTGTCCATTTTTCCATCTTTCCCTCACTTTGAACTTCCTAAAATCAAATCTATGATGTCATCCTCATTGAAAACCTTTAATCTAATCCTTCACTACCTTTGAAATGAGTCAAATTTATTAGCGTGTTTTGGCTAGTGTGTCTCCAGTACATCTTCTGCAATCAACCTCGCTCTCCAGGCTCCCCGCAAACAACAACTCCCATCACCCAGACCTACCATCTCTCCCATAGCTACATGTCTACAGCTGCTCCAGTTACATGTGTACAGCTGCTCCAGTTACATGTCTACAGCTGCTTCAGTTACATGTCCACAGCTGCTTCAGTTACATGTCCACAGCTGCATCATAGTTACATGTCTACAGCTACTTCAGTTACATGTCCACAGCTGCTTCATAGTTACATGTCCACAGCTGCTCCAGTTACATGTCCACAGCTGCTTCAGTTACATGTCCACAGCTGCTTCAGTTACATGTCCACAGCTGCATCATAGTTACATGTCCACAGATGCTCCAGTTACATGTCTACAGCTGCTTCTGTTACATGTCTACATCTGCTTCAGTTACATTTCTACAGCTGCTTCATAGTTACATGTCCACAGCTGCTTCACAGTTACATGTCTACAGCTGTTTCATAGCTACATGTCTACAGCGGCTTCCCTTTCTGTCTGGAATGTTCTCCGATACCTTATTCTTAGCCAAAATCTATTAGTGACTCCCAGTCAGAATTTTATCTAGGATCCAAGAACCTAGGTCACACCTTGATTAGAATAGTTTATCCTACTAAATTGTAGGCACCTGTGCCTCTGAGTTCTGAAACCCTAGTACTAGCCTATAGGCAGGAGTGGGCCAGTTGGACATATCTCCCTTCAAGCCAGATTATGCTGATAGCTTGTAAACGGCCATAGCAGAAGGATTTATTCCCTAGAGAGTGGCAAATACTATAAATCACCACTTTCTTTTTTTTCTTCATAAAGATAATTGTCAAACACTTAGTAGCATATCACTGTCTCCTGGCCCCCACACTGAATTTCAAGTACACACTTGATTCAGATAATGTTTGTGGCCTGTCTATATAAGCTTAGGAAACGGAGATAGGTTTTTTCGGAGTTAAATTTTTCTCCGTCAGACTTCCAACTTCACGCCTGGTCCCTCTTTCACGAAACGATTCTTAAAATAAAGAAATAGATGGTTTGTTTTGTTGTAGGCTTCTATCTCCCGTGCTAATAATACTCTTCAGTTCTTTCAGTCATTCCTAACAACGGTCTCCACCCTGGTCACATCCCTGGAGAGGCTGTGTCCCATCAGGGTTTCTTTTCAAAAGTCATGGGTCCCAGATGTGACACAATGCCCTAGGGACCGTGTGGCCTGTGCTGACCACAGCAGTCCCGTGGACCCCAGGAAATGAGCTGTGATGCTTCTGTCACTGAAGCCTGAGCTGTGAGCTACGCTCAGACACCCCCACACTCACAAACCCAACATGCACTTGAGCACTAAGTGGACATGGAAACAGAATGCCAGTCTCCCACCAAGCCTTATTGAACTTCATCTCATATTTCTCTAGCCTCAGTTTTCTGGGCTATTAGGATGTTATTTAATCGTGATTCTGCTCTCTCTCGATGTTTTTGTCTGCACTGGCATCTGGATTCTGAATTATGCATTAGAAATTCATGAGCAGGCCATAAAAGAAGAGCCATGGGAGGGGAAGAGGCTGACATTCATCATGAATGCCTTCCATGTGCAGGGTAGCAGGCATTTTCAGATATCTGGCCTTCTTTGATTCTAATAACTAGCAAGGAAAGAGTTGATGGTACAACTTCAACAGATGGAGACATCTCAGCATCTCAAAGGGTCCAACTTGTCCAAAGTGAAGTGGATTGGAAGCTAAAGAAGACTTGCACCCTGCATTTCTGCAGCCTGGATTGCATTTGCACCCTACTGCTTCCAAAGGAGTATGTCTGAGCACTGGTATTAGTGCCCGTGAAATGCTTCCTCAGCTCTCCTCCTTCCTTGGGTGATATGAGGATTTTATATTTCCTCATTTTCTTTGGGAGACTTCTTTCACCACATCCAGAATATCTCTTCACAGCAGCCAAGAAATGGCCCATACTTCCTGACCACAAAATAGAAAGCCAAAAGAGGAAACCAAAAAAATCTGGATAACCAGGTGCCAGGGTCTGTATGAAGTTTGTCATGCCTGTGTCCTGGGTAACATTCAGAGGGAGCCTATGATGTAATGGTGTTTTTTCCTACTTACCAAGTGTGGAGATTAAGGTTTTGAGAAGTTAATTAATTCATCTGCTCAGCGTCACAGCTAACAAGGGGCCTTATTACTTAAGTGCCTCTGTTCTCAACCTTGATCTCAACAGAGAAAAATCACCCAATGGGGGACACAAGCCTGGAAGGCCTGATCAGTCACTTGGAAAATTTCCAGCCTCATTTGACCTTTTCTCCGAGATTCTCTGGGTTTTCTGAGGGCAACGCTGTATTTGCAATTCAGTGACATTCAGATCTATGTCTAAATTTCATTTATTGTTTAAACTGATTATAAGGAGAAGAAAAACAAACAAAGGAAGAGGAGACCAGAGAGACTGCTTCGTGCCTGTCCATTCCAGAACTGCAGTTTCTCTCCCCGCTGTGGCTGTTCTGCCTCTGGAAGAAATCTAGTTTCTTCCAGCATGTGTATCAGAGGATGTCAAACCAGTCACTCATCCCAGCTCATGAAGCCGGCTGTATTTTATGTCTGCATGCGATGCCATGTCAATGACCGGACTAGGCCAACAGATTCCTGACGGGTTTGTTTCCCCAGACAGATCTAAACCGTATCTGCTGCAAAGAAAACTGTGTCTTTATTTCCTTCACTCGCTCTCTCCAGTGCATTTTCTCCTGGACAGGTCCTGCCTAAACACTGTCACCACAGTGAGTGGTGAGCTGCCATGTTATGGCATGGTATACAGGGTATGGCACGAGCGCAGATGGGAACATGGAATCTTAAGAAATAATACTCCTGAAGCCCAGCTCCTTAAGTAGAGAAGAATGGTGCTAAGACTTAGGGGTTCGGGTCGGACTTGCTCGTTTAAGCTGGGTGTTATTGCATCTTCAGCTCAGTTGTCAGAGCAAATGCCCATTGCGAGCCTGCAGGCATGATCTGGCTTCTCATCTCCTGATGCTGCTTCATATCCTTCCACTTGTGCTCATTCTGCCCAGACTGTGCTTCCCCAGCTCCTCCCATTTCCAAAGGCTTTCATAACTCTGTGGACCTCGCAGACGTTCAGTCGATTAGCCCAGGCTAGTTTTCCCCAGTCTAGATTCTTCAACAGAATGACCAAGGTCCAATTGTTGAAGTGGCTGCCAGGCGGCTTCTTGGTCACTGGACTTATATTCCTTGATTATTTGGCTTTACGAGGAGAGATGGTGTTATTGGGTAACAAACACAGTTGGCGCCCCAAACTGTTACTTTGAGCTAGATTCCCAACAAGGAGACTTGAGCCTAAGATCCTCTTTATGCCGTTATTGAGACCACAGGCCTCTGAAGCTCTTCAACTCTACCTAGCTTTGGGCAACCGTGCCTGTGGGGCTATAGCCTTCACTAGGACATGCTAGGCTACGTGTGGGGGAGGGCTGTGAAAGACCTTGAGAGTACAGGACACTCACTCCTGATCACACCGTGACATAATACACAGGAGATCACCATCACAGACACCCATCTCTCTACAACTGGGACACCTGAATAGCTCACTGACAAAAATCGGCCAATTATCTCTTTGATCCAAGACAGCTATAGTTCTTGGGGAAAGTAACCCATCCTGACTGCATATCCCAGATTTAAAGGATTGGTTTTTAGGCAAAGTTAGTCAGAAATCCCACTGCTCACCATCCCATGAACTAGGAGGAAGGATCTGAGAAAATACTCTAATATGGGGGGGGGGGCTTCCTGCTTGCAAACAACTAGGCTTCTCTTTATAAAGTTGCGTTCAGTTTCTGCTCTCTCCAACATGCCTTCCTTGGGCATGCTGGCGCCTGGCTGTGTGCTAGATCTTAAGGGTGTAAAAATAGCTAACAGGACTTCTTTACTCAAGCAGTTTATAATCCAGTGAGAAGATCCAACCTTCTTATGCAATCATGTTATATATGCTAGTAGAGAGGTTTGTACAAGGTTCAGAACACAGAAACGCTATAGAGAAAGGAGCCGCTGGTCCTGTGGGGGAGGGAGAGCCCCTGCGAAGGGCCTAACAGGAGATCCTGCCATGCTGCCATCCAGAAAATAGTTATATGCTTCCTGTTAAAACCGATGAACTGAACAGACCAACTCTGGAAATCTTACCAGAAACAACACAGGGATCTTTTTCAAAAGGAATACGTCTCTGAAGACACTGAGAGAGGGAACGGAAACAATACCAAACAAAGTAGGAAAGCAGATGGGCATTTGCTAACAGACTCAGCCGAGCTACGAAGGCTGAGTTCTGAGCTGGCAGTAGAAGCAACTGTACTGCAGAGGCCCAGGAAGGCAGAAGACGCACCCGGCAATGAGGGTGAACATGAAGCCGAGTGCAGAGGAAACAGCTGACAGTTCATTTAAGAGGCAGGAAGCAGCCCCTGGTATCTTCGTCTTACTCTCTACCCTACACACGTCCAAGGCTACCCCTTGCACCATAGCAGAGGACTATACCAGGTGGATTAAAGGGTTCCTGGGATGGGGACAGGGTACAGGAAGGCCAGAGATGCTGTCTTAACAGAAGGACTTGTGTAAGTCTGCAGGCAGTATTTCAAGAGCCTTCGACATCTGCAGCCAGAACATTACTACCTGGTCCGTCCCCTCATCACAACACAACACGTTCCTCAGTGGGGCTGCATAGCTACTTCTAACAGTGAAGCTTTTTATAGTTGACAGTTCCCAATTATCAGCATGGAGCTTTTCAGTGCCTGATTTTCATCTGGGAACGACAGACAGAACTTCCAGATGTCTCAGCTTTCCTTTTCTTTCTTTCTTTTCCTTTTTTTTTCTCCAGACAGCGTTCTCTGCTGTAGCTCTGGCTATTCTGGAACTCACTCTGTAGACCAGGCTGGCCTCGAACTCACAGAGATCTGCTCGCCTCTGCCTCCCAAGTGCTGGTTTAAAGGCGTGCACCACCATCTCCTGGCATACTTCCAGGTGTTTGAGGAAAGACTTTCATATCACTACTCCACAAAACTGTTTAAAACTAAAACCCTATGCAGGTAAAAAGGTATTCAGGAGATTTTCAAGACAGAGATATGTATGTGCATGCATCTCTCTCTCTCTCTCTCTCTCTCTCTCTCTCTGTTTACAGACATATAGGGGAAAGAGAATCAATATTTTTTATAAGAGTTTTAGTGTTGAAACAAAAGTAGCATTCTCTTTAAAGGAAGGGAACGTTCAAAGAATCAAATATTGAAGCTCTCTCTGAAATGAAAAAAACCATGAAAACTTTGAAAGCATGGCTGTTTGCTGGGTAGATAACCCTGAAGAAATCTCTCACAGAACAACAAAAAAAAATACTAAGAATACAGAAAATGAACAATATGAAATTAGATAAACAGCTCCAAAGACTAAGGGATCCCCAATGGGAAAACGGCAAAAATCAAAGTAAGTCAAGCTTTCCCAGGTCTCCAGGAAGTGGGCACCTGGATCATCAGGGTACATGAAGTGGCCAGCACCCGGAAGAGTGAGAACTCACCCCAAAGGGTGTCACCATACAACTTCCATAGTCCCGCAGAAAGAAGCCGCTTCACACTTTCAGCAAAGTCACATACAGAAGATCAAGAGACAAGATACAGGGCTTGCTTCGTTGTCTTTTCTTCACTGACCATGAGCCCATTGGGCAATGACACCAGAAATTATCAGACAAGAGGCACTGGTTTTAAAATCATAAGGGAAACTAATCTTCAATCCAGGATTCTATCCACCGGCAAATTGTCAATCAAATATCAGGGTAGAACACGTGTATTTTCAGGCCCTGAAAAATTTTAACATTTAATGTCCTTTATATTCTTCTCTAGAGTGTGGTCTGGCAAAGAGAGGGACTGATAATAGATGAGATCCAAGATGTAAGGCCCCAGCACAGGTAAGCATAGGAGCAACTTCTGGGATGATGACGAGAACTGAGACAGACAGGTGCTTGGCAGGTCTGTGGTGCAAACAGCACAGACTGGACGGGAGACAGAGAGGGCATTCTAGATTGTTCTGAGGTTAAAGTGATGGAACTGATCCGAGGTGCAAAGTACATTGAGGAAGAAATGGATGCATGTGGGAGAATCTATAGGTAGAAATGAATGTTAAGCGAACAGGGAAGAACGCAAATGAAGAATGGAGACAGTTATTAACTCCAGGGAAAATTAAAAGCTGTACAAGAGAGGGGAAGTAATGATGCTTCTACTACAAGGGGCACGCTGTGAATACAGTCATAATTATGTAAACACTGAACACAGATCTAACTGAAAACGATGATGTAAGTCTACTGGGAGCTCGGGGAGAGGAAAAATTGTGCAGGCGGGGGAAGGAGGTGCTAAGCGGAGAGAAATCTTCTTTCATAGTGAGAATTTAATGGATAATTTCCAAGAGTGGAGAACGAAGAGGTTGAAGTAGAAGTTATTTTGCAGTGTGAAAGTGAATGCCCAGGGTGAATGCCACAAAAAAAGAAGGAGAACGACAGAGAAAGAGGCAGGGAGGTTAGGGATATGTCTTCAAAACAAGTCTTGGAACTATCTGACTCTTTAGAACAGGAGTAACAAACTAAAATGTGAAGCCACAATTCTGTAAATGCACAGCAGCGGCAGGCACCTCCAGGGCACAGGAAACACTGCATACAACTACCCAACACGGATGCAGCGTGGCGTGCACTGGGAGCCTTCCCGAAGCCCTAGAGGGTGGCAAAGACACGGGGAACTGGGCCGCACCCAGATCTGAGGGCTCCGCACGCCATGAACCAGGTGATGGTCACTTCCAGGATGCAGCAAGACACCTCTGAATGAGCACGGGAAATGGGAGACTGGCTGGCGCCCTTAAGATGGATAAATGTTGGGCTGGTTGTCAGAGAAGAAAGAGTCTGGCACCACAGAATAGTGGCTCCTCATCGGTCAAGTTAACTTCTAGAATGTTCCTCCGTGATTTTAGTGGATCAAACAACCACAAGAAATTAACAAGGGTCCATGGTTTATGGGGTAGTCATACCAAAACAACACTCTTTCTTCTGCAGCGTGGCTGAGAAAGAGCAAGAGAAAGCTCTGCACAGGGGTCCCTTAGTTCAGGAAGGTATTTTCTTTCTACTCTACTTGTGAACAAGATAAAAACCCGTGGCGTTGTCCTCAGGATGGGGTGACTATTTAGCTGACTGATTGGCCACATAGACTGATAGATGTGGTGGGTGCGAATGTTCAACCTTAGCTGATCTCTGTCCCAAGGCCGTATTTTAAACTGTGAACAGGACGGTGACATTTTAATCAAGCTCCCCGCTGGCAGAACCTGAGAAGTGCGGCTAATATTTGGGATTGGAAGGGTCGCCTCCCAAGTGATCTTGCCATGGAGGAAACCATGGGTCGGACCTACAGTCTAAGCGCGATAGAAACTAGAGCATATCTCCCTGTCTGGCCCGCTGTCAGTGGCATCTGCCCAGCTTTCCTTGCATCCACCAGACCCTTAGATTCTCTGTTGGTCCCTTCTGGACTTTTCTAACAGGCATTGCTACTTCCATTTGAAATCTCCCCTCTCTTCTCTCCCACCCCCACGTCCTTACATAACACAGACTCAGCTGTCAGCTTCAACTTCTCGCTATAACCACCCTAGCTCCCCAATACCTTCAGAATTTAATTAAACATTCTCCCCTTTGGGTTCCCACCGGACCCAGTTAATGTGTATTAAGGTATTATATGGCATTTTAGGGCCATTTCCTCTCTTTTATTAACCAAGAAACATAACAAAGTAGCTTTGTTTGAGCTTTGTCTGAGTTCAGATGCTGGCTCTCACTTATAGGTGTGTGACGGTGGGTAAGTTTGTAACTATTCTGTGCCTCGGTCTCATCTATAGAGAAGGGCTGGTAACCTTTCCTTTCTCATAAAAAGAATAAGGGGATTAAATGGCTCCATAATAATAACTAGAACACGACAGGCATAAATCGCTTTTAGATGACTGTAGTTTAGTCACTGACCACCCGGTCATTTCATCTCTGTGTGGTATTAATGTTTTGTTTTACCACATAGCAAGTATAAGGACATTTGCTAACAGCACCCCAATTTCTCTACTGTCCTCAGGAAAAAGCCCCAATTTCTCAACCTGCTTATATTTCCTCATGTCCCGACTGTCCACCTCACCAACCCACACCTCCACGGTGCTCCTCAGAGTCCAGGCTCCAGCCCTGCAAAGTGAGCATCGGGTGGCCACGAACCTCCTCTGGGCCTCTGCACTGGGACATTCTGTTGCCACTGAAGGTAACAGCAAATTATCTGGGAGGAGCCAGGTACAAAGTCATGGCAGGCTCCTCATGTGGGCACTTCACTGTGGGCCAGGTCACGTCACCTCTGCCCTGCCATCGCGTGATGACCTCTTGCAGAGCTGGTGACATCTGCCTGGAGAGACCTCTTACTCCGTGGAACTGCTGGGCCCTTTGAACAGCTTTGGGACACACCCTTGTCTGTCTTCTGAATGGATAGACTCAGTTGTGGTCTTTGAACTCTTATAACAGCAAATCAGCATCCACCTGACCTGGGAACAGTGGCCAAAAATGTCTTTGAGGAGGAGGAGTCTGTGACTCCTGAACCTGGAAGATGGTCTCAAATCTTCACTTTTAGTAAGCTGAACGCACACACACCCCTACACCCCAAGATGGCAGTAAAAGAGAAAACACCACCTTGGGGTGAGAAGAAGCGAGTTTATATTGCCCCCTGTGACACCCTGCAATCACGACTTGACTTAAAGATACCAGAAGAAAACAAAGAGAGATTGCTATGTAGATCCGCCAACTTTGATGGCTGGGAGTGTGGGCTTCCACCAGGCAGGGGCCATTCCTGGTGCAGGGGCTCAGGCTGCATGTGAGTAGGACAGCAGTGCCATCCAATGGCCAACTCGTGCAACTGCAGCAGCTCCACCCTTGTCCTGCACCAGTATTTTTCCTATTGCTCTGCACAAACCTGTTTTTTTTCAAGCCTCTGGATACCTGCCTGCCTGCCTGCAGTCTCTCCTTCTCTCTCTAGCCTCTTCTTGTCACATCTTCTGCTAAGCGTTCGAAAGCTTAGTTGGTGCTCTACGCGATTCGATAGTACTCAAACTGTGGTCCAGGGCCTTCCTAGAGGAGACCCTAATGTTCTCACTGGTTCCCCCAAGGTTGGAGTCGGTTTTATGCAAGGATATTTTCACCTTTTGATTTACTCTTTATGAGTATGTGCTGGCGCTTTCCAGGGAGTCTTTGAACTGAAGCAGATATATGAATCAAACTGCCTCTGTTAGCCAAAATACCAGAGACTGACAAAAATTTTTAAAGGTCATCCATAAAAGTTTTTATGTTGCTGTTGTTTCGAGAGAGAATTATTTTAGGAAGACTCTGTTATTTATATTAACAAGTACTGGGTCGTTATTTTAAATGAACTGAGAAATATCTTTGAACGTATATATTTTAAATATAGTCATTTTTATTTTTTGACTGTAACAAGGAGTGAGAGAGAAAGCTCCTCCGAGTTCTCTATGAACTTCAAGAGTGTGGAGGGGTGACAGTCCTGAGACTGAGCGATTTAGGAGTCGCTGCCTCGTGGCCTCGGTGAAATGTCAAAGCGCGCTGCTCCCGACATTTCTGCATTGAAGTCATTGCTGAAGCAAACGTCGTTCACCTTTCAAAGTGTCTCCCAGGCTTATCTTTACTGTAACAACTGCCAGTTCTTTCTATTATAATCAGAACGATACAGCATTATTTGAACTGATCATATTTACGTATTCAGAAGCCAACAGATGGTGTAATGCCATCAGTCTTGGTAAGTTGTCTATGGGTACGTTTTTGTGTGGATACACATTTTTCTTTCTCTTTGATTCATAGAACACCGCCAGAGTCACGATTACGTGCTAATTTTATGTTTACTATTATGAGAAACTTCCAAACTGTGTTCCTAAGGGCAACGTTATTTCACAGTTGATCGACAATTTTTTCTTTTTTTTTTCTTACATCCTGGCCTATGCGCGTTATTATTACTATTATTTTGTTGGCCAAGTTCATTGTAAGACTTTCTGTTGTGAAAAAAAAAAATCCTAATGACTAATAATGCTAAGCGCATTGAGTTTTGAAAGTCAGAGGTTATGGCTAATGTGTCTGTATCTGACACAGGCTCTTGTTTGTTTGGTGGTTTGTTGTCCCTGACGTAGTTTTCACATGTGCCTCAGAAGTCCCTGAATAGGCCGTTGGTTTCGAATGGCTTTTCAAAGGCGTCGCTAACTCACGTTTCTTTGCTTGACGATGCTCTTGTGTACTCTACCTCTGGGTCACCGATGCTACGCCGTCATCCCAGCGCTCAGGACGTGCATCTGCACTGCAGTCACCCTGCTCACTGTCAGCGTACACCCCTAACGCTGCCTCTGACAACTGACCTTTATCTTAAATTCCCACACACGATTGTGATCGCATTCAGAGCAAATATTTAATGCGTCCTTTTGAGCTCTAAGTCACCACTGCGGCTATGTGTCTGACTTCCCTGTCTTTGTGCTTTGGATTTCTGCCTATCATTCCTTTGGAGTAAATCTTAAGGTGGTTTTTAGAATAAATACGTGTTAATAGGATACTTTCTGAGTCCCTAAGTGGCTAAGAAGATCTTTGTATTACTGCTATATAAAAAGCTTAAAAAAATCTTACATTATAAAATTTTCTAAATTGAAAATTTTTCTGGAATTTACTACCAGAGAAAATGAAGTATAAAACCATCCTATTTTATAAAGTAAAGGAAAATAGTACATAGATACTACCAGAAAGAAACACAATGCCTTGAAACAATTTCGGATTATTCCTAAGATAATTACATATTAATCATTCTTGTGGTATCTTTTCTGTTTATGAGATGATTATTGTGGTATGTACCAACTGACTTCATAGCAGCTTTTGGGGGAAAGAAATACTAATGGCCATAAACATTTTGTTTAGTTTTAGTGTCAGACAGTAAAACACAGTTCTCATAGCAATTAAGCTCTCTTAATGGAAAATTAAACTGTAATATAAGTCATATTCCCACTAAAACTTTTAATCATTATGCAACATTGTGTCATACATCATACATAATGGTTTTTTCCTTTCAAAAGCCGTGTTTATAACATTGATAATTCGATGTCTTTAAGATTGACGGCAAAATTTCAAAACACACAATGGAATGCCAGATTTGTCTCTACGTCCCAGCTGGAAACGATCATGATGTTTAGACCGTATTATTTGACAGGGCCCGAGTGACAGCAGTTCTAGACATTTCAGTTGGCCCTATGGACTTCTTTGGTTTTTAATACTTAGTTTAGCCCAGAGCCCAGCAACGCATACCAGTTCTAACTGCTTCGTATCGCATGTGTATGATATGTGACCTTCCATTTACAAGAAAAATTTTGACTTCAACTGTCATCATTTGGACATCTTTGGTAATAAACAGGCACTTCGTATTAAGTTAAAATCCAATATTAGTGTTGTGTCTACATAAACAGCTCGACGAAAATGCAAGAGTATAAAATTATAATCCACAGTAAAGTTCGTACGTATGGAAGAACTGACAAGGACATTGTTGCTATTCTTCCTGACAGCTACAGGTGACAGTTCTTAGCAATTGCAACATACATTGCATCTGGAAATATAGAAGTCTTGAAACTTAGAAAAGTCACCCAAGTTAACTGTTGATATTGTTTCTACTTTTGCCTCTCATTTCTCTTATATGTCATTTCAGACTTCACATTTATCTTTTTGCATTTATTTTAATATTTCCTTCAACTAAAGATATGAAAAGATTATCAAGAAAAGATAAAGAAACACTTAATTGATGCACATTGCCAAAGCGCCACCTAGACTTGTCTGCGTTTCCAGTCTTGACCAGAAATAAGTTCCTATGCTCCTGTCCTTACCAAAATTATTGAACATTTTTTGTGTTGTGGATCCAATAGATGAAATGAGATCGAGTGCTTTTAACTTGCATCTCGTAATCTAGTGAGTGTGAACACTTTTGTGAGTCCCCTACATGCTGTCTGTAAGATGATCTGATGTGCTTGTTTATATGTGAATAATACCCATCTGTCATGTATGTTAAAAAATCCATTTCAAGCATCCCATTTACATCTGATTTTGCTCATGCTCTTATCATGACAGTTATTGCTCATAATCCTTCCTTCCTCTGATATTCTCTCCATACTACCTCCTTTCAAGATTCTCATTACTGTCTTCTTTTGGCAAAATTATTTTGCAATGCCTGTCTATAGCCTTTTATGTAGCTAAAAGTTCATATAACGTCCTCAATATGTGACTCGGGGTCTTTCTTTGGTTTTGGGGAAACGATCAGCCAAATAACAAATACCAATTGCAACATACATTTCATTTGGAAATATAAAAATGTCTTGACACTTTAAAAAGTCACCCAAGTTAGATATTGATAATGTTTCTAATTTTGGCTATCATTTCTCTGATATGTCATTTCAGACTTCACGTGTATCTTTCTGCATTTATCTTAATGTTTCCTTCAACTAAAGATATGAAAAGATTCTGCAACCATTCTCCTTATTTCCATCTTGGAATATGGTCACATGCTAATTAGACTCTCATCAGGACCACATGGCTCCTCATTGTCCTACAGCCTCAGCGTTCCCTCTTCCCTTGACTCTTTTTGTTACTTATCTTATCCAGCATTCAGTTCAGTGGAGCCTATGCCCATTTAAGCATTAAGTACAGCCAGGTTGCATTGTGTTCATTTGCAAATATTTCCGAGTTCTTTCTTAATATCCCTTTTCTTTTAATTCCCTCAGAATAATTACAGCTACTGTCATGGTTTGAATGAAAATGGCCCCACAGGCCCATAGGGAGTGACACTATTAGGAGGTGTGGCCTTGATGGAGAAGGAGTGGCCTTGTTGGAACAAAGGTGTTATTGGGGTTGGGCTTTGAGGTTTCAGAAGCTCAAGCCAGGCCCAGAGTCCTTCTCTCTTTCTGCTGCCTGCCGATGCAGATGGAGAGCTCTTGGCTCCTTCTCCAGCACCACGTCTGCCTTCATGCTGCCATGCTTCCAGCCATGGAGGTAATGGACTAAACCTCTGAACCATAAGCTAGCCCCAATTAAATATTTTCTTTTATAAGAAGTGCCATGGTCATGGTGCCTCTTCACATCAAAAGAAACCTTAACCAAAACAGCTACTTTAAAGTCTATTATGAGTTTCCTGAACTCCTATATATGACTTCATCATGGGCCTGTTTCTACCTGTCTTTATTTTCTCCTGTTTCACATGTGTCTGGTGATAGCTGGCTACGTGCTGGACATTGTGAGTGACGATTTGCATAGGCATTTGAGCTCCTGTAAATTGTTATCTTCCCTCAGAAGCAGTTAGTGTCGCTCTCTCCGGCTGCTAGGTAGGAACACTGGCATCCCCAGATCTTCACTGACACCAGATTCTCAGGTGAATCAAAGCTTGCGTCACATCCTTATGGGAGCCAGTGCTAATTGATTCTTATACAACCCTTCAGAGCTCTACCTACAAGTGGATCCCCTTCCGCCTGGTGAAGGTCTTAGCTTCAGTGTTTGAGTCCCCACCGAAAGCCTAAAAGTCTAAAGCAGGTTTTCCTTTTCTCAGACGAGTGCTTCTATTATTGAGAACTGGGAAGCGAGGTACATGAACTTCTAGAGTTCCTTTGTGCTTCTCTTCCAAATATTAGTCCTAGAAATTCTTGTGGATTTGAGAGCTTTTCAACTTTTTCAAATAGAGCATTCTAGATCTTCTTGTTCGCACTGAGAGAAAAGCTCTTAATTCAGGAGTCTCTGTTCCCCACCCAGACAGTGAAGCTGTTTTTCACTTACTTCTTGGACAATTGTGTTGGCTCCATTTCCTCTGGACTTTCATCCAAAATACCCATCACCCTATACTGGGAAACACACAAAGTCTACACATACAAATCTTCCCAGTCACTATTTTCCTTTAATCTGACTTCTGAGACGCTTACCAAATTTGTCTGCTGACTTTTTTTGTTTTTTGCAGTTTTGTTTCTGCTTTTAATATCAGTAAGTTTAAATTTTAATGTGTAATATTTCTGTCACAATTTACTTTTTTATTCTATTTAAATCTCTAAACATTTCATGCCAATTTAGTCTTTTTTTTCCCCATTTCTCCTTAATGTGAAAACTTCATGTCCTTTGACAGACTTCTTGAATACTTTCAAACCAACCACAGATCATCCTAACAGTTAGATTTAGTCTGTAGCTCTACTGGCAGCTAGGCATTCCTCCTTCATATTGACTCATAAGTTGTCTATGGGTATCTTCTACTTGAGGCAACTATTTTGAAATGTATACGCGCCAGGAATGAATATGCTTAGGTCTATAACTTATAAATAACTCTTAGAATCACCATAAAAATATGGAACCGATAAATCAAGAGTGAAACAGTATGTTCTTGAAATCTCATGGTTAAATTGACTGCAAGGATCCATTTTAATTTGCTTAAATATATGTAATAATTAAAACTATTAAGAAAGCAAAAGTGTTCTTATTTGTAGATGACATGACTAAACACGAGACCCCTTTCCCTCCAAAAGAGAGGCAGAGACCCTAAAGACTCCATCAGAAAACTCTATCTAAGAAACACACAGCAAAAGGCAGATAACAAAATTAACATACAAACAAATCTTTCCTATATTCCAACAACAAACATGCTAAGAAAGAAATTAAAAAGAAAAAAAACCCTTTCAGAAAATTCAGAAATTTTTTCGCATTCAGAAAATATCCTTGGAATAAGCCTAACTGAAGAAATGAAAACTTCCCCAGAAGATGGAAGGACCTCCAGGCTCAAGCATTGGAAGAATCGCTGCTGTGAAAATGGCTGTAGTGCCAAAATCAATCTACAAATCCAATGCAATCCTCAGCAATTTCCCAGTGGCTTTCTTCACAGAAATAGGGAAAAAGAAAGAGAGAGAGAAAAATTCAAAATTCAAATCCACTTGGAAGCACAAAAGGTCTCAGTTAGTCAAAGGAATCCAGAGAGAAAATGGATGGGGGTGGGGAGGCTGCAGGCATCACAAGACCTGATTTCCAGTTATATTACAGAGCCATAGTAACAAGAGAAATGTGGTACTGGCATCAGGTTAGAAATATGGAACAATGGGACAGAACAGAGGAGACAGATGTAAATACCAAACAGGTACAGTCACAAAAAAATTTTACAACGTTGTCAAAACTACACAAAGGAGAAAGCACAGCCTCTTTGACAGTGGTGCTGGGAAAATTACACACCCATACGTAGAAGAATGAAACTGAATCCCTACCCTCACACTTTGTATGAAAATCAATCCCAAATGGACCAAAGACCTTACCATAAGACTCAAAACTCCAAAACTTACAGAGGAGACAGTAAGAGGAAATGCTTCAGTATATCAGTATGGGCAAGGACTTTCTTACATGGACCCCAGTCATTCAAGAAATAAAGCCAAAATTTGAGAAATAGGACCTCTTGAAATTAAAAGGCTTCTTTATAGCACAGGAAACTAAGAGATAGCTTTACAGAGGGAGAGAATCTTGGGTAGCTGTACATCTAATAGAGGATGAAAAAAACTAAAAGAGAAATAAACACACGCGCGCGCACACACACACACACACATACACGTGAATGCACGCACACACGCATGCAAAAAAGAAAAAAAATCCCACAAAATAACTCTGTTAATAAGTAGGGTGGTGAAAGGAATAGACAGTTCTCAGATAAGCAAGTACAAATTACCAAAAAACATCCGGGAAAATGCTCAGCTTCACCAGCCACACACACACCACATACACACACACGTACACACACACACATACACACACACACACACACACACCACATACACACACACATACACACACACACACACACACCACATACACACACACACACACACCACATACACACACACACACACCCCACATACACACACACACACCACATACACACACACACACACACCACATACACACACACACACCGCATACACACACACATACACACACACACACACATACACACACACACACACCACATACACACACACACACACACACCAATACACACACACACACACA